>JAPSGF010000026.1:7906628-8085975 GCA_035772895.1 Perdix hodgsoniae
AAGTGAAGTGAAGTGAAGTGAAGTGAAGTGAAGTGAAGTGAAGTGAATTACGTACCACCTAGTGAAAGGTGGTGGGAAAGTGCAACTGGTTGCTTCTGCAGTTGGCAGCATTCCTTCCTTGCTTCCCTCAGATTCCATGGACTCATTGTCCTTTTGAAGAGCTCATGCTTCAACTAAATCTTTCTATTCAAAAAAATTAAAAATTCTTCCATAAGAGGAAAGATTTCATTTTGTCTTCTCATATATTCTCACTTTTTCAGCTTTTCAGAGACAAACGCAGTCATTCTTAACATCATCAAAGTTAATAGACCTTATTGCCATCACTCAGAATTAGTTAGCAGACCTTTCTTTGATATTCAGAAAAACACTCCAAAAACAGATGCACGTTTGGTTACCATTTGGGGAAGAAGTTTGAGGAGGCTGGGTGATCTTGGAGGTCTTTTTCAACCTTGATGATTCTATGATTCTGAGTGTAATTTTTAGGGACTCTGAACACAGCTATCACAAAAGCAGTGACTAGAGCTGGCACATCAATTCTCAGCCCATATAACCTCTAATATCTTTTCAGATTTATTAGAGCTGTGGAAAATGAACATTCTTTTTTAGCACTCTCAGAGAATGTCTGAAGTGTGCCAGACCTGCTTTACCTCGTGCATTTCTGTTACAGTATCACGTGTGGGGTTTTTTTCAACTTCAGACTCCTTTTTTCCTGTTTTTCTGACCTGTTCCAAAGCTTCGTGTCAGAATAGAAGTCTTCCTGACTAAGCCCCAGGAAGATGTCTCTAAGCAATAGCTTCTCTGCTGGGAGAAATTAAGACATTTCTCTGTATCCTTTCATTCAGGCTGGTGGAAGGCTGCCATCTTCCTGCGGCGCTGCTCCTCTCCTTGGGACTCCTTTGGGAAAGCCCAGCATGTTTCTGCCTCTGTGCTTATTTGGGGGATTCCTCCTCTGGTGCATGAAAGCCATCTCCTTCCTTAACATAAAGACCCTTAGTATGTGTAGAATAGGCAGGATTCCCTTTGTTCAGAGTAGATTTTTATTTGTTGTGATGTGCTGTAAGTTGTGTCCTGTGCTTTGTCCATGTTCTTTGGACATCATTGATGATGATTGTGGTTTCAAGTTAAAGCAGTGCTGTCCTCTGTGCAAAAATTTCATCACTTCAAGAAACCCCTATGCTAGAACAGTGATAATTTTGTTGGTGTAAGTAAAAAGCAGTCCTAACCAGAAAATGCAATTCCTTAGCTCTCTAGAGGCAGAATTGTGTTTCAAAGCATTCGGTCTTCATTCATTAGAACTGGATTTGATCCTGACTCCTAAGGGTGAATTTCCTGGTCTGCTCATTCAGCCTTCCTTGAAGGTTAATGGGAGAGAAAACAGTGAGGAAGTAACTATGAAGGGAGAAATGAAAAGGGAAGACAACCCTCTGTGAAACTCTTGAGACGATGAGCAGGCAGTGAAACGTGCAAACAGAATTACAAATGGCTCCTGTGGTCATTAATTTTTTTACCATTGGGAAAGTTCTATGTATACAGCTGATTTTCTTGCTGCTTCCGGATGGGTTCATAGCTGGGTCACTCCTTGCTTTCTTCCATTTTTTTTCATCCTGTCAGAAAGGGATAATTGTTTCTTTCCAGCTGTTCGGATTCTCCATTTAACTCTCTCAGTGCTGTTTTGCACAGCAGTTAGCTGTCACTGCCCAGCTCCTGCTGGAAGAGCAACATTTCCTCTTCTCCTACGTTTAGCAGTGTCTAAGGCAGGGGTGGTTATAGAGCACATTGTTACATATACTGGTATTAGTTCAGTGGTTAGGTAGGCTTGCACCAGTGCAGCTAGTGCTAGGAGAGCTGTGCAGCAAAATTAAAAGCATTCATATCATGCTGTTCCATGAATTATATTCATAGCCTGCTGTGCTCTCTATTAGAAAGCAAACAGTTACTGTGAGGAGGTGCACTGAAGAACAGCATCCCTGCTAGCTGTCTGTCTCCTCCTATCAATTCATTGAGCTGGTGGCTGCTCAAAGAAAGTGACACGGTGAAGTGTCTTGTCTCAGGAGAGCCATTACACCACAGCTTGGAGAACATCTTATTCGCCATGTCTTACTATCCAGACCTGAGCTTCTCTCCACTTCAGTAGCTCCAGATTTTGCTACTATCTTTGTCTTGCTATCCACTAGAAGAATAACACCTTCCTGAATGCTACTGTCCCCTTCTCTTCCTTGTATATACTGCCTCTTCTTTAATAGCTCTTCCTTTTCACTGTTGCCTTCTTGGAATCATTATTACCTTAGAATTGCTTGTTTCTCTTCTCCACACTTGGCACATTTCCTGAATGACAGCATGTGATCATCTCTGGTAGTGTGTGTGCAGTGTAACCAGATGGGTTCATTCTCATCTCAGCCATCTTGTCTGTTGCTGACCTCACCAAAGTTTTGGCAGTGTTTTCATTTTTCACTACCATGCTGTGTGCAGGGAGAGACATGCACGTCTCCTTTATACCCCACCAGCAGAAACACTGGGGCTTACTCACTTTTAGCTTCATTTGTCTCTTACTAACTAGTTATGGCTTGCCAAAAATGTTCAGTTCACTGCAGTCTCAATCTCCTGTCTGTGTTTACAGCACAGAAGGGAGTAATGGTGGTCTGGCAATGGGCATTTCTTGGAATTAGCACATCTGCTCAGAGAGGGTGCTGCTGCTCACAGGGCCAGCTTGTGATGTGTTACTGCACGGAGCAGAAATCCACTAGTTTCAAAATGAGCATCTGCACAGCATGATTCTGTTTTGCTTGAGTTGGAGACACTGCAGTCCAACCTACAATGAGTATATAAGTTAAATCATATTTTTAGGTGTAATGGAATTATTTCTGATTTACACTGCTCTAATTGCTCAAATTCAGTAAGCACCCTTTTCCTACAGCACAGCAATACAGCCACAGCGGAAATGGATTAAGAATAAAAGTGTCTGCCTTTGATTAGAAGGCACCATTGATGGAGTTCATCTGGAACAAATAAGCAGATGCAATAAGAAGCTGCAGTCTAACCATCTTATGTCCGAAAACAACGTTGAATTCAGTAGAACAGAAACCAATCATTTGGTTTGGCATTTTTTGGAAAGCCTGCTAAAAAGAAATCTAAAAACAAGTGCTTTTGAGGAGTAAATGACAAAGACATTTGTGGGATTATTATATATGTTTATGTCAGCTTCTTACACAGTCCAGTAGTGACAGGATGAGGGAATGGCTTACAGTACCAGAGGAGAAGTTGGGTGAGATGTTGGGAGGCAATGTTTTACTCGGGGCGCTGAGCGCTGGCACAGCTGCCCGGAGAGCTGTGGGTGCCCCATCCCTGCAGGCATCCAGGGCCGGGTTGGACGGGGCCCTGGGCGCTGATGTCGTGGCTGGCAGCCTGTCTGTGGCAGGGCTTGGAACTAGAGGATCTTCGAGGTCCCCTCTGGCCTGAGCCATCCTGTGATACGATATGATTCTGTGATACCACTTGATTAACTTTACACGCATTCCTGAGTTGCTGCATGCAGTGTGTATCATAGAAATCCTTTCATAGATGTGGAATGCTGCTGACTCTCTAAAGAGATGCTGTTGTGCAGTGCTGATTGAAATGAGGCCAGGAGAGGAGATTTTCACGCTTTACATGTTTTCTCTTTGTGGTCATTCTTTAGCACAGAAAATTTGTACCGGGAAGATGAATGTATATTGCACAAGACAGTGTTGTATTGGGAACCTCCTGTCATCCAGGAGTCTAAATGCAGAGAATAAAAGGAATAGGTAATAAGGATCTACAAATCCATGCTATCTTTGACACAGTCTCAGTCAAGGACGTAGCAGCAGATAAATGCGTCTTTCTTTCTCTTGGTTTCTGCAAGGTCATCCATTGTGGTTTTGGCACTGCTGTATTCCCATTTGTTTAGAAAACATGGGAGTAGAGGGGGGCTGAGATGACACTGCCTACCTCTCTGCTTGCCTGCCTGTCTTGCTACCTTCAGTCTGATTGAATCTGAAAAAACTCAGTGAAATTTGCGGGTGAAATCAAAATTGGAAAGGTAGTGTACTCTTAAGTTCTGAAATGGTGCAGTATGAACTTGTACTTTAGGAGAGAACAGTGAATCTAGTGCAGACACTTTTGCTCCAGCTGTAAGAGAGGTTTCAGACTGTGCTGGACACACGAGTCCAGGATACCATGCACAGCTGGTGAAGGATGGTCAGTGGAGAACTGTGCAGAGAAGATCATAATAGGGGAACTGTCAGAAAATTTTTGGTTGATATCTGCAGTCAGAGCTATTACACATCCTGTGCAGGTTTAATGGCTTGGGATAAAGGAGCAAAAATTTCCATAGTAGGTAAAATATATTTCCCAGGCATTATTAACATTGTTCTGAATACCTCACAGTAATGTGACAAGAGCAAATGAAGACAACACAGGCAGTGGAAACATAGAATTCAAAAATGAAAGTGATTGATCATGTGTCAGGAAGCACTGAGATATTCTGGAGTGATTTAAGCTGGCTTTCCGCAGTTTAGTATCTGGGCTAGTTAATAGCTGGGAAGGCATAGATCCCAGCTGATGCTTTCTTTTATTGTTGGAACGTTTATAAAGTCTCTGTTTGTATTCACTAACATACAGGGAAGACTGGACTCTGCTGCAGTCTGTCTCTTGGCTGAGGAGTCCACCAGAGTCTGTCTCCTCTCATCAGCTGCTCATTTTCAAGAAAACTGTGAGAACTGAATAGCTTGACACCATCAGATTGTGACTAAAATGATCATTTTGTCAAAAGAAATTGAGGAATTAAGAATTGGAGAGAGACATGCATCTGCATATTTCACGGATGGTCACATGTTTCCTGAGAAGGCCAGACTCTAATAGGTGTCTAAACGAGGGTGAATGATGCTTCTTTCTCTTCTTATCTCTTGACTGCACTTCTGACCAGGCTCACACTGTTAATCTAAAGATTTAGAGCACTGTCCTTAATTTAAGGTTGACTTGTGGGGGCAAAGGTGATGGTGATTTGTAAATAGAAAGAAATGAGCCTTTGCCTTCAGCTGGCACAGCACAGATTAACAATCAGTTGTCCATCAGGATGGATAAATCACAAAAGCCAAGTCAAATCCTGTAGAGTTAAAGACCAGATGGATGGTCCAGATCCAGGACTGTGCCTCATGTGGAAGGCAGGATGGATGCCACTGCACATTTCTGGCGTGATGGTTGAAGATCTGGCTGGCTATGAGTGCAAGCCTTCCTAGTGCTGTGGCCAAGCAGCTTGGCAACTGTGAGTGAAGGACAGATTGGATATGGATTTCCTTGGCTTTGCTCCTTGCATTGTGGGGTAACTGTGGCAGAGCCGCAACCACGTACTGCTGTTGTCTGCCTGTTCTGGGAGCTCCGGTACCTCTGGGAGCTCTGTGCTGCCCCAACGCGAGGGAGGACAGCTGGCAACCAGGGCTGGCTCTGTGCTCCCCTACTAACGAGTGGAACTGAATGGGATTGGGTCCTTACTAACAGATTTCTAACAGGTGGATTTGTAGTGTTACACGGATTACAACGTAGCTGGAGCAGCCTTAGCGTGCAATCCTTACTCAGAAAATATCGTTCCTGCATCTCTGTCATGTGTCTGAATGCAGAGTGGTGCCCAAAAGAAAAGAGAGGCAGAGTTCTCCTAGAAGATTGCATTGAACTTACCTGCTCGCTTACTGTCCGAATGTTGTAAATTTTGTCAGCTTATAAGTTTTACCAATATTGCTCTTTCTTAGGAGAAAGTGTCTGTAACTTATCAAAACGCATGTGGCTGTGGTTCTACCTGTGTGTGGTTAGAGCAGGCAGTGAGCATTTCAATCTTAATCACACGGGGAATGAAAGTTGTATAAACCATAGACTGAGTTGAGATACCACATATACCACGTAGACAGGCAGCACCTTGCTGATGTGCATGGCTGTTGCCTGTCATTAATGAAGGTCTGTCACTAAGTAACTGTACAATTAGCATCCATATGGTGTGCACATGCATACACACACGCTTGCAGTGGGAGCAGGAATACAAAAAGGCAAGGCAGGCACACCCTTCTGTTTCATTTTCATAAAAGGCTCCCGCAGCTCTTACCATGCTAAGCTCGGAGCATAGAAGTGCAAAAGAATAAAAGCAGCTCTCCAGCTGGTGATGCACAGCCATGAAGCAGCCATGGGCTTTACGGGAATGACATTTATGGCTGACATCAGATCTGAGTATTTGCATTGGATTTCAGTGTCAGCATCGGAGGTGGGGCTTAGCAGGGACACTGATCCAGCTAAGAGGCAGCTCTGTCTGGGAAGATACTCACTCCCCATTTCTCTGCTATCCTGCTTGCTTCTGACTCCTCCCTCCTGCAGCTCAGATCAGCACAGGGTGAATCCAACAGCCTCCCATTTCTACTATGTTTCTCCTTGAGCTTGAACATACCTGGTGCTCTACCTTCATTTCAGCTGAACTCGTGAGTAAGGCACGTTGCCTGATATCTCTCAGAAGTGAATAGCTTGTTATTACCTGAAGAGACTGAATTAGCTATCTTCCAGTACTGAAAGGGTTATGAAGAACTGTATTTTTTCCAGCACCTCTGGTACTTCTTTGTTGCCTGATTTTTCAAGAGCATGAGTTATTCTGGTTATCAAGGGAGCTTAAACCTGAATATTTATTCACTGGATGCTACAAAAAAAAGAAAGGAAAACAAACTTACGATGTGGAACTAACAGTTACGGTTTCAGCTTGTGAAAACTTGCAGAGTCAGTGAGAAGGCAAGGAACAACATTTGCCAAGGACAATGTCGGTAATGCTTAGTAATTTGTCACTCAATGGGACAAGCTTCTTGTCTGAAAATCATAGCATTATGGATAAACCTAATGAGCAGAGAACTTTGAATGTCTTTCTGTTTTGCTTGACTTTTATCATTGCATTCACAGTGCTTCTGGGCAGCATTTATTCACTAGTTTCCCTGCTTAAAATGCAGAATAAGTCCACAATTTCAATGATTGTGACCTCTTTGTCAATAGATGATTTGATCAGCATTGTGCCAGTGATTATTTTCATGCTCATGCAGTGGACAAGTGATGCCCTTCCTCAGCCTCTGTGCATCACCTCAGCACTTATATATTTATTCCAGGGCATTTCTAGCAATCTGAAAGCGTCTCTTATAGTTTCCTGCAACTTCTATAGCATCAACAAAACTGAGACAATGAACTGCAGTGCTTCCAAACGACGAGTGAGCATAGTGTGGGCAATTCTCAGCATTTGGATTGTCAGTTTGCTGATCTGCATTTTGCCTCTCTGTGGCTGGGGCAAGTACATCCCCACCTCATGGGGTTGCTTCACAGACCATGCAAGTTCCTACATCTTGTTCTTATTTATTGTCTACTCGTTGTGCTTTTGCCTCCTCACAGTGCTGTCTGTCCCTCTAACTTACCAGCTGTTGTGCTCAGATGAACAACAGCTATTACACATTGATTACCAGGAAATCTCTCGAGGCTACATCACCCCTGGGACACCTGCAGGCTGCAGTACTGCCACCCCATGTCTGTCACCAGTGGATCCTGTGGATAAAACCCTGAAGCATTTCCAAAATGCATGTCTAAGCTCAAAGGCAGGTTTTAGGAAAGGTGTGGCTGAGAGCAGTGGACTTGAGCCCCGATGCATGAACAACGCAAAGAGCAGGAGCTTCACAGTGGGCTTTGCCCAGAAACGATTTTCACTGATTCTTGCATTGACAAAAGTCATTCTCTGGCTTCCAATGATGGTAAATTGTCAGATTGATTTGTTTTTTAATGTTTACTTATGTTTAAATGGGTCAGGAGTTGATGTGCCATGAATTGAAATAGGTGAACAGTAGCTGTTGCAGTTATTCCTCATAGCGTACACTATGTCAGCGAAAGTCCTTTTGGACATAGCTGCACCATTTTACATGAATTTAACTGCTTTGAAGCAGGTTTGACAGAGACCGATTTGTCAGAATGTTACTCTGTCATCACATCATTTGTATCACCTGAGCACAGAGATGAATAAGGTCCACCTTTTTGTGTTTGCAGTTGCCTGACGTGCATTTTTTCAGCATTATAGGGTCTGTGAATATTAGTAAGCTAGCTTTTATGCCCCTCGTCATAGCAGTGAGTCACGTCCTTTGCCAAACTGGCTGAAAAATTAGTTTTTTAGAAAAATGAAATTTGTATGCATCTTTTTAATCTCTATACAAAGAGTATATGAGGTGCGGCAGATGGTTTTTCATGTGTATGCACTGGTATATTTGGGAACAGATATATTAATTATCTTAATTATATTAATAATTAGGAAGGAGGAGGTTGAGGGAATGGGATATGGGTTTGGGTTATGTCTGAGGCTGGAGTATGTATAGACACAGCATCTAAGCTTCCCTCAACTGGAAGAGAGCATCACAGAGCATCTGCTGCACAGTCCTGATGGTACAAAGTCCTCCTGTTTCCCATCAGGAGGTGGAGTTCCTCAGTACCAGGCAGGAGAGATTGAGCTAGCAGTCTCTTCTGAGATGCTTAGACTGTGAGTTGCCTGTATTAATGGTACTTGGGCATCTGTATTTAATGTTTAGCTTAAGTAAGAGGTTTCTAAGAAATTGAGAATGAGGAGGAGAATCTTTGACAGTATGTTTTCTAAGCTGTCTCTTAGAAAAAAACTTGTTAGGTTGAACATACAAACATATTGAAAACTTGTAGTTTTTACTTATGTCACATTCATGTTCTATTTATTCCTGGAAGTATATCATGTGTCTAAAGCAATTTAAATTTCAAAATGTTCTGCCTTTCAGATACAAATGGTTGTCCAGCACATCATTGGCTATCAAAGCCTTTCGTTTGAGACACTTAGTTTCCTGCTGACATTGCTAGCTGCCACCGTCACCCCAGTATTTGTCCTGTCAGAGCGCTGGATCCACCTCCCCTGTGGCTGCATCATAAACTGCAGGAGGAATTCATATGCTGTGTCTTCAGAGGAACTCAAAAGTAAGGCTGGGAGGCTGACATACAGATGGAACGTAGTTAGGAAGTTAGTAACAGTTCTTGGTATTCCTTGAAATCATTTACCCAAAGTACCTGAATTACATGAACATTATTTGGAGCAGTATAAGCGATCCACAGTGTTCTTGTGAGATAGCTGGAGAAAAGTAAGCTGGCTGGTACCAATGGATAGTGAGGTATAGAAGCTTGCTGAGTTTCTCAAGTCGTTGACAGAGCTTTCAATAGAGTTCTGAATGTGGACTCTGTATCCTAGTTTCCCTCTCCTCTCCAAAATGTATCTGCCAGAATCTGACTTCTACTGGTGAAATACACGGACCATGTTAACTGTGGCATGGGGAAAAAGCAACATGTTAATTGAGAGGAGATTATAAAAAGGAGAACAGCTATTGTTTCTACACCTGCCCTATAGCTAGCAAATAGAAATCACAGTGACACAAGAAAGCAAACCACAAAGGACAGGGAGGGTCATTATTGCAGTACACTCATGGAGTTAGTTCAAAGCTGAAGACGTACTACACAGCTTTGGCCTCAAAAATTTCACATTTATTGCATGTTTATAAAAATTACCTGAAGGTAACTGAGAATAGCAGACCTTTACATGATAACCTCTTTAAAATTTTCTGAAGCCTTTTTTTCCTTGTGCCTCTAGGTAAAACCAGCTGCCAGAGAATATGCTGTCTCTGCCACAGCCTGTCTCTTTAGATGGTACATGACTTTTGTCCTTTTTGTAATGAACTTGGTCATGTGGTAACTCTCAGAGAGGCAGTAAACAGAGAAATGCAACTGTCACTCTGTGAACTTACCCCTAGTGAAAAACACATTTAGGTTTCTGTAAATGTGGGTAACATGATATTTATGGCTCAAATTTTGCATAATGCTTTCCCATAAATTTCTTGCTCACAGTTATTTGTGAAATAAATCTCCAGTGTTCATGTGTCTGTGCAGAGGTGTTGTATTCTGAATTACAAATGAAAATACAACTCCTTGAGTACTCTGGGAGAAGTATTTGCATTGAAGGTTGATTTTCAGTACTCAGAAATGTTTCATCATTTTGTACAATTTTTCACCTTTAGGACTGTGGCTGAAACAGGCTCTGGGGGAAAAGAAAGGTATTACAAAATTCAAATACTTTTTTGTGTGTAGTCCATAAAACATGATGCACCAAGAAAATGGCAGGCAACCTAGCAGTTTCTTGGAATCGCTGAACTTTGAAATGCAGCATTTCTGAGTTCATTGACAAGACAGTGCTATCTGAGACATTGATTCTTAATAATTCTTTCTCTTTATGCATAGCAATAACTAAACTTGTGCTCCATGTTTTAGAATGCAAGTTTCATTATGTATGTAATCTCATTTTTCTTTTTGGCTTTGACTCTTCCTGATACAACATTTCATTCCTTTTTGTTCAGCCAAACACAGAGGTTTCGAATTCAACCTTTCCTTCCAGCACAGTTATGGGATCTATCGAATATCCCCCGAGAGCCACCACCACCACGATGGCGATGGTAAATCCACGTCCTGCCACAACCTGCTGGTTTGCGAGAAACCCTGCGAGCCGCCTAAGGGAGGTAGCGGCGGCGCGGCGCGGGCAGAACTCAGCACCACGGACAGCACCCGGCCGGACCCTGCGGGGTTCAGCTCCAGGGACAGCCTCCGGCCCGGCCCGGCGGGGCTCAGCACCACGGACAGCGCCCGGCCCGGTCCGGCGGGGTTCAGCACCACAGACAGCGCCCGGCCCAGCACGGCGGGGCTGCGCGGGGAGACCGCGTCGGGCCTCGGCAGGACCGTGGATGGACCCGAGAGGAGGCTTTCTCACGAAGAGGGCCACAAGCCAGAGCTCACAGACTGGGAGTGGTGCAGGAGTAAATCGGAGAGGACCCCTCGGCAGGTAAAGTGGATATTTGCCCTTATTTTTTACTTGTAATAAGAGTTACTGTTCTGTAAGGTATAATTTTTGTTTACATTGAAGTTTCTGTTAGTTCTGTTGATAGCATATTTATTTTTAGTAGAAAACTTAGTGTTGTATATTTTAGTAACTTCATTCCTATTGCAGATTCTGGTCCTGCAGTGCTCCCTCATTTGTCTCCTTAATCATAGATTTTTAATTATTACCTTGCATATACCTGCACAATCTGTATATAGCAAGAATTCAGTATGACTTATATTAATTCATCTTAAGGAATAAGATTTTTCTCTCCAGTTGATTCCAAAAGCTTGTATTTTTAAGAGTATTTCCAAGCACCTGGTGACATTTCAGTCATTCTTACATTTTGTGTAGGGAAAAAGGGAGAACTGAAAAAAACAAACCTGAGTGGTGGAACTACAGATGAATGCAGGTTTCAGTCAAATCACGAGGATGCCTAGTAATTTTTCATCCATTTCCTTAAGAATGTAGACAATTATCAGGAAGAAGAAATTCTGAGTAATCTTTTAGCTTTGTGAGAAAAGGGTTTGAAGGTGGAGTCCTAACTCGTCAGTACTTCAATTTAATGGTTTCTTAAAGATGTCTATGAACACAGCCATAGTTCTTGCACAGGAGTCCTGATTCTGCTCCCTCATATTTGCTGTCTGCTTATAGAATCTGAAAGAGCTTTTCCTAGCTTAAGAGAAGTATCAGAACTTGTAGTTTTTAAGGAGATACCATCTACAACTAATACAGAGCTCCTTGCTTTGTGACTCTTTCACCTATAGATGTATCTTGTTGAACGTACCCCCATTACCACAGAAGCTGGGGTTTGCTCTTAGTGATCAGATTGCATAGCACTATTTGTTCAGAGTCCTCATTAAAGGAATCCTGTCCTTGTCAGGCTGATGTCCCCTGGCAGCAACAGCAGGATCAGGAATTTCCTCAGGTTGGAGGCAGTTGTATTCTGCCATGACAGTTCTTGTTGTTAGTGCCCATGCTGAGAGTCTCTGCTTCAACTTCTGAGTTGGTTTCAGCAGTAAAGAGATGGGAGAGAGAATTGCCCAGAATTGCCATTTGTGGAGTGACAGGCTGAAACTGGATCCAACAAAAGGACAGCTATTATCTCATGTAAGAACACAGAAGAGGACTGCCAAGTTTTGTTTTCAATAGTCAGTATTTGTTTAACAGCAAAAATGTCACAACAGCTATTGCAGGCTGAATGCTGAAAAATATTTAATCTCTTTATTTAAAAAGATAAAGATTGTTTGTGGTTCCCTTGTCAACTGTTTGTTAGACTGGCAGCGAGTGTGAGGTTTTCTGTTTCCTAAAAATCTGATGTTACCAACCAAAAGGCCGAACATGGACATGAGCTGCCCATGTCTAGTAGAAATAGAAATGTGCAGCAGCTGCTTGTCCCTGTGGAGTTTACATGCTGCTCTCTTCACATACTGGGCTCTGGAAAGCATCTCAAGGTTGTCCAAGAACTGTAAAAGGGCAATGGTGTATTGTGTTATCTGCATCTGCTCTGGGTGCCTTCCATAGGCAATGGTGTTAATGCTCCAGTTCAAAATTTTGGTCTGCATTATAAATGTACATACTGATCTGGCAGCATAGATGTATACCCATTCTCTCAATAAACCAGTGTGGTTTTGTGGGCATATAAGAACATCATTTTAATGTTTTGGATGTGACATGGTCACAGTTTTGTACTGTTGCTGAAAATTGGCTAAGGCACCTAAAGAGACAGTTTTGACTGCTCTTTGGAAGTTTCACTTGGTGGAATCTAAAAGGAGTCAGGATCAGCTTTCAATTCATAGTGTGTGAGCAGCCAGAAAACACATGTCCAAGGATGAAAATGGAGGATGTTAAAATATTTTTAAAATATTTTATTACTATTATGGTTTAAGAGAACCACATATTCCGGAGGCAGTGCTGATGATCTAGGTGAAACTCGTGTTTTTGTTGCCTTTTCTGCAAAACTGGAGCTTCTGATAATCTTTCCAACGTGTCAATTCAGTGAACTCCACAGTGGGTGCAGCCTCTCCTTGCTTATTTGGCTTGTGATACCTCAAACCTTCCTCACTAAGGCAGAGCAGGAGGCTGGAAACTAGAAGCCAAAGCCAGAAGCCAGAAACCAAAGCCAGGCTGCCCAACCAGGTGTTAGGTAAGCTCTGAGGGTTCTGCTATGCTCTGTACCATTCAGTAGATGTTTGGCATTACACTCTGTGTGAAAGAGGTTAGATCCTGCATGAAGCCCACAGGACAGGAGTTGCAGAAGGCTTTAAGCTGTAAGGGACCTCTGGAAGTCAATTAATCCATCTCCTGCTCCAGGCAGGGCAGACCTGAAAGCTGGAGCAGTTTGTTCGAACCCTTGGTCATCCATGGATGAGATGTATGAGATGTATTTCGTATCTCAATAGCAGAATCCCCTCTCTTCCTGATAAGCACAACTTTATAAGTTGAGCCAAAGTAGGAATTTGTTTTATATTTCAGATTCGATTGATCATTCCTTTCATGAAAAATCAAATATTCACTCCCTTGCAGTGTGCAGTGATGAACTACCATTTGTGGGCAGAAGTAAATGATGACTGAACCTGTTTTTAATCTACTAGTTCTTGCTACCCTGCTGTGTGCCATTATCTCCCTCTGCCTGTCCTTGCTGTAGGTTCCAGACAGGTTTCCTTTTCCCATTTCCCATGGCTGCCATTTCAAATTGCTAGACCTGTGACTTTACTTTGAACAGGTACAAACATCTTGTTGGGAAGCAGTTGGCAATGATTGCGTGTGGCTGGCTGCGTTTGCCCCAGGGCTTTATATGTCACTTTTGAACAGAGTTCTTGAGTACTTGTGTTACAAGGAGTCCTAATTCATCCTTTTCTGATATTTTTCAAGTTATAACCCAGTGTGCAATTGCTAGGCATTAAGGCTCCTACGGTCTAAAAGTTCAAGGCTTCTAAGTTACAGATTTCTTTCTTTCTGACATTCAGCACGAGCTTTCAGAGCGTCACAGTGCTGACATTTGCTTTGCTGGTGAAAAAGGGCAGTGTATGAAATTCCTGCAAGCTTTCTAAAAAGAACGTTAATGCACTTCTCAGATATATGTTGAGTGAAAGATCAGTTTGAGCCAAACATTAAATTAGGTGGAAGCCTTCCCTTTTGTTCAGTCTGCCTGGAAGTACCTGAGTATCTAAGAGAAGTCACTCTCCTTCTCTCACCATTATTCACCGTGTTAAGGATGGAGACTTTCTCTGGCATTTATTGGTCATGTACTCCTGCTTGCTTTGCCAATTAAGCTTGCCAGCTGGGCAGAAGATAGCATACCTTACCAGGAAATGGATGATTATCCTAACTGGATGAAAGTCCCTCATCTTCAGTATTTTCAGATTGTAAATGCTTGATAACAGAAATAAGTACAGATGTTCCTATTAGAGTACTTCCAGCTTTCTGTTCAATAAGCAGAACTTGTAATAACTTAGAGTAGGAGGAAGAATAGCAATTACAGATAAATTTTCTGTATAGCTGCAAGTGGTGTGGTAACTGTGTTCTTACGTGCTGAATTTCTACATAGCAGAGGGTACAGCTAGTCAGCTTGAGAACTTAGTGAGAAAAACATATAATCATAAAATCATAGAATTGTTTAAATTGGAAAGGAGCCTTAAAGTTCACCTGGTTCATCTTCCCTGCAATGAACAAAGACACCAGCAGCAGTAGGTGCTCAGAGCCCTGTACAGCCTGACTGTGAGTGTCTTCAAGGACAGAGTATCCACCGCCTCTCTGGGCAATCTGTGCCAGTGCCTCACCACCTTTATTGTAAAAAGACTTCTTTATATCCAATCTAAATCTCTCTTTCTTTAGTTTGAAACCATTTCCCCTTGTTCTGTCACAACAGATCCTGTTAATGAGTCTGTCCCCTTTGTCTTACAGCCCCTTTGAGTACTGACAGGCTCAGGTCTCCTGGACCTTCTCCTCTCCAGGCCGCACAGCCCCAGCTCTCAGCCTGTCCTCTTAGGAGAGGTGTCCCATCCCTAGGACTGTTTCTCTGACCCTCCTCTGGATGTGCTCCAACAGGTCTGCATCTCTCCTTTGCTGAGTACTCCACATCTGGATGCAGTAGCCCACATGAGGTTTCACAGCACAGAGCAGAGGGGCAGGATCACCTCTCTGCTTCTTGTGATGCAGCCCAGGACACATAACCTCAGTCCCTTTGCACATACTTGTTGAAAAAGGACAGTGATTTGTCCTAGAGGAAATGGGAACACATTTTTCTCACACAAAAATTCTATATCATTTCTATTCTACTACCTGGTTTGAAAGCCTTTAAAATAGGTAGCAGTAAGTACCAGCAAATGTAACAGAATGTAGTGTAGTTGCAGGGAAAAATACTTTCCTTATAAAGTTCGCTGATGTGCTTTAGCTTACAAACTCCCCTTTTTTTCAGTTTTTGTGAAGTATTTGTGTTAGAAGCTGCCAAACTCCTAACACAAATACTTGGGAACATGAAGGACAGGTGGCTAGGAGGGAAGAGGAGGAAGCAGCCGCTCACCTCTGCTACTACAGAAGATCCATCTTTGAACTTCTTCTATAAAGGTTTTTATCCATAGTGTATCACAATTCTAATGAAATGCAGCAGTTTCCTTGGCTTGTGTTCGGTCTTTCTTCCAGATTTCTTTTATTTTTGTAGCCAGGGCTGATAGGTAGCTCTGCTGTGGAAGTACTGCTCTCTGAGCATGCAGCAGGACCTGCATTTCAACAGAACAAAACTCGAGGGGAGCTGAAGGGGGACATGAGAGCTGGATCCCTGTTACTGAGAAGTATGTGGAAGGAGCAGCATGGCATAATAGTGTACAGTGCTTGAATAGAATAGAAAGTGAATGGAATGGAATGGAATGGAATGGAATGGAATGGAATGGAATGGAATGGAATGGAATGGAATGGAACAGGTTCCTTGAGTTGGGAGGGACCTAAAAAGACCATAACATCCACCTGCAGTGAGGACATTTTTCCGTAAGGCTGACTTAAATATTAGGTGACTTTGGTTGATAAACACGTCTTCTTGCATGTTGATACTTGAAGAAGTTGAATGTCACCTATTTCCTTTTCTCACCTCTCCCCTCAAGCACTTTCCTGCTGTGTCGTGTCCATTTTTTTCTTTCTCTAATATTTTCCTGTAAATTCACTCAGCCCTTTCAACTAAAAGCTGTCATTTTGCCTTTGTAACAACATGGGAAAGGTGAGTACAAAGGAAAGCCTCCATAAATCTTGTCTTGCTGCAGAGCTAGCACATGGCAATGACTGCACTGACAAAATGAAGGCAGAGGTGGGAATGCTGTGTGCATTGCTGTGCAGTAAATCACAGTGTTTATAGGCAAAAAAATCTCTTGGGCTGCGTTGTTGGGGTAGGGACATAGCTGGGTTTTCCCCATTATCACTAATGGAAGTCAAGAGGCTGAACCACACACAGTGCTCTGGAGATATGTCTCCTTACATTTCTGTCTTACAGAGCCATCTTGTACGTTTCCTCCCAGCTCTGTGTCTATAGCAGGAGATTTTCAGTGATGTGAGATGGTTGTAATCATCATATGATGGTTTTATGTGGTGTTCTCTCAGTTACTGAAGACATGTTAATCCTTGAATTTCCTATTCCTCTGTCCCCCAGAGTAGGCATTACATATTGGGTAGATTAGCCCTGTGTACAGGCCACTGCTCAGAACTTCAGAAAGCTGTGCAGCGACAGACTTGCTGAAATCTTACTGAACTCTGGCATTATTTCCATCATATTTGAAGGCAGCTTGTGCTACTAAGTGTAGGTAATGGCCCAGAGAAGGAGTGCATCTCTACTGAAGAGTGAGCTGAGCACAGAGCTCGAGGTGCTGCTCCATCAGCCTGGTACAGGTACAGCTGCAGAGTGGTTTGTGGTGTAGCAGGGCTGAACCATTCAGCTGCGCTGTGTTCAAGCATTAATGTGTGCAAGGTTGTGTGCTTGCCTAAACTTAATCAGCTATTGTAACTGATTACTAAATGGTGATTAGTTTCAGCCAAGTGCAAATTGGCCAGTATTGAGAACTCCATGGTTCAAAATAGCACAAGCAGTGAGTCTTTGTGAGAGACTTCATCTTTGCAGATTTAAAGTAGTTCTCTGATTCCCTCCCACTGGGAAATAAAAGCACATTTTTTCTGGTTAGGCTCAGCCCTGCAGTGGCTGCAGCCATGGAGCTCACCTGCAGCCCAGCTGGACAAGGGGTGAGAGGAGCAGGCTGCTGGTGAGGGGAGCAGGACCTGGGAACATAACCCGGGCAGCATCCCTGCATAGCTTTGGAAGTGGGGAAATCAGAAGCAGGTGTGGATAGGTGCTTTGAGTATTCAAACATCATCAAAATAGACAAAAAAAAAGCATGACACATTTTGCCAAAGTTTGTAAGTAGCAGAGGTGGTTAATGGGTGCTTTGGATCAGCCCCCAAGTGCAAACATTGCAGCTTTTGGTTTGGTAAATATTCCATTATAACTAGCAGGATTTTGTCACAGTCTTCACAGAGCTGTGATTACAAGAGCTGCTGGTATTTCAGACGTCCAGTGCCAACAGCCACTCCAGTACTTCATGGGAAAGTAACTCTTAATGGAGCTGAATATTTTTCAGTGCTGGCTGCAGGAAAAGGCACAGCAGCTGGCCAGCACCACTCACTTGCCTGAGATGATTGAGGGAAACAAGAGATGAGAAGTGTTGCACCAGATGACATTTTGTGCAGTCTCCAAGCAGCAGGCGCCTTGCAGAAGGCTGCCTTTTTTTCATGGTTTGAAAGCAGAACTTTTTGTTCTGTTATTTTCAGACCATAAAGAAGCAGTGAGAAAGGTATTAATCACTTTGATTTAGATTTTTGGACAGTAGAGTGCTAGAAAATACATGTGATGTCTTTGATTTTCTATTGAAGCTGTGTGCTGCTTGGAAAATGGTACTGTCATGGAAAATGCTGTAGCTGGTTGTCCGCTCAGTTCTGGGAGCAAAGTTTGGCTCCATCAGTGATTTCTCTGGAAGGAAAATGGCATGAAAGGAGAATGTGGCAGTGTTTTTCATTCAATACCTATATAGGCCAGCTGTAATTGAGAGGGAGGCAAAAAATTGTCATTTCTAAGTCTCTCTCAGCTGCATTGTTGAAGGTTACCTTTAACATCTCATAAAATAGCAGTGTATCCCCCTTTCCTCTCTATAAATGTGCCATGTATGTTTTTGCCTCTAGTTAGGAGCCTTCAGGCAGTAGAAATCTGCCAGGCTTGCAATCTTTATAGGCTGACTTTTTTCTTCCTTTTGTGGTTTGCCTCAAGCAAACTCTTTCAAAAGACTCTATGTATAGCATGTATTTATGTTCTCTGCAAAGAGAATGGGAAAGTGTGTGTACATAATTTCACTTAGGAGGAGTCAGTGCTGTATTTCTTTATGTCTGGAGTTTGAAGTTTTTTGGCAGTGAGAAATGTGCAGGGTCTGTCTTGCTCCAGGTAGGCTGTAAACATTCCAGGAAACAATGAATGGACTTGAAGATTATATTTGCTTCCCACCAGCCATACAACTGTATCTGTGCTAATTTATGGTGGTGTTCTCATCCTGTATCTTCAGGTAGTGGTTGGAATCAGTGTAGCATTTCTCCATCTCCTAGCTGCTGCAGAAAGCTGCCACTGGCTGATAACAGTGCTCTCTCCTCGAGGGATCCTTGTATCTTGAGTCTAATGCCACCTGATGGAGTAGGGGTAACAAAAGCTGTTCCAGTAAAGCCAGTACATTCTAGGCTAGCATGTTCTCCATTTGTCAGGGGCTTGTGCTTTTCTTCACCACATTTGTTGATCACTGTATTTTCCTAGAAAACATAAACACCATTCAGGTTAACTTTACAGTGCCTGCTGCTCGGCAGAAAGACTCTTAAGAGTGGTGCTTACAAACAACCTCAGAACTTTTTCTAAGGGTGGCAGTACATAAACAAAATAAACTTCACCACGTGTGGAGAAAAGGGCAAGACTTGGTTTTGCAGCTGCTGCAGAAATGGGAATTAATGTGAATGTATCATCTCCCATACAGTATTGAAGGACTGTCTTGGGCTCATTTGCTTCAGGCACAGACAGCTGAGTACAGAAGTTCTGACACCTCAGTGCTGGTATTCTTACCTTGGGTGCCTCCGCTGTGTTTGGGTTCTAGGCCTATCCAGATGGGGCAGACCAATAACTAGGCTTTCAGGTCATCTGAGGTGACCTTGTCTATTCTTGTCACACCCTGAGCTGAGTCTAAATTTACTGCAGACAGCCTCTCAAAGGGCGAGTCATTGTAGTAATTAATTTTGGGAAGAGGAAGACTAAGGCTCTGTTTTGAAATTAACAGAAAGCACATTGTCTCTGAAAGGAAATGATGGAATCTTTACTGGAAACGTTCTGAAATTAAACTTTTTTAGCTAGAATCCATATTCCATCAAAGTCATTAGGAATACAAACTCATTAGAGTGTTATTCATAGTACTGGTATTTTTGTGTGGGAGGCAGCGTGGTCCCTTGGCAGTGTGTTGGACCAGGACACAGCAAAGCGTGCCTCCTGCTCATGGCCCTGCACTGCGCTGCTCAGTAGCACTGGGGGACATTTCCTGCTCTGTGAGCGCACTGCAAGGCTCTCCTGTCTTTCCCAGAGACAGATGTGCACTGACATAAGCTCTGCCTCCCTCTAATGCTCATGTTACACCTGTCTTAGCATTCTAGTGCCTGTGACTCACGGAATGATTAGCGAATCTACCAATTAACTTATGCTGGAGTCAACTGAAGCAGCTGAGAGGCTGCAGGAGTTCATCAACTGCCTTGTGCTCCAGTGGCTGCCTCAGGAGGCTGCAGCTCTCCCTGCAGCCCTGTGTTATGCTTGATGGTTTTCTGAGGACATCTCAGGTCCTCTGAGGCACCTCACGTAGCTGGGCAGCCAGGCCTGGGCAGCTACAGCAAATTATGGGTGTCTGTTTTGAGGATGCATCCTTTTCACATAGTCAGAGAGGAGAGCTCTTATCTTAGGTGCACTGGAGTATCTTCCAGATGTGCTGCTTCCCTTGGATCATGTTGGAATTTCAGGCTGTTAACACGCTTCCTTTCTTCCCCCAATTAACCTTTCTTCTCCACTGGCCTTTACAGTAATGCACCTTACTGTCATTAAAATCAAACTGAGCTGTGGATGACTTGAGCCACTACTCAGGTCACGTAAGTTGCTGAACAGTTTGTTTATTTTTTATTTCAATTGCTAGCGAGTGCTTCCTAGCTAGGAACCTGCTTCTGGAACAGAGCCACCTTTGGTCACAGGAAAGGAAATACTGACTGATAACTGTCTGGAGAATGGAGCTGTGAGGCTTTCCTTTGCCTGCTCTGGCAGGGATTTGCTCCGTGGAACAAATATTAACAAGAAATCCTGGGAAGTGTACACTCAATCCAGGCACTGGAGAACTGGGACTACTGCGTTTAAGCTCTGTGTAGGACAATGAATCCAGCCACATTTAATAGAAAATCAAAATACGTGTAGAAGTGTTTGGTATCTGAAATATTAGTGTTACCCTTAAGGAATTTCCTTGCTTTTTCCAGCAGAAGTTATTGGTCAGTTGTGAACTACAGTTTTAAACAACTTATTTTGAAAGTCAGATGTAAGTGCCATCAGAAGCAGTATTCAAAGTTGATGACAGTCACACTTTAATGTGTCTGTAAGTGCCCAGCTCTGCCAATTGCTGGTAAGTCCTGCAGACACTAATGGGGGCAGAGGGGCACCATGCACCCTGAGGAGGCACCCACCAGCACGTAGAATGAGGCTCTGCTTTGACAAATGATTAAAAAAAATAATTCCTGAAGTGTACTTCAAGCTTAATACTCCTTTAGTAATTTTTCACATAAGTACAACCATTTTTTTGAAAGACAGATAGAAAAGGGCATTTTGTTTTCTACTGGTTTGTGAGGAGAAATAAATACAGTGATTGTATGAAAGCTACCTTCCCCTTTCCTCCCTTCTCAAAAAAGTCAGAGGTCAAAGCCTTACTTTCTCCCCAGGGCAGACTGTGGATTTCCTGGGCTCTGGAGGTGGCCCAGCAGGACCACATAAAGCCATATGTCGGGTGACTCCCATGGGCCCTTTCTCACTGCCCTGCCCAGACCAGCGGCTGCAAGATGTGGTTCTGTCCCCTGCGCAGACTGAAACCTCCCCTTTGTCACTGTGCTCACCTGGCCCTGCTGGAGTCAGCCAGGATGGGAGAGGAGAGCCCAGCCTGAAACTGCAGTCATGCTGCTGAAGGTTTGCCTGGTAGCAACAACTGTTTTCTCTCTTCTGTGAAATCTGGGAGGTGGATGATTTAATTTAATAATGAAAGCATTTGCTTTATCAATTATGTAGAGATTTCTCTGTTCAGAATGCATCGGCACTCCTTAAGGAACAAGTACATTTGTGATTTACTTCATTGTAATTTTTTTGTCTTGGCTTGTTAAAAAATGCATGTGCTGGTACACATAGTCCTCCAGAGAGAGCCCTGTCCCAGATTCCAGCAGACAGAACAGCCCACAGCCACCTCCAGCAGGAGCAGCACAGGAGTGTGCCCTGCAAGGAGACACAGTGGGAGTGAGCTGTGCACACAGAGCAACGCCGGGCAGGGCGGCTCCTGTTGGCAGGGAGCTCGGGGTGAGCATCACAGCCTCAGAGATCCTGCAGCACTCCTGAGTGCTGAAATGCATGGGAAATAGAGTAAGCAATCTCACGAATTACCAACTTGATGTTTCTGTGATGCAAACCTGCAGAAAACAATCCTCCAGAGGAGGAGTTGGGGCTTAGTGCTAGTTTGTAACTTTCATGAGACTGGGCAAACCTTAGGAGATTCAATTAAGGCCAGCTTCAGTATAGAGATGGCAGTTTGGGCTTACAGAATGTTTTGATTGGGGAATACCATGATTTTTTAAATTGAAACATTTGAGCATTTCTGACTCGGAACCCTTCAGAACTACCAGAAATGAAGACATGAATTGTAAAAAGAAGTGTATTTCTATACATATATGTATGCACAGTAAATGAGTACTTCTATGTATGTATGCCTGTGTACATGTAAAGAATAAGTATCTTTAAGTAGATCTAAGAACCAGAATAGGCTCAATTTTCTGCATACTTTTAATTGTAGAACTAGTTAAAGGTGTCTATAATTGGCTAACATTTCTACTGGAATTTTTGTAGTTGAAAATATGCAGTTTCTGGTCTTCCTGGCTGGTGACCAGGATGTGGCACATAAGACAGGGTATGTCTGCTTCACTTCAAGAAGTATCGATTTCTCAACAGAAGACAGACAGAGAAAGAGCCAATAATTCTACCATCATTGGAAAATATCTTATTCTCCAGAACAGGAATAGTCAGTGCAGCAAGTGAGGGTCGTTCATTGTCCTCCAGGTCCCTCCAACAGATCTTCCATCTTGACATTCACTCTGACAAATCTGCAGTGTTTTATAAAGCAGAATGTAACCTTGCACCAAATAATCAGTTCTTATTTAACCTATTTTTTCATATTCTTTTGGTGTCTTTCTGCATAATGTAAGTGCTTTTTTAGACAGTTCTTCAGACTCTGAGCTTGATTAACTGCCAGAAATGCAGACACGCTTAACTGACCCTGCAAGGACTTCCAGTGTTGATTGCTGAAGCTAGGTGGGCTGGAAGCAGAGCTACAGGGCTCGCATCTTAGTCAAGGGAAGCACCATTTAAGTGCGTGTTACCAAAATATTATATCTGCGCTCAGTGTGTTGCAGTATCAAAGAAACTGAACTTGCACCTTCATGAACACTGCTCAGAACACTTAGCAGGTTTTGCCCACTTGATCTTATCCAGACCTGAATTTGCTGCTCTGTCCTCTGGTGGCATTAGTGAGGCATCTGGGGTGGAAGGTGAGTGGACTAGAGCTTCCTAGAGAGAAAACAGAAAAGAAAATGGTTTCACTTACATATTTCCTGGAGGAGTGATCCTGATTACTACAGAAAATATAAGTGGCAGCACCTAACTGTGCTTTTAAAAAGTGCCCCATTCCTTGCTTTAAAACAAGGGCTGCTGGTGCCTGCTCTTAACAGAGCTGTTCTCCAGGAGCCCCAGCACCCCAGCAGCGACTGGCAGCTAGCAGTGAGGTGCTGGACCTGACAATCATGTGTGTGGGTTCTTTGCTGCCTCTATGCACAGCACAGCTGCTGTCTCCGTAACTGCGTATGAGAAGAACACTTGAGCACCGTTTCTGTCTGACAGATATGTTGAGGGGACTAATACAACTTCGATTTCCTTCCAGCAGGGCAACCCAGCTGCTAGCATTTTGTCAGCCAGATTTCTTTCTCGAAGGACCGTGTTAAGTCACAGTCTGGCAAGATTTTTCCACATAATGAAACCTATTTTCCTTCTCATGCTCTTTAGTGAAGGTGAGGTAATGTGTCACTTGATTGAGCTGTGTGGTTGTAAGTTCTGCCTTGTTCTGTGGAAGTCTCATCACAGCATTGCCTTTAATAATGAGCAAGTAATTGCCTTTCCCAGCTCCCTAAGAAGAATTTCACCTTTCCAGTACCTGAAATGTCTCTCTTTCTACTCACTTTCTTGGTATTACTGGAAAGGAAACGTAAGCAGGGCTGTTTCAAGTGGAAGAGTTCTGTTCATTGCCTAAGCAGCGCTCACACTCCTCCCTGCTGCCAGTATTAGACCTGTTTTTCCTATTCCTCCTCTTCCTTCTTTGTATTCACACTGTTTGCACAGGGTAGGTCAGTAGCCCAAGAGAACAACACTGGAGCTTCTTTTTCCAAGGGTGTGCTCAGTGTTTCCCTGTAACTTAACAAGGAAACACTGCTCCTGTTTGAAGGGTTTCTGTGGGCTGTCTTCTGTTTGCAGGGTCCCAGCATCCACAGACAAGGAGACGTCCCTGCTCTCCTAGGCAGCTGTCTCTGTCTCATCTCAGCCCTCCCTTGCACTGTACAGGAAAAAATATGAGTGCTATCCAAACTCTTCAGTGCTTCTGACTTCCACATCCTGATAAATCAACCGTTTGTCTTCCTCTGGTTTCTCCACTCATGTCATGCTTCGCCTTTTTTTCCACTTTATCCCATGATTGCTGTACTATTTTTTTGTATTCCCGAATCTTCCAGAAAGGTCTGTGCTGCTGAGGAGGGACCCTGTGTGTGTCTGCGTAGAGAGGAAGGGCAGGAGGAGGAAGTTTGGCCTGTGATCTGCTCCTTCGGGCAGCATGGAAGCCCTGCAGCTGGAGGGAACTGCAGCACTGAAGGAATACACCTGCACTTCACATAGCAGTGTGATCTGGGGGTACCTGAGGCAGATTTAACAAAAGGAGCCCTGAAAGCATCATAGCAAGAGCAGTGCAGAAGAGTGATCAGGGTGAATCATCTTGTGGCTGGCAGCTTTTCAGTGCCCTCCGTGCCCATTTCTGGATGGGAGTGGGGCTGGTTTCTGCCATTTCTCCCAGTCTCTCTGTTGTATGTTCCTGTCTGACCAGTGTGGCCCTTCCATGTGATCTGCCCTGTCCCAGACCAGTGCTTCCACTGCCTGCCAAGGAATGTGCCTTTGGCAAAGCTGAGGTTTGTTTTAATTGTATTGTTTTAGTGAATAAGAAGTTGGTTTTGGATCCAAATCCTTGCACCACTCAGTAGACAGTCAGAGCCCAGTTGTAGCAGAGTAGGTGAGGGTGAGCCTGTTTGTTCTCTCCAACGTGAGTCACTGAATGGCTGACCTCCACCGTTAAAAATGCCAGTCTGTAAGGTGAGGCAGAGAGGCAGGATCTGTCCTGCAGCACCGTGAACAGGAACACGTAACAGCTCACCTCTGAGGGAGCAACCACAGCCCACACAGGAGCGAACTGCTTCTGTTCTCCATGGAGGCACACGTGGTGATTTCTTTGTGTAATGCCTTCATTTATTTACAGCCTCTTGAAACACTTCTTTCATTGAAACTGCTGAAAATTCTTCGTTTCAGGATGACCTTTAGGACTACAGAGCTGAAACTAAATTTTATCTCTATACCTTCAAGTGCATTAAAATTTCTCTGCTGATAAATTCAGCTTTGTACTAGAGAGAAATCCATATTGGTGTCCGGGATTCTTGTGAAACGTGGGAGGGAGTGAGACCTGGGTGGGCCCTCTGACCTCCACCATAGTGAAAACTCTTACTATAGATTTCCTACTGATACTATACTTATTTCCATCATAAAAATAATAAATATATATATGAAAAATTGTTGAATGGTATCTGTAAAGCTGTTTCAGGAATTTTAGCCCAGGTGCTAGGTGGCACCCGATTCAGTTAAGTGCCCAAGGGAAACAGGTGCTGTCAGCATGGGGTCCAGTTCTTGTAAAGTTCTCTGCTGTCATTTCTCTCCTTTGCTGACTGAATGGAGCCTCAGGAGATCAGCATGTCAGTTGGAATTAAGCAGAAATTAAGTGAAGACCCTCGAAGAGGTCGCTGCTGTTACTGGCTAGAGAGGTGCCTGCCAGTGCTGGTTGTCTCATTGTGGACTGGCTGCAATGAAATGTTAATGGTGGACTGTTACCACAAAGAGTGCATGAGCTGTAACTGAGTCACAGTCACTTCAGACTTCACTTTTTATACTGAAGTGCATGATTATGAACACTTTTCTATACTCTTTAATAAACCATACGGTTAACTTAAATACTGGCTTCCTAAAAGGATGCAAGGAAAAGCCTACCAGAGTAAAATAAGTGAACAAACTAAGCATGACTGGTTATTTGTAATAGATGCTAGCTTCAGAAGTTAGCAGTAGGTAATGGTCCTTCTTTCTCTTTTCAGCGATCAGGTGGGGCCTTAGCTATTCCTCTGTGTGCATTTCAAGGAACTGTGTCACTTCAGGCACCCACAGGAAAAACTCTCTCTTTGTCTACATACGAGGTAAGCACTGAAGGACAAAAGATAACACCTACGTCAAAGAAAATCGAAGTGTATCGATCTAAAAGTGTTGGTCATGACCCAAACCCAGAGGAGTGTCCAAATACATTCACTGACACAAGTGTTAAAATTCATTTAGAGGTTCTGGAAATTTGTGACAATGAAGAGGCTCTGGATACTGTTTCCATCATCAGTAATATCAGCCAGTCCTCCACTCAGGTAAGATCTCCATCCTTACGCTATTCACGGAAAGAAAACAGATTTGTCTCATGTGATTTAGGGGAAACTGCTTCCTACTCACTCTTCATACCATCAAACAATCCTGACAGCGATATTAACATAACAATTCCAGACACTGTGGAAGCTCACCGGCAGAATAGTAAAAAGCAGCACATGGAGAGAGGTGGTTATCAGGAAGAAATACAAATGTTGAATAAAGCGTACAGAAAACGGGAAGAAGATGGCAACAGCAATTAAAAGACATTTAATCTAAGCATTTAAACCGATTCAGTGGACATTGCTCCTCTTGACTCAAGTTACCCTAGCAAATACAATGCCAATTGTTTTTTGGGTTTGTTTTTTTCCTAGCATAAAAATTATTTTCATTTGGGTACACTGTTAAATAGTTAACATTCACAAATGGGAAGACAAACGCTTCAGTGCTTTGCAGCTTTGCGTAATGAAATACAACTTATTTACGTACCTCTTTATTTGAGGAAGACTTGCATCCGAAAGGAATCCTGAATAAAGTCTTAAAAGACACCCTTGCATGCTTGTTGGCACTGGGTGGACTGTGGGAAGCCAGAAATTGAGAGAACAGCTCTACACCCACCAAGATGTAACAGGTTTCAATGACTGTTGCAATTCTCCTGCTGATGTGACAGACCTGAAACATTTACTGAAAATATGTAGCACAAGCCTAAAACTAAGCCATGCATTTGGTTAGGGATTGTGTGTTGCCTACATGGTTTGATTTTCTACTGCTCCATACGTGATTGCTATGTAATGTCTCTGTGAGTGGCCATTGTATAGACCTTTGAATGTGGGTGGCTGAAATTTAAGCATGCACATTTTATAAGACCAACGTTGTGAAAATGTGTTCTCATGGCTTGACATTTCTTTCATGGACTGTGTCAAATGTTGGATGATTTTATGCTGGTTACTCTAAAGTGTGCCATTTTCTGCCTCCTTGATCTTCTAGGAGAGGGAACAGGGCTGTTCAAGGAGTCCAAACTTAGAGACCCAGCTTACCTGTTGACCTCAGCCTGAGGCTGATTGCCCACATTAGCTTCCTGCCCTGGAGCACCTTCTGGAGGAGCCTATCCTTATACTGCCTTACAGGAAACCTAGAGCCAAGTCTGAAATCAAACTAAAACCTGTGAATAGACTGTTTCTTGTCAAATTCGAGGCTAAAACAGTGAATGAAGTCCTTAAGTCTAATGCTTTTTGACTGAGAGCTCATTGTCTGAGATCTTGTCATTCATTTTAGCTAGACAGAAGTAGATTTCAGCAGAGCTTTCAGAGGTTTGACTAAAAGTTACACCACTTCTTTAATTAATGGATTCAATTTTCAGCGAGTGACAACATAATAATTCAGGTGTTTGCAGTCACCCTGTTATCCATTCAGTGGGAACGTAGAAAAGTAAGAACAGCCCTATTTAACATTCCTTTATGGATTGTGAACAGGTAGAGCAAAAGGGCCAACAGTTCTGCTTGTGTTCAGTACGGAGGTGTGGAAAGTACATGTGATTTGCCTTCTCACTTCACCAACATAGAACAGGCCTGCTGCCTTGATCACTGTGTGACAGTGATGTAGAGCTGAGGAGAATCAGGGTCAGAAACTGCAGGCTGCTGTGATGGAGGCGGATTGCTCTTGCAAGGCGTGCTTTTCACGTGCTGCTCTTCCAAGGTGAAAACAAAGGTTCTCATAGGATTGTCTTAAGGCTCTTATTACCCCTGCAATGCTGTGTTACACTTCAGATTTAACAAGAAACTAGCTTAGATGGAGCAATCAGTGGTAAGTCTATTAAATAGGTGATATCCATGTGCATGCAGCAGAGAGACACATTCTGCTGTCTCTAGATGTATTGCTTTGCTTTGTGTTTGTAGGATGGACTCAGAAAGCTGCTTTATGGCAGCAGACATGCTCAATCTAGAAGGTTGTGAGGGAGGATGCAGTGAATCGCTGCCTCAGTTTGGTCACATTTTCTGATGGGCACATTTAGATTGTGTCCAGGTTTGGAGGCATTACAAATCTGCATGGCTGTGACCCTGAGCTCGACCTAATTGTGGAATGTTGTCCTGCTGGTGTGATAAAAATACGTTTTCTTTGATGAATCTGTAAATTTGACCATGTATGAATGTCTGACTGTTTTATATTTTATTTTAGTGACTCACATCATTAAACATTTTGAAGTGTCTGGGAGCCCAAGTTGTAATTACTCAGTAGATAGCAGCTCCAGAGCTCTAAGAGAAAACTGGTTCCTGTATTTGGTAATTGTCAGTGTGTCTTCATTTATCATTTTATGAAATGTATTTAGACTTACATTTTTAAGTGCTTATTTTGTAATGGTTTTTAAGAAAAAAAAGCCTTCTCTGTTTATCCTGCCTGACCTTTTAATGCATTTCAGTGACAGCTTGACATTTGAGGGCAAAGGGTTTGTCAAGGACTGTTTGAAGGTGACTTGAAAGAGACCTCATCTCTGCTCAGCCACCATAGCAACTGACTGAGAAAGTCCCTCGGAAAATGTGACCTGCATCAGCCCCTGCCCTCCCCCTGCTCTTAGGAGTTGGGCTGTTGAATAATTCAAAGGGTAGTAAACAAGAAACTTCAGAAGAATTTTTGAAATAATCGTAGGTAAGCAGTGTATCCAGTGTGTTGGACTTTCCCTTCGATGGCACACACATGCACTGAGAAGAAAGTTAAGCTAATAGAGTCGCAAGAAAAGTAGATGTGTAATAAGCAGAACCAGGCTTCAAATCCCAAATGCCTCAATTGAAGGGCAAATTGAAATAGAAGATACAGCCCAGTACTGAAATGTACATTTCTTATTCTAGTCATGGTGGAATATGCAACTGACAGCATCATGCTATTTCCTAAAAAGTAATAACTAAATTTTACTTACACGCTATTTTACCTTTATAGGTTTGAGGTTGATACATACATTCTGGAACATGATTCCACTTCCTGGTATGTATCACTATAATGATTTCCAAGGTGAAACTCTGACTGCTGTGTTTCTCTCATGAATTTTGCAGATTTAGATGTCTCAGAGCAGAATAAATTCTGCTTTTCTAGTCCCAAGGAGCAGCTACACTATCCACACACTCCTGTATGCTGAACGCTTTTGTTTGTTTTATAAACAAGGTAATGTTAAAGACCTTCAGTCCTTCCAGACGAATCTTTTCTCATAGAGGCAGCCCTTCTGAGTGCTGCAGTGCTGGTGTGCAGCAGCAAGGTTACTCCTTGGGGTCAGAGCTGTAGCACGGGACCACTCCGACTGTGTCTCACCTCAGTGTTCACCTGACAAGTTTTGTGCTCTTGTCAGGAATTGGACCTTAGGGAATCATTCGGAATTTGACTTGGATGAATCTCAGTTTGGATTTCTGAAAGGAGAGTGCTGTGTTCTGACCTCTCTGAGAACATGCTGCTGCATAAAGAAATTATGTGTTTTGCATCTTGATAGTGTGCTGCTGGAATGGATGAAAAATGAATGTGGGCAGTGGATAAAGGGATTTGAAAAGGCCCAGTAATTGGCAAAATACTGGGAGCATTTTAAGAAATACATCTTGGCATATATATTAGAAAGTGCTCTTTAAATAAACAGATGCGCTGTCCTTCCAGCATCGAAACCTACACATCTAATGCTGATATTTGGATTTGTGATGTTTCCTTTAGAATGCGTATTTTTTTTCGTCAGTGTTAAGAAAACATGACTGAAATGCAGTAGTTACATGCATAGAAAAGGCAATTTTCCCTGGCATTGAAATCCGATTTATGCACATCCCATTCGTGTGCACTGCTTTGGTGCCCAATTACACTTCAACAGAGTAAATCTGTTAATGCCCCATAAGTGATGTTCCTGCAAAGTGATGAGGAAATCAGTTAAATATGATTCTTGCTTTTTAATTTGATTATAATGTCTTATCAGTTAAATGTAATGGCGTTATGCATTATGTATGTTGTGTTTGAGATAGCCTGCCGTTCCGTTCCATTACTGGGGTGCCCAGATCTCTTGGCACCGTTATCTGTTTTGAACCAAAGTAGATCCTTGTAGTCTCATTCTCATCCCACGCTGCTGTTGAAGAGCAATGAAGGGTGAATACCTCTTCCCAAGAGTTAGGGGAGGAACAACTGAAAGCTGCTGTCCTCATACCACATTTGGCCTCCGGAGCCTTCCTGTGGCTCTGTTCCGTCTCTCCATGAGAGTTCATTCATCAGTCCACATCTTACATTATGAGTAGAATAAGACTGCATAGAAGTTATTTGGTCGTTTAGGCCTGATTTAAAGGTGGTCAGTCACTGCTGCCTATTGCTTCTGCCCCCAGTGCCCACGCACACCTTGCCTCACCGTGTGCCTGCGAACAGGGTGAACAGCTGTATAGCTGACAGCTTCTTTTACTTTCCACTTGTGACCAGAGTTGCAGTTTTTTCCTAGTAAAGTTGTTTTTTACTTGAGGGTTTTTCCATCAGAGTTTTCTAATTCCCAAATTAAAGGTAACCTGAGATTTTTTAAAATCAATTTTTCTTTAATGGTTTTAAAGAGAGATGATGTAGGTGAACTCTTTGGAAGGACTTGTAACGTTCTTCCATGTTTGGTTCGCATGGGCACACTGCTCACATTTCATGAAGGGATCTTGTAACATTTCTTGGATTTCTGATGATTTATTTGGTGATTTTCCTTGGCTCTCTTTGCTCCCCAGCAGTTCTGCAGAAAGCTGTGACATGACTGCCAGTTGTGCAGTGAGGAGGCATGGAGCACCGCCTGGTCTGCGTTACAGCACAGGTGTGGCGCGAGAGGAGGGAAAGTAAGGGCAAATAATTCCTGCTGGATTTCTCCTCTCTTTCCCACGTGCCTTCCTTTCATTCACCTTTCAGATGGATTGCCTCATACCTTCCCATGCCTGTGTGCTCTGTACTCAGCTCCTGTTCCTTCTGGGTAACCTCACCCACAGTTCTGCTGCTCTGTGCTGACTCAGACTCTTGCTCTCTTCCTCACCTGTTTGTTAATTTCAATTGACATCTGAGCTTCTCTGTCATTTTCTTTTACCTGAAACTCAACAGAACTGCAGCAAACCCACACATCCCTTACACGGGTGCTCTGGGAGCTGCTGTGGGGCGGGCTGGAGGCTGGGAGGGACAGAACAAGCAGGAGGTGGGACTGGGGAAGCGTTTGTCGCGTCACGGTGGTGTTTTGGGGCACCAGAAGGAACATCGCTTATTGTTAAAGGAGCAATAATTCTGTGAATAGCTCGATCTCGATTAAAATGTTTAACAGCCCGGAGAGCACGCCTTGCGGCGCAGTGCGAGGCGCGGAGCGTGGCAGAGCAGCGTGGATCGCAGACTCCTACAATGGCTGGGGCTGGAAGGGCCTTCGGGGCCCACAGAGCTCCACCCCCACGGCAGGCAGGGCGGCCAACCTCTGCACCCCGCAGCAGCCCAGGCTGCCCATCCAACTGGCCTTCAGCCCCTCCAGGGCTGGGCGGGGCGCCCACGGCCTCAGCGGGCAGCCGTTGCAGCCCCTCCCCGCTGTCACAGCACAGCGCTCCCCCGATACCCGGCCTCCATCTTCCCTCCCTCAGCTCCACGCCGCCGCCCCGCATAGAAGCGTGCGGGACCCGGGCCGGCAGGGCGGCGCTGCGCCGCGCGATGAGTGCGGGCCGCTGGCGGCGCTTCCGGCCCGGCCGGGACTCGAACCCGCGGAGCGCGGCGGGGGCGGGGGCTGCGGCGAGCGGAAGTGAGGCGGCGGAGGAGGCGGGCGGTGCCGCCGTTGGGTGCCGGCGGCCATGAGCTACGAGCAGCGCCGCGACTGGGGCCGGGGTCGGGGCCGCGGCGGCGATGGCGGCGGAGGAGCCGCGTCCTCCGGCGGCGGGGGGCACGGGGGCCGCGGCGGGGGGCGGGGCCGCCATCCCGGCCACCTCAAGGGCCGCGAGATCGGGCTGTGGTACGCGCGGAAGCAGGGCCAGAAGAGCAAGGAGGCGGACCGGCAGCAGGTGGGCCGCGCGGCCGGCGGGGCGGCGGGGCCGGGCGGGGCGGGGAGCGCTGACCGCTGACCGCCGACCGCCGCGTTTCTCGCAGCGCGCCGTGGTGCGGATGGACGAGCGGCGCGAGGAGCAGATCGTGCAGCTGCTGAACGCCGTGCAGCCCAGGGCCGAGAAGGAGCAGGAAGCCATGTCGTGGTGGTCCGGGGACGAGGACGGGTGAGGAGGCGGGGGGCGGGGGGCTCGGAGGGCCTTCCCGATTTTGCCACGTGTTCGGCCCTCCCGAGGGGGGCGGCGGGCGCTGCTGTGAGGGGCTCCTCCGCACTGATCGGGAGCTCGGAGCGCCGGATTTTCTCTTCGGATCGCAAAGCCCTGCGGGTGGCCGCAGCTCCTGAGCTCCGCAGCCCGGGCACGGTGTCAGGCTCCCTTTTTCTGACGTTTTGCAGCGTTGGGAAGCTCGTGGGCTCTGTGATGTAGGACTCGTTCTTGACGCTTTATTTTAAAAGACTTTAAATAGTAGCAGTGAAATGCGTGGCTGCGTGTCACGTTCCACATGCTGGTGTGGTGCAGGTGAGTCCCTGATTGAAAGATGCAGTGGTGGAGCAGCAGTTCCAACAGTGCTTTGAGCTCCCTGAGGAGTTCTGTGGCCTTGTTAACTTCCTCTAGAGGAAAAGAACACATTACACTCTATGTACTGTTGTACAAATCACCAGTTAACAAGGATTCTTAATTAATTTCATTTGCCACATTCTCTTTGGGTTTGGGGTCAAGTAGCTTGTCAGCATAATATCTCAGCAACAGATGTAAGGTTTGCTTGGCACGGCTTCCTGCCCTTTCCTCAGAGGCCAAATATATATTGGATAATCCTTGAAGTTTCTGTTCCCTGCACTCATTTCAGGCATACTCCAGAACAGCCTCCAAAAGTGAAACCAAGTGCTGAAAAAGCTGAGAAAGCTCCTGTAAAACGGCGGCCAATCTCAGAGAAAACACTCCTTGATCGGGATGTGGAATATCTCTTTGAAAAATGTGATCAAGATGCGGATTTAGATGAACAACTTAAAGAAGACTTAAGAAAGAAGAAATCTGATCCTAGATATATTGAAATGCAGGTACTTCCCCTGGTGTTAAGGAGAAAACAGATACTACTTTGTCAAAAAAAAAAGTATCAACACTTACAGGATGTGTCAGCAGGACAGGCGTTAAAGAAGCAGACTGTCAGTGATGATTTCTGGTTGCTTAAAATCCAACATTTAAGTGTTTGTATCATTTAGTTGGGTGGGAGTTCTGGCTTTCTTTTTGAAGGATTTTATCTGTGTATTTATAAAACTAAAAGTAGGGTCATGGGCTCTGAGAGGGCACTTCTTAAAAATGTAGTTCAAGTTATTCTGATGGCCATAGATAGAGCTGCCCAGTGAAATCCTTTTAGCATCCATCAGATGGGTGAATGGTTCAGGGTCTTTTAGCTGCACATATCTCTTTGTGTGCTGAACTGTTTTATATTTTTACTGAATGTAGTGATATTGAAAAGGAGCATGGAATTAAGTTCATTTCTAGTGGCCCTGTTCAGCCTAAGCTGGGGAGTTAGTCCTGTTGTTCCTGAGTTTAGTCAAGGTCATAGTAAGTGTCTGCTGTATTAATTCAGTGTTAAAATGGTATTTTTAAACTGTTACTTTCTCATTTCTCAGAGATTTCGAGAGAAACTCCCTTCGTATGGGATGAGACAGGTAAGTGTGTATTTAACTTGAAGAAGATGTATTTCTTGTGTAAATTTTGTATAATTGGGACCAGTGGGAGGGAAAGCTTTCTTCTGCGGAGGCATGAGGCCTCCAGAGTTTGGACTTGAGTTTTAGTTTTTTCCAGTATGCATCTCAGGTTTATTGCTTCATTATATACAGGAATTTATTCAACAGGAATTTATTCAACCTCATCAGTAATGGTGGCATTGTTCATGTAAATGAATGTGTGTAGATGCATGTGAAGTTCAAATGTATGAGAACTACTTTTGTGTGGTTTAAAGTAAATTTTACTATTAGTAAAAACAGAGAAGTATCTGTCTCTTCAGTTACTAATGTTTTCTTTTAAGGTCATATTACAGTAATAGGGACTTACCAAAATACTTCAGACATCTGTTGTGGATCGTAATACTTGAAAACTTCTATTTTTGGAAACAGGAACTTGTAAACCTCATAAACAATAATCGAGTGACAGTAATAAGTGGTGAAACCGGCTGTGGGAAGACAACACAAGTGACACAGTTCATCCTGGATGATTACATAGAGCGAGGGAAAGGCTCCACGTGCAGAATTGTTTGTACTCAACCCAGGAGGATCAGTGCTATCTCAGTAAGTGCTGTGAGGTGGGGCTGCTATTGCTTGATTTCTTTAGTTTAGTACAGCTGACCTCTAGCTGTAATTCCGAGATAAAATTACTGTCTCATTCTGTTTGAATGAAAATATATTTTGTACTGGGCATAAGGAGCCAGTGCAAGTTAATTAGCTGAGTATACAGTCTGCTAGACTAATTATAGCTAAGATCCAAAGGAAATGACCAGACAAATACTGCACACCTCTCAAAGTGACAAACCAACTTTCAGATGGCATCGTGCTGAACTTAAAGCTCAAGGTTGGCATTCAGCCAATTCATATTGCTCTCTGTGCATTCATCATTAGTCCTGCTAGACTCTATTGCAAGTAACAACTTTGTTAATACACACTGATGTGTCATTTCATATGTTCTAGTAGTAGTTAGAATACAGGCAGTGTACGTTCCTTTCCCAGAATTTGATCATTGTTTATAATGGTGCTTTTATTGGATCTGGGCAGTGGAGTTGTGATTTGAAATGGACAGTAGTGTTGTTTCAGGCCTTTTAGAAGTCTATCAATAAGAAAATGACACTCAATTCTCTAAAATATATTTTGGGTTGAAAGCCTGTTTCTGAGTTGCTGACAGAAAGCGATCACTTGGCTTTCAGAAAACGTGTGCTTTTCAGTTTTTTTTTTTTATTGTCTGCATTGCATCTTGTTTCTAGGTGTTTCCTACTGATGAGTAGTTAAATCATAGCTCAGCCTTTTGGGTTTTCTGGTACATATGTATTTAATGTGTAATGCATTTGGTTTTTTTTGTTTCAAGGTGGCTGAGAGAGTTGCAGCTGAAAGGGCAGAAGCATGTGGTAATGGCAAGAGTACAGGATACCAGATTCGTCTACAGAGGTAGAATGGGCTCTCTTGGCAATTTTTATTCCTTCTTGTGAAGTGTTATCTATTGTTATTCAAGCAAGAAATAAGTGAGAATGACAATTAGTTCTTACTGTAGACAGGTGCTTTTATGCTCCTAGTTTCTCCAAATGAAGTTCCCCAGAACAGCAGGTATAGGGAATAATGGGTTGAAAGTTAGCAACAAGTGTGGTTGGTACATTCTGTTGTGTGTAAATGAGTGGTTTGAGGTTGATTTGCAAAGTCAGTTCTGAAAGCAAAGCTGCGTAGCAGTGGTTGGCACCAAACTCTGCTTTATTAAGATATTCTAAAAGGCCCTGCTATGGATAGAGGTAAAACCGATGCCTGTAATCCATGAATTTAAAGGAAAAAAAAATGAAATGCTGAAGAAGAGGAGTGTTGTAAGTTATATTTCTGGGCTAAGTTATATATTTGCTGCGCTGAGCAAGTGAGCAATTTTACTGAGATCAGTGAATAAGAGTTAGGCTCATTAATAGGAGTCCATAGACCTACTGCCACGGAACTGAAATAACTGTGTTTGGAGTCATTGGTAATACAAAAAAAAACAAAACATGGAACATTTCCAGCAAATAACAGCACCTCACTCAGCATTGATGGAAATACTGCTGGAGGGACACAACAACTCAGGCCTTGCAGTGTTTGAGCTCAAGGCACTAGTTCATTGAATCTCATCTGCAGTTGTCTTTAGTGTGTAATCAAGAACGTCACAGTGCTGTATAATTTAGCCTCCAGCTGTTGTCTGTGTTGAGTTCAGGTAACTGTAAGAATTTGGATCAGCAGATCGGGGTAGTAATGATGAAGCCAGAGATTCTGGCAGTGGTTATCCTCCATGCAAAAAGATTGCATTGCTGGCCTATTCGTTGTTCCTGCAGCTGACCTGTGAGCAGGTTCAAGTGTGAGGTGTGCTTCACAATGTCTGTAATGGCTGTCTGTGTTTTGATTTTGAGCTTCTGAAGTACTTTGTAAAATGAAGAAGAGAACTGAAGAACTCTTAATGTATCTCTTCCAGTCGGTTACCAAGGAAACAAGGTTCAATTCTGTACTGTACCACAGGAATTGTCCTTCAGTGGCTCCAGTCAGATAAGTAAGTTTTCCTATTTCATAAGAAACTGAATATGATTATCAAATGATGTGACTAATGAGCTACATCTGTCAATCTCTGTTTTCTATTACTGCAAAAAGTAAATGTTTTGTTCTTTTGTTTTAGGCACTTGTCCAGTATTAGTCACGTAGTTCTTGATGAAATTCATGAAAGAAATCTTCAATCAGATGTTTTAATGAGCATTATAAAAGACCTTTTGAATGTTCGTTTGGATCTGAAAGTAATCCTAATGAGTGCTACTTTAAATGCAGAGAAGTTTTCAGAGTACTTTGGTAGGTGAGATGCTTCCTGTGAATGTTCCTCTTAAGTGATTTAGACATCTGTTATCTAGTGCTCAATTATAAGATTGATTTTTGCCAGAAGAATTAATAATTTCATTTTTCACAGATAGCCACCAGCTGCTGGAGATTCTTATTTTCCCAGTTCTGTTCCATAAATAAGAGATGTTTCTGCTTTGTTACTCAGACGTATTTCAGGAACACTCTGCACAGAGTGTCTCTAGTAAATATTTACTGATGATTACAGCATGTTAGGAGTCATGAGTGGGCAGGCAGAGTGAAGCCTCTCGTTCTTCTTATGTCAGTGTTTATTCTCTAGCTGGAAAGAGGTGAACGTGCAGGAGAGGGCAGTACTGTTTGCTGCCTGCGCTGCTTCTGTTCAGTCATTTTATTTGGAATTGAATCTGGCATCTTCTGTGAGAATTCAAGGAGGGGGTGGGCAAACAACAAAAAAAACTCCATAGACTTGGAACTGTATTGCAAAAACAATGAAAAATGGTTTTGGACTTAAATAGTGCAGCATTTTATTTGTTGTTTTAGAAACAACTTATACCTTTCTCAATAGATAACTGTCCAATGATTCACATACCTGGGTTCACTTTTCCTGTGGTGGAATACCTTCTTGAAGATGTAATTGAGAAGTTGAGGTAAGTGTGTTTTCTGGACACTATGTAGTTCACACTTTGGTTGGTTTTGGCATTTTACTTGTGTGTATTTATTATTATTATTGCAGTATGAATAACCTATCAAAAAATCAGCTGTTTTAAGAAGGAAATTTGCACAGGAAAGCAGACTTCGTCTTGCAGAAAAGCTTTTGAGAGGCATTCAGCAGCTTTTAGTGTAGCAATCTGGAAACACTGGCCTAAGGAGGAAAAAAATCCTGCTTTTTCTTTTGGTGTGGTGACTTTTCAGGCTGATAAGCTAGTCTTTGATTTGTTTGTTTATTTTTACCTGTTCTCATGCTTACTGGAGATGGCACCTGTTATTTTTTTAAAAAATAGGTAAATTTTTTCAGGAAAAGTGTATCCAATTATCTTATTATATGATATGGCTGAAATACTGTGTATTGTCTACAGTTTGGGAAAAAAGCAATTATGCAGCTGGATCGAATGACTTTAGTTTCAAAATGTAATTAAATTTGTTCTTTAACTTGAAAGATATACTCCAGAAAACACAGACCGTCGGCCACGGTGGAAGAAAGGTTTCATGCAAGGCCATATAAGCAGGCCAGAAAAAGAAGAAAAAGAAGAAATCTACAGGGAACGATGGCCAGAATATTTGAGGCAGCTGCGGGGCAGGTTGTTCTCAAATCACTGCTTTCCATTGTTTGTGGTTTTTTTTGTTTCTCAGCTGAGAAACAGAATTTTATTCTGTATTTTAATACTGTGCTTTCATCATTAATGTGCTACTTAATGCTGTGGAAGACAAGAATGATGGAAGTGCCAATACAGTTGGTTCTGACTGCTGGAGTGATGTAGCCAGTTACAGATCTGTCTTCCTTTGCATGTGCAAGGTTTTAGAGAGCTTACAGCTGTCAGGTTCACCTGCTGCTGCTATTATTGCCATTACAGTCTTCAGCATAGTGTTGGCTTCTTATGCTTTGTTCCTGATTTCTTTTCTTGTCAGCTTTGCTATTTTCCAGGGCTTTTTTATTTTTCAGTGATAGATCTCACAGTATGGCAGTCTTGTAATCAGCATAATAAAAATGTGCTACTGTTCTTTTTTCCCAAAAGATTTTTCCTCAGAATATTTCAATATTCCTCTCAAGTGGTTTGAAACCAAGCTAAAGCATTTTGCCTCTCAAGCACCCAGCAGAGATTTGCCACTTGAGACGTTCTTTTTGCTTGCCAGCGTTTGACCCCTGTGGTTAATTCCATAGTGGGGCAACTGTATCTCAGGAGCAGCATTTTTCTGTTTTCCTCCTGTTTTATTTTACCTCTGCAGTTTGTGATGTTCTAAGTATTCAGCTTGATAAAAGTAATTAATCAAGATGGCTCAGTTTTGTCTCCCTCCTAAGGGAACGAGTGATCAGTGCTGTCTGTTCTATCCCATCACCCACTTGCCCATTTGTACTTCTTCATCCCTTTCCCAACCCAGTCTGTGGAGCAATTTGCTAATTGGTATTAGGTTTCATGAAAACGAAGGGCTGAAGAGATGAGATGCTTCCTGTACTCACTGAGAGGGAGGGATGAATTGAAGGGTGAGCTCAGGCTACAGATCCTAGTTAATCCATGAGGAGAAGGGAGATACAGTGTAGTCACAATGACATTCTTTAACTTAGCTTACTAAACTGGCAACAGTTGTTCCAAACAGAATCTTGAGAGCATGATGTCTGTTCCAAGTATTGTACCTCCAAATTAAGGAAAAAGAAATTGTACACGGATGAGTAATTGTAATGGATGTGAGTGCATGACTGTAGTGTACCAGTATGCTTGCTTTTGATGCCTGTAGGTATTCAGCGGGTACTATAGATGCCTTGGAAATGATGGATGATGACAAGGTTGACCTTGACCTAATAGCAGCACTTATCAGACACATTGTTTTGGAAGAAGAGGTATGTTTCTGTTTCATAGCATCGTATTTTCAAGATACAACTGAACTGTGGCCAGTGGCTGTTATTTATAACTACCAACTTCGTCCTTCTCATCTGTTATATAGATATGAGGTCTTTTGAATGTTTTTAAAGCAATGTAATATCTTTAAATACCTAATTACAGTATTAATTTCAATTTCTAGCTTTCTCTGTATTGTTTGTGTTAGAGGAAGTAGCTCTTGGAATATAAAGACATCAAGTTCTGAGGCTGAAAATCCTAATTGGAGTCTCAGTAAAAAGGATTTTCCAGTGATACTGTTAGGTATGCTGTTATCAGAGTGCCTTTGTGCTTGAAGTAAGAGTAACGTCTGTTCTCTCAGGTAACTTACACAGGTTACATATAACGTATGACCTGGAGTTATATATTCATTTCTCAGTTCAAAACCGCCATGGAAGTGCTGATATTTCTGTTGAGTTCTTGAGAAGAATTTTGGTTATTAAGACTGTCAAATGATTTGAAATTTCAGCTGATAGAGCACTGAAGCTGTGGATAAATGTGCTGTTCCGTATTTTGTTCTTCCTTGAAAAGTCAAATGTTAGTTTTTTCATTACAGCTCAAATTCTTCAAATGTTTGTATGGCAGCATGTAAAATACCACAGGGGAACCACGTATAAAAAGAAATTTGGGTTTCTTAAGCTTAGATAGGTGTGTAGTGCACTTTTTTGTGGAAAATAAACCTGTAAGTGTTGTCCAAATGAGGAGGTTTTGGATGTCACTTAGCCAAAAGACACATCAGTGGGCAAGGAGCTGCTTTGGTTTTTTGCACAGCATGTAACATATTCTAACACCTTCTCCCATTCATTTTCTCACTTACCTGTAGGATGGTGCAATTCTAGTGTTTCTTCCGGGGTGGGACAACATCAGCTCCCTGCATGATCTCTTGATGTCACAAGTCATGTTTAAGTCAGGTAAAAAAAAAAAAAAAGGTTTTTTTCAGTGGTTAATGTTACATAGCTTTGTTTTGGTTTTTAGAGGTTAATGCAAGCTGCTTCAGTAGAATAATGGGATGATACTTTTTTTATCACAGATAAATATTTAGGTACCTCACAGATTTTTATGTTTTAAAACAAGAATGCATTTCAGAATTGGCCCTTTGTTTAAATGAGCAGCGACAAATATTTGTTGTGGTGACAGTAATATCTTGAGCTTAGAAGACAGTTGTCGTCTTTACAGAAAGGTTCTATTTCCCCTTCCCTCCCAGCCCCACTTTTCAGTATAGCTGGTGTTTAATTTCTTAAATTTACATCTCTATTAGGATTTATCACCTGCATTTAATATTGATGTATTGAACTGCTAACAGAAAGCAAATGTGTACGTATGCCATTATTCAGAATAAGAAATAGAAGCAGTCATTCATTTGCAGCATAGTGTATCTATTCTGCATTCTTGTTTTTGTTTTTTCCCCCTGTATAATTTAAGTCTCTGTGCTTACACCACATCTTTTCCTCCAATTTTCAGATAGGTTTATTATCATCCCTTTGCATTCATTGATGCCTACAGTTAACCAGACTCAGGTATGCATTTCTTCTGTTATACAATAAAGTAACATTTCACAACAAGGAAAAAGTATAATTGTGCACGTGTTTGGTTTTTCAAACATATAAATGGGCTGTGGATAATTGCAGGTGTTTAAGAAAACCCCGCCGGGAGTCAGGAAAATCGTGATTGCTACCAACATTGCAGAGACCAGGTAAGTAGCAGTTACACATACACGTGGCACCTGTAATTTTGATACAGTAAATAAAAGTGTAAGCCTGCTTAATATTTCACGAAGTATGTTTTAAAAATTCATATAATTAACTTATTAAATTGCAAATGTATCTCGAGGTAAAGACCAAGCTGGAATTTTCTTCTGAGAATTGTCTAAAAGAATGCGGATAATGATACGACCTGCAGTTGCTGTGTGTGATAGCTGAGTTGGCTGTCATCTGCAGGCTTCAAAACTGCATGGGGTGGCTCATGCCAGACCTGTCAGAATAAAGCAAGCTTACTATTGAACTGCTCAGTGACACACTTACTAATGACATGCTCAATACCAGAACTTTTGTTTCCTACTCGTGGTTTGGGAGGGGGCAAAGAAAGCTTAAATTTGTAAAACTGTAGGTTAAGCTTGCGAAAATGGAAAGTTATTTATTTTCTCTTTATTTTTAAACAGCATTACAATAGACGACGTGGTGTTCGTTATAGATGGTGGAAAAATCAAGGAAACCCACTTTGATACACAGAACAACATCAGCACAATGGCTGCAGAGTGGGTTAGCAAAGCTAACGCCAAGCAGAGGAAAGGTCGAGCAGGAAGGTAAGGATGAGGCTGGCTAGGAAACGTGATATTTTCAGCTGGCCTTGATGCTCTTGTGTGCTGGAGGGGCTGCCCGGTTATTCACACCTTCAGAAGCAGGCAGTAGCACAGCACTCCGTCACTGTTATGGAAGGAGTAACTTCATTGTTTTCCTAGCAGACTGACATAACTTCTGCTGTGTCTTAGTCATGAGTTTCTTTCCTTCTCACAGAATAATGAATCTTGTGTTCTATTTTTTATTTACTTGTATTGGTAGCATTTGCCCTCACTTCTGAGGCTACAATATATTAAAGCTAAAATTGCCTACAAATTAACACTGCTCAGCTGTGTACCAAACTATTTGAAGCTTCTCTATGTCTCAGAATTCCTTGTGGAGTATTTTCTGTTTTGTTCACACACAGTTTTTCTCTGTTCTTCTCATTGTTCCTTTTGAGCAGTTATGAGATTTGTGTTTTCTGTGGCTTTGTTTCCCCATTGATGGGTCTGCATATCTGCAAGTTGCAATAACTATTACAACTGTAGGTAAATCCATTGTAATTTTCCAGAGTGTTTTGAAAAACTGTTTATAAGTAAATATTATCATGGTGTCTCAATGTCATAAAAAACCCATACATTTTTTTTCCTTTAAATATATTCCAGAGTGCAGCCAGGCCACTGTTACCATCTGTACAATGGGCTCCGTGCCAGCCTTCTGGATGATTATCAGTTACCAGAGATCTTGAGGACACCTTTGGAAGAACTCTGCTTACAAATCAAGGTAGGCATACGTATCTGCAGGTGTTCACTTTTCTGTTGGTACAAAAGGTTGAAAGCTTAAATTACTGCAACTCTGAGCTTAGAGTTTTTCTCAAGTCTGAATTCTGTTACACCATAAGAACAATATACTTAGCTAATAATTGGAGCAGTTTTGGCAGAACACAGTCAAACCCAGAGAAATGATTGTTTGATTGTTTGGGATAAATAAAAGCTGAAGTGTTGATGCAAATTTCAACTGTGCTTTTTTTTTTTTTTTTTTTTCAAAAAAGTTATTTAATCAGAGGTGCTTTTGTGAAAATGCCAGTGAGTGGAGAAAGGATTCCTTAAGAACAGTTCAGGGTAAAATTCCTTTAAAGTAGATATGGGTTTCCTTTTTGCAAGTTTATACTGAATTCCAGCGCATACCTGAGGAATACCAAGTGTGTACATTCTGAATGAAGCAGTATAGATGTGAAATTTTCAATCAATACATTTTTATTTTTGTCCTTGCTTAATTAGCAAAATCCTGAAATCAAACTGAAATGCTCACACCTTTTGTAATTAGCATGGTCACTGTGCACTGGTTTTAGGTAGGTACCACCTTTCTCCAATTGCTGCAGGTTGCTGTTTCTGTTTGCTTTCTTCCAGATTCTGAAGCTTGGTGGAATTGCTTATTTTCTGAGTAAACTCATGGATCCACCATCTCGTGATGCTGTAATGCTGGCCATTAATCATCTAATGGAGCTGGTAAAGTATTAATTAACATCCTGTTTCATGCATCAGAAGGAAATTGTTACTTTTGGTGTTTGCTAGAAAGATTATTCTGGCTGCACAAGTCTAGGCATTTGAAACACTGTATTATGCAGCCCCTTTTTATCTTTGGATGGTACAGTGTCCTGCTGTCTTGACTGAACAGAGAAGGCAGTTTCACATTATACTGGAATTTTATGTGCTATGTGAAGTAGTTCCTGAATTGCTGAAAACACTTGGCACAACTTTTATTTAGATTCTCTACAGATACTTACCTGGGTAATTCTGTAAAACCCTGCTCATGTCTGGTTCTATCAAGAGTTCCAGCCAGTTCAGTGGGGTGTTGGAGGTGTATTTTCTGTGGGCAAATAAGAGAAATGTCTCACCTGTGAGTGTGCTTTTGGATGATGGAGAGGAAGAGGTCAGTGACACATCTGTATTACTGGCTCCTTGCTCTGTCAAGGCTGTGTAAAGAGTAAAGGATAAAAACAGAAGTGATATTAACAGAAAGATACGGATCTGAAAAAAATGGTTGGCCAAAAGAGAACAGTAGGGCACTCAAAAATGTTAGTCTTCATACTTTTGTACAGAAGGACACTGAGCCCAGTAAAACACTTGAAACACAATTAAAGGTGGTTTTTTGTTGTATCTCTTGAACGTTTCTACTTCTGCAGAACTTGCATGGTCATTTTCCTGCCTCTGCCCCCCTATTAATGCCAACTGCCTTTTCCAGATACTCAGCTTTCCTTTGTTTTCTGAGTTTTCCAATGATTGTTTCAAGGAAATCCTCCAACTTCAAATATCACTAATACTTTATTTTTTCTTCTGACAGAATGCTTTGGACAGACAAGAGGAGCTGACTCCGCTCGGTGTACATTTAGCACGATTGCCAGTTGAACCACATATTGGAAAAATGATCCTCTTTGGAGCTTTGTTCTGTTGCTTGGATCCAGTGCTTACGATTGCAGCAAGCCTCAGCTTCAAAGACCCCTTTGTCATTCCTCTGGTAATGTTTCTGAAATGGGAATTACAAATAAGATTTTAAGAATCTCTAAAGAATGTTGGGATACCACTGAGATAATGTAGTGTAAGAGCACTTTAATCTTACTTCTGTGTTAATTGCAGTTTTTATTAGCACTGATTGCCTACATGTACTGTGACATACTGTACACTTTTGCCTACAGAATATTGGAAGTAGCATTACTTTCTGTGCATGCTGCATACAAAGTATGGCTTTGTATATGTTCATTAAGCTGGGAAAGAGAACTGGATGGAGGAATGGCCTGTGAGTCATGAATATTTCCTAAATTCGAATTGTTTTTAGGGCAAAGAGAAAGTGGCAGATGCCAGAAGAAAGGAGCTGTCAAAGAATACTAAAAGTGATCATCTGACTGTGGTGAATGCCTTTACAGTAAGCATGCTTTAATATTTCTCTTTCAGAAACTTTTATTTGGGTTTTAAGGAAATCTTTCTAGGAAAGATCTGATCTGTGTATGCTCTCAGGTATTTCTTGAATCAGTGTTTGTGTCTGCCGTAGGCTGGGGTTGACTTCAGAAGTGTTGGAGACTTCATTGTGTAGCATTGGGCAAAAAGGCCACTAAATAAATGGTGTGGAAAAATGGCTGCTACTTTTAATATCAGCAAATGAGTTTCTGGCAAATTTGACTAGATTTCACTTCTCACTATTCAAAAATGTTTTTCTACTCAAATTCTGTGTGTGTATATAATATAATACAAAGAGTTGGAAAGGCCTGCTTTGTCTCTCAGAGAGGAAAAAAAATGTAATTTTTGTTGACCTCCAGTTTTTTGCTCTGTCCTTTTTCATTTAATTTTTGTTAGTGTATTTTCTCCTAAAAGATTCCTTTAATGGTTTGAATTTCTAGGGCTGGGAAGAGACTCGTCGGCGTGGGTTCCGAACTGAGAAGGACTATTGCTGGGAATATTTCCTGTCACCAAATACTCTCCAGGTAACATTCTGGCTGTTCAGGGCAGGGGAAGAGAAACACATTGATGGGGAATGGGAAGAGCTGCCTTTTTTGCACAGCGTCGTTCTGGGACAGTTGTTGTTGTTGTTTCCTAGATGTTGCATAACATGAAAGGACAGTTTGCCGAGCATCTGCTTGCTGCTGGGTTTGTGAACAGCAGAGACCCCAAGGATCCCAAGTCTAATACCAACTCGGGTAAATAATGAGGAAAATTGGAAGCTTTTGATCAGTCAGATTCACAGTTTGCAGAACTGTGTTACTTACTTTGCTGTCTTCTACAGATAATGAGAAGTTGCTCAAAGCTGTCATCTGTGCTGGCTTGTATCCAAAAGTTGCAAAGATCCGGCCAAGCTTTAGCAAAAAGAGGAAAATGTAAGGATTTGGTGTGATCTTTGTTTGCATTGGAGGTAGTTTCTGTATCAGGTAGATGGGCAATGGCTAAAATGCATGAATGAATCTCTTTGTACAGATCATCCATGGGTGTGGGGGAGTGACAGATCTGAGCATGGGATTGCTGATCCTTACTTACAGGAACTGAGACATTGTCTGACTGTTGGGATATTGGCTGATATGTGGAATAATTGGTGTGACCTTATCATACAGTCTGTGATCTTGAAATATGTTAATATCACGGCTGCTGAAGGAGACACTGTCATTTTCTTCTATCTGCAGCAGCACTTGAAACACTGTCCCTTCTTGTTGTTTGTCCAAACAGAGCCCAGCAATTCTGGTCTTCTCATCTAACACTTCTCATATTATCAGGCTCTTCATTCTTAACTGTCATTCCTAATAATAGTATACTTATGAGAAGGGATATCGATGCTCTCGTGAACATGATTTAAGACAGAGTGAAGGGTTGAACATTTGGCTCAGCTTTCTGAGCAAGTAATGCAGAAACAGCAAACTTAAGAGCAGTCACTGTGCCTGGAATTACAAACAAAACAAAAATAAGTGATTTTCCATAGTACATATAAATGTAGATGGTCAGATTTCTGCCTAAGTTCTATCTGCAGCTGGCACTACTTCTGGTCAGTTACTTCTCCATTTGAAACTGAGATAGGTGTGCTTAAAATTACCTTAATGCACTTAACAGAAGGTTCACCAATCTGATGGAAATTGTTGTGTCTTTGCATCTTAGCCACATGGTGGAGCTAGGTATAAACCAGCTGCAAGGAAGATTCAACTCTGAGATCCACCCGACACAAGATTTGTTACACTCACCACTTTGCTGGACTGGCTGGTTCTGCTAAGTTGTCAATCTTTCCTTTTTTAAGGGTGAAAGTTTGCACCAAGACAGATGGAACAGTGAACATTCATCCTAAATCGGTTAACGTGGAAGAAACAGAGTTCCATTATAACTGGCTGGTGTACCACTTGAAGATGAGAACTAGCAGTGTACGTGGAGGTTTATGTTTGTGGAATTTAATTTTGTAGCTCTTTAATGAGGTTTGATTGAGGTGGAGGGAGTGTGTGAACAGTGACTCTCACTGTGGCCCAGAAGGTATGGAGCAGCTTTGTTTGAAGCTTTCCTCTTTTGGGTTCTGTGTTTTACACTCCTCAGGGTCTGTTCCCTGTAACACTGGTGGGATTGTTCCATAAGTAACGAAGTAGCTTCTGTTAGGTTACTTCTGCTTTTAAATAAAACAGTACATTTTGTATTTCTAGCCAATGTAATGCTTCTAAATATGCTGAGAACCCAAATGCATTGTGAACTCTTTTCTTCCTGTTTGATTGCCAATGGGACAATTAGTTTGATTCCTCACTTTGTGTAAATGACTGCATTTGGGACCATTTTTTTGCTCCTGTTTCATTTGGTGTATTTTCCAGCTGAGTTGCTTCAACGAATGACTGAAAAAATTATCTTCTGGAATTCTGCTTTGAGTTTCCTGAATGGCTGTGATGTCAGTTGAGATGCTTTGAGTGACTGGAAAATTTTGTCTTCTTGCAGATATACCTGTATGATTGTACAGAAGTGTCTCCATACTGTCTGCTGTTCTTCGGAGGAGACATATCCATTCAGAAGGATAAAGATCAGGACACCATTGCTGTGGATGAATGGATAGTTTTCCAGTCTCCAGCAAGAATAGCGCACTTAGTTAAGGTGACCGCGTTCAGTAATTGTGTACATGGAAGCTCAGTGTAGCAGTAGCTCTTCTGGGAGACCTTGTATTTGTACCTACTTACGTATCACTGTAGAGGTATAACAAATCAGTATTTTTCATGTATTCCCAGTAAGTATTTTAGGTATGATAGGTAAATGAAATGTATCTTCTGAAGGTAAGTGTATGAAAGCAGACTAAACGGGGGCTGGAGATTCATGATCCTTGAGTCGCTTCCAACCCAGGTCATTCTGTAAACAGTGGTGGTAAAAGTAGCATTCAGAACAGTCTGATTCATTTGATAAACTGGGCAGAAGTAAGCAGTAATGACCTCCATTGTGTTTGGCCTTATAAGGAGGCACTCCAAATTCATAGCCTTGAGTTTTCAGCATAATAGCTGCACTGATGGGGATGAGGGTTGTCCTGCTATTGCAGTGGTGGAAGGGAGGTGGTGTTCAGCTGTGCAGCCTTTGGGGGATGCTGAAAAATCCTGGAGGTTTCAGAGATGTGTTGCAGGGCAGATGGTGAGGATTTATGAATGTGTCTTATGGGAAGAGAATTGAAGAGTGTGATTTCTGTAGTGTTCTGTGGCAAAAGCTCTGTGTGCCCATGGAGTAACCAGATGGATGTGGAAACCAGAGGATGGGGTTTCTTCAGCTGGCAGTGATGCTCTCCAGAGGGAAGAGGAGCTGAATGGAGCTGTATATTAGTTCCTAGAAGTGGCATCTGATTTATATTTTTATTTTTTCTAAACCAGAATACTTTTAGACCTGAAATAGTCAGCTAATGAGTGGGTAAGCCAGCAATGATTGTGTCATGCAAGGCAAAAATGCTTGTTTTGGAAAGCTGCCTTTTGGTGCTAAAGATAGCAACGTTGAGATGAATGCATGTGGGAGCAACAAGTGTAGGGATGAGGAGAGAGGGCTCAGGGCTCACAGGGTAACGCTGTGTGCTTCCTAATGGGTGCTCGCTCTCTCTCCCCCCCCTTCCACCACCCTTTCTGTCTGCAGAATTTAAGACAAGAGCTCGATGATCTTCTCCAAGAGAAAATAGAGAACCCTCACCCTGTGGACTGGAACGATACTAAATGCAGGGATACAGCAGTTCTGACAGCTATTATAGACTTAATCACCACCCAGGAGAATGAAAGTGCCAGGAATTTCGCTCCGCGATTCCAGAGCGAGCGCTACAGCTGATGGACTCCAGCTGTTGGTTAAAACCGGCATCCCCCGTTTGGTTTCGTTGTTGATGGCAGTTACTGAGCTGAGGGAAGGCTGAGGGCAGCTCCTGCAGCAGCGTGTCTGTGTCTGCATGTCTTCTGTGTCGCTTTTTAAATAACAAAGCAGCAACGTTAGCGGTGTTAGTTGGTGTACGTTCGGTTCTGCCCCTCCTCTTCAGGTCCTGTGAGGCTGCAGCGTTCGTTCCTCACCCGCTACAGCTGCTCCAGCAACGGCTTAATGCGGGGCGCTCCCTCAGCTGCCGCCGATGAGAGGCAGCGAGCAGCTCGTGCTGGGCGGGGAGCGCCGCAGCGCGGCCCTCGTTGTGCCCCTTCCGTTCCTGCTGTGCCCCTCGGCGCCGAGCGGGGCTCCGTGTCCAGTCGCGGTGGGATCCGCCCTGAGGTTTCCTTGTGTTACATTGTTTTTTTTTTACTCTGTCCGTGTCGCATTAAAGGACTCCCCTCCCAGGCGCGGTGTCGGCTGCTCTCGGCCCGCGGCGCGGCTCGGCGCTGCCGCACGGGGCGGCGCGCGGCTGCAGGTGCGGAGGTCGCAGCGGGGCGGGGCTGCGTGCGCGGCTCCAACGGCTGTGGCGGCCCGGGAGGCGGCGGCGCTGAGGTGAGAGCGGCATCGGGCGCCGCGGCTGCGTGCGGGGGGCGGCGCGCCGTGCGGCACCGGGCACCGCTCCGCCCCGCTGCCCTTCGGCGGCGCTGCCGGGGCTGCGCGCTGTTCTGAGGCCGTTCGCGGGTCGGCGCGCCGTGCTGGGCTGCCCCGGGCTGCGGCTCCGAGGAGGGTGGGGGCGGGGCGGCGCGGCGCTGCTCCTTTCCTCGGGCGGTGGAGGAGCCGCTTATTTTCGCTCGAAGGCCGCCCGCAGCGACCGGAGCGGCGATTTTGAAGGGCTCAGTAGAGGGACGCCGCGGTAAGTAGCGGGCAGGGGCGGCGCGGAGCGGGTGCGGGGCGCGGCAAAGACGCGGCGGAGTCGAAGGGTGCCGCTGCTCGTGGCTGGAGGTGCCGGCCGGGCGCGGTTGGCGCTGCGGGAGCCCCGGGGCTGCGGGCGGCGGGGAGCCGCGAGCTTCGCGTTGTGGGTCAGCCCGCAGCACTGCGGGGGGAGCGGCGTGGGAAGGGTTACGGACCGGGCCTTAATTTCTTAGCGGCAGACTCGGAGCTGGGATGTCGGGGCCCCGTGCTCACGCGGCTGTGTCTGACCGCTCATCTGCTCGCCGTGTGCAGCCCTGCTCCGATAGCAGTCAGCACACCGGGCCCGAGGAGCAGCGTGGTGCTGGGAGGTGGCAGAGCAGAAGGGCTTCGTGCCAGCAGGGAGCTTCTGGTCCTTCTCCCTACATCTCAGAGGCTCATCTCAGAACAAGGCAGGTAGACGAACGGTGACTTCGTTATGGGTAATGAACACACAGTGAGGGTGCTAAGAGGCAGAAACAAAAACCAACAACCCCTCTGAAAATGTTTGTACAAACTAAAGGAAAGCTTTGTCTAAAGGTGAACTGCTTGTTATGATGCCTTCAGTTGGAGATGTGTGAGAGCCGTGGGGGGATTCCGACTGGCATGAAAGCCAAAGGCTGTGAGCTCTGCAGGCAGGATGGCTGCTCTGGGCACGGCTGCAGGCCTGAGCCGCACCAAGCACTGCGGGGCTTTTCTGTTGTGTGTGTGGGAGATGATGGGTCCCAGGATGGTGCTCGTGCTGTCAGCTGCTTTAAAAGAATCCTCAGTGCTTTTCAGGGGGCGCTGCTTTATGGGGCCAGCAAAAACTCCCCTCCATTTTTCTGACTTTCGTTAATCCGTCGGGCTCCTCACAGGTGGGTGCGATCACAGTGATGAGGCAGCCCACGTGTGGCCTGATTGTGGTGGCTGCAGCTGAGCAGGGAAGGCAGAGCTAAAGGGTTCCCAGCCCAGGGCAGGAGGCAGGCAGGTGAGGCTGGGCCCAGTGGTTGCTGCCCCCCAAGCAGGGCGCTGGAGGAGCTCTGCGCTGGGCACCCCTGTGTTCCCCTGCAGGGGCGGCAGTGCCATGGGTCTGCGTGTCAGCTGGTTGTGCTGGGCGTGAGTGGCCAGGCGGGGGGCTGGGGTGGGCTGTGCTGGAGAAGCAGCTGCAGCAAGATGAAGGGAGCTGGACGCTGGGCTTGGCTGCAGCTACTCACTTGCAAGGTGAGGTTTCAGTTGACACATTGTGCTTTGGGCACTAAGAGCTGAGTTACCTGTTACAAATTAATCTTTCTGCAGTCAGTGTAGCTACATAATGAACTGGATACTTTCTATCTCACTCTAAATGCTGTATGCTATGAACCTTCCCTATCCTTCCCCCCTCCCATAATGGCGCGGCTGGTGGACCAGGCTTTAGAGGCATGCAGTGAAGGTAGGTGACTGCTGTCCTCAGTGCTGTGGCTCCTTCAGACCAGTGACCACAGCCCTGCATAACTCCGTGGCTTCTTCCAGCCCTGTGTGGTTCACTGCCCCGACTTCACCCAGCCCCCAGCAGCACGCGGGGCAGCGCTGGGTCAGACACAGCTCTTCTGACAAGAATGGTGTTAATGGTGCTCTGGGAAATTCAGTGCTCTGGGAAGAGAAACTGAGGCTGCATTTTAGTAAGGATTTTATTGATTGTTGTCCTATAAAATCATAGAAGTCTTTGATTCCTTAAGAACCGTGTCTGAGAATAAGAAAAATGCTTTTAAAAAAACATTACAGCACATTCGGAAAAAACAGGTATGAAAAATATATACAGTGTATTAAAAATCTGAATAAAATTAATGTCTGGGTTTATACATTCAGTTATGTGTTAAACATCTGCCTGTGTACAATAAATCCTTAGTTAAAATATTAGCAGTATTTCTACTACATTAAATAAGACTTTGTTCAATGTACAATCTGTGTCATTACCCTTTTGTCAGTTCGCTTATAAATTAATCCCAAAGGCTGGAAAGCTGCTGTCAGACTTCCAAAGGAAGCATTTTTGTACAGATGTCTTCCTAACAGCTTTTCAATTGTTACAGAGGTATGTATTTATAAACAAAGTTATTCACACATCAGCAAGTTTCATTCTATGTGAAACAGTGTCCAGAACCTTCTAAAAACCACAGGGACTGACTCTCTTCTCTCTCACTTAACGCCTGCTGAAGCCTGCTCTGTTAGGAGCTGGTCCATAAGGTTCAGATTGCTATAATACAAACTGTCGCATCTATATACAGGAAAGAGGAGCTGGAATTAACTCTGAGTGCATTCCCTCCACACCATATTAAGTAAGTAGTTCTTTTTTTTTTCTGGTGGAATTCCAAGGCTGAATTGCAGGTGCAAAAACAGGTGTTGTGTGAAGTGCAACTGTGCCAGGTCTTCTGCACAGCCAAGCAGGGTGTGTGCGAAGCAGCGCCAGTCGCAGCTCCTCCACCCCAGGGCAGGGGAGGACAGGTGCCCCACTCTGCTTCCACACCTCTCCTTGCTGCTGCTCTGACTGTTCCTACACTGACGGTGCAGCAGTTTCATCAACCCCATGGATCTTAGTACTGCCCTTCTGGTTTCCCTGTGGGTTCAGCGTGATGCTAACAGATGCTAATGATGATGATATTCAGTGAACTGAAGTTCAGCTGATCTTTTACCTCCCACAGAAGGAAAAACTCATTTCCTCAGCAGTGCAAGAGGGAAGAACTAAAAAGTAAAGACAGGAAAAAGCACTTCATGTTTACTGCAGGTCCCATCCAGGCAATAACTTAATATGAAGACATAACTCAGCACCTGGGAAAAACTAAACAATGGACAGATTTCCAGCAGTTGTACTGCTTTAAAACACCAGGAACCACCTCAGTTCTGAACAAGTGCACAGGGCTCAGGTTGTTGATGCTCGTAAGAATAAAAACACATTCCTATGTTATGTGTATGGCTATTTTTGTACAGCTTGAAATTAATTATTTTTAATATTAAAACAATTGTATAGTATTAAATAATATTAAAAGTGGCTCAACCTTTAAAGGGGCAACCTAGCAAAAGTTACTGGAAAAGCAATCACTGCCACAAAGGCATCCAGAGCTAGAAGAGCTTTTGGAGTGGAGACACAGGGCAGGATGGCTTCTGCATTTGGCAAAAACTGGTTTCAGGAAAATGTTCCTAGAGGGAACAACCTCATAAGGCACAGGAGGACACTGGCAGAAGGACATCAAAGGGCTCAAACTGTGTATATTAATATTCTTAGTGAAAACAAGCTCGAGTCTGATGGTCATGCTAAAAAATGTATCAGAGAGCAAGACATTCAGTATCTTTATTTTGAAAAGCTGGTACCTCTTACTTGCTTTCACACTTCCCTGCTGGAGCAGCAGGAAGAGAGCAGGAGCTGTATGAGTAACACACAGCACCACCACGGAGGTACAGCTGGCTCCTCTGGAGCTCGTGTCAGCTCCAGTAACTCACTGCGTCCTACAGAGTGTGGCTCACCCTGGGCTGCTGCTGCACTGAAGGCAGTCCTTCATCAATTATATGCTGCTTATTGTAGCTCAGGTTAAACAACGGTTTTGACAGCACAGGGAAGTGTCCCATTCAACACCGTTTCTGGGTCTGGGAATGTAATACTGCAGTTTTTAGGAGCTGGAACTCCCTTCCCCCCGTGCTATGCTCCTGCTGTCCTGTATAATAACTTCTGGTATTCAGCCTGCTACAGAGGGGTTTTAAATTTGAAAGAAAGTAAGTAAAAATGATCAAGAGAACAGATGGAGAAAGTACAAATGGGGATGAGGGAACCAAAGCTGAAAAGGAATTCTCCTTTACAGAAAGAAAGAAGACAGTATGGCTGATCCCCACTGCCCAGGAACCCAATTCTCATAGAAACTGCTGCTACTCAAGCCAGGCATCAGTACAGAGCTCTCAAAACGTGAATCAAAAAAGGCTATCTGAAGTATCAGTGCTGTCACTGTATTTAATGCATCTGTGCCTCACGTCTTCCATGCAAGAACTGTAGTGTGTGCAGCTGTGCCTCTGCTGACAGCAGTTTAGTGCAAATCCTGCAGCACGACATGAGGATGCAGAAACCATCTACACGTTTGTCTCAAGTCCCAGCAGGCGCCCCATGCGCTCCATGTTCTTGTCAATGGTGGCACGACACGTGATTTCCTTTGCACACTCCATGGGAAACCACCCTCTTTCACCATCCCGCAGTCGTTCCCCTTCATACCAACCTGCAAAGGTGAACAAGGAGTGAGACCCCTTCTCAAATACTTTTAAAGACCGTGGGAGCACTTTCCAGCAGTGCGCCTGCGCAGGGACAAACCTGGTGCCTGAGGAGGTGCCCAAGCTCTGTTTTTAGACAGTTCAATTTCATGTCTGTGGATATCTCACATGCCAAAACCACCCCGCCTGCACCACCCCCAGCTCTCTGTCTCTGTAGGCAGTGACGGGTGATGAGTTACTTACAACAAGTGCTGCTTAAACAGGGGCTGTCCTTTGGAAACCTGAACCAAAAGACTCAAGTCTTAATTGTAGCTAATGAGGAAAGAAACTCTCATCTGCAGTGCTGACAGGAGGTTACCACCACCAATACTCACCGTCGTTTACTTTTTGATAAACCAAAACAACATCAGCAACTTGAAGGGACAGCTCGTCTGACTGCTTTGCTGTGTAAGTTCTGGTGATCTCTACCTGTGTCAAAGCTGTAGAAGAGAAAAAGCTGAGGTACACAATTCCTGTAACAAATCTTCTATGAAGTTCTGTACGTCCTTCACTTAGGATATCCTCTCAACTCCAAAAAAAACCAAAACCCAAAGGCAGCAGCAAGTGGCTTCCCACCACACATCACATCCCCACAGCCTGACCGCGCAGGGGCTGCGCTCTTCTGTTACAGACTGGAACAGCTCACCAAACCGACATCAATCAGCACAGCCAGAAATCATGGAGCAAAACAGAACAGAACAAAGTGCCTCTGGACAAGGAAGGGATGGCAACTCCACTTGTCCTGCGGTAACAGAGCCCAGGAAAAGCAGGGCTCTGTACAGCATCCATGTACTGAAGGCACCACTAAGCGGCAGTGCGCTTCCAGTCCCGCGTCACAGTGCTCAGTGCTGCTCAGTGCTGCTCAGTGCTGCTCAGTGCTGAACTTACTGGTTCTGTCTGTGCTCTGCCTGTCTCTGTCTTGTCCAAGCACTGTAATCCAGCGAGCTCTTTCACTCCTGCGAAGAGCAAAACCAAGATTACGATTATACATGCAGCCCGCCTCACGCCTGAAGCATCTGACAAACATAATAAAGCTGTTTAACACACAGTGTCAACAGGTTGCCTCCGAGCAAGGCGTAGCAGCACGGTATGCTTAGAATGAAAAGCAGGAGTCAGAAAAATAAGTTCTCCATGCACACAAAGGGCACATTTATGTTTCCAGATGTGCTGATGTGGGAAATTTGAGAGACAGCTCAAGTCAAGTCCTGGGTGGAGGCCTGAACACATCGCTGGGCTTCAGATTGTCCACCAGCATTCAGCAGAAAGAATTACTTAGCTTCTAAGCGTCATGCCACATACAAGTACAAATTACTACAGCTCAGTCTGGAAAGGAGTAGAAGATGCAGAAGTGATGTCAAACTGGAGAGGAAAATAAAGCTAATCCTCACTCCAGGTAACAACTAAGCTAAAAACTTACTTGTTTGAACTTTGAATTTTGGCAAACAAGGATGTGAATTCCATTTCAGTAAACTGGTTTTATCTCATGTTGGTTGAAGGGCTTTGCTGTCAGTACAGGTTAGAATAACACGAGGGAGCTGCAGGGCTGAAGGATTTGTGCTGCTGCCACTGGTTTTTAACTCAAAATAATGAACATCTGCCTTCCCTAGAAGCCTGATCTTCTCACAAAACATCTGACGATGTACTGAACTTGTTGTTACAACAAAAATGTGAAGGAGTATGCAGTGTTTTGCATGGGCTTAATTTTGTTCTTAGTTTTAGAAGCACATTACTTACAGATACACATTTTCTTATCACAAGAACTGCATTTTCTTTCAGACAAATGACAAAAATGGGGTAATTTCAGACTGCCTTCCAGTCCAAATATTCCTTTCTTCATACATCTGAGCAGCATTTACTTTATGAAGATACTCCCACTGGAGTCCCCCTCTCCCCACGGGCAGTGTTAAAGCATATGAAAAATCCAGTCAAGAAAACACCGCTTCTATCTTTCAGCCTGCCTAGGAAAGCCTCTGCTTTCCACTTCTGTAGCTTTTAATGTATTTTTGCAAGACAATCAACATTTCATGCATAAAATGACAATCTGGAAAACAAAACTATGAAAAGAGATGCCGGCACCAGTGGATAATCTCATGCTCAGTGACCGTTCAGCTACAAGGAATGCCTGCAGCAGCACCTGTATCTGGGAGAAGTGCCAGAGGATGGGCGCAGGACGCAGGGTCTGACCCAGCCTGGGCCGTATGGCCGCACTGCTGCCAACAGCCCTCCTGCACAGCTCCTGCCCAGAGCTCCTCCTTCCCTACAGGAGCCTCCGGCTGCTCCAAGTGGCAGAACGTGATCACACAGCACTACTGTATGAATCTGAGCTGACATCAGTGATTGACTTCAACGTGCAAAGCTGTGCTCAGTCAGCTCTGCAGCCCGGCCTTGGCTGCACACTGCCTGCCTGCCCTCGTACACCCAGGGCTTGTCTACAACCGCGTATGCAGTTCACAATAATCTATAATAAGACAGCTTTCAAATCAAGTCATTATTGTCAGAATCCTCCCTCTTGATGACAATCGGCTAGACTGCTATTAATACCACAAACCACAGATAGCAAAGCAGTAACGAATCTGTAGAACAAAATGTCTTTTTATAAGGAGACCAGACAGCTAAAAATGTGCCTCATTTTTCCCCAATAAAAAAGCGTTTCCAAACAAGTCTGAATCATCTGCTTACTTTATAATGAGATCTTTAATAGATATCATTAATGATCTGTAGCTTCTTTCAGGGTTATTCTAAACTCCGAAGGCAAACCTAAAATGCAAATGTTTCCAGGCTGGGCTCCGTCTGGAGCATTCTGTGCTCTGTGCCGCTGTCCCGGCTCCAGCTCCCCCCAGACAGATAAGATCTTCCACTTCTGTGAAGGCCGTGTGAAAGTTAATGGCACCGCAGAGGAACGAGTGCCTCGTGGGGACTTGCACCCGAAAGAACAAGATGCTGCTTGTTCTGTTCGAAAGCAGGACACCCTCCAGAACTGCCTCAGGAGAACAAGGGCCACCTCTATCCCAGCACGGCTCCACAGCTTCCCCAGGCGATGCCAAACTCCTCCTCCCAACCACTGCTGTGCTGCTCCCACACCATCCAACCATTGTTACAACTGTGCACAAACCACAGCTGCAGGACAGCAGCACGCAGCATTCACACCCCGTGTTCTGCTCGCCACCACCACGCCTCAGGACGCAGCTGTGCTGTGCTCTAAGTGCCACACTGCTCACACAACTACGAGGATAAGATGCTTGAAGAAAGCAGTACAGAAGCTGCATCAGACAGAGCAATCCTAAAGGAGCCTGCGGTGAGATTTTCCAAGTTGTCCTACTGAGGCCCACAAAAAGGAAATCTCCCTACCCAGCATTTCCCTGCCAGTCAGGCAGCGCTGCAGGATGAGATGGGAGCAGAGCTGAGAGGGCTGGAACTCAGCCCACCACTGCAGTGCTCCTCACAGAGCACCCATCAGAAATGCACCCTGCTGTCGCTCAGCCCTGAGCGCTGCTCAGCCACCTGGAGGACAGCCGTGCATGTAAGCAGGCTGCAGAATGCACGGTACATGGAGTGCTTTCAACTGCAGTGCACGAGCTGCTACTCTGCTTTCCTTTAGGCACTTGCCCTCAGGGCATAACTGTTATCACAGAAAGGTTCTGTGTTCATGGGCAGCTTCCAGCTCTCAGAAGAACATCTGTCAAAGAAGTGTTTAAACAAATGTACTTATGCTACACCAAGTGGGAGCTCAGACACCTCAGCCACATTCGCAGTTCAAATGGAATTAGAATATCTCAAGCTGGGAACACAAGAACTGTGGATCCCAGCACCCAGACCCACAGAGGACCACCCAACTGCAGACTGTACCCAGGAGCTCCAGCAGCTTGTGGCCATGCCCACTACCCTATGATGAAGAACCTGATGTGGCTGCAAGCTGTCGTGAAGCCTTCCCTAAGGGAAGACAGGCAGGTCAGCAAGAGGAAAGCTACTGCAGAGAAGCTCGGAGAGGTACATGGCTTCCTCCAGTATTTTAGCACTGTGTTTTGCTATTTGCTGTTACTTACTGAGTTTCTGTTCCCAGAAGCAGCTCCACCTTCTCTCCTGCGTGGTTACTGAGCACAGACAGTCTGAAGAGGTGAACTGGGGAGCTCTGCCGTGAGTACAGCATGGCTGAAGTGTTCTTCATGGGAGAAGAGGTCAGGTCCTCACTGTCACACTGCTGTACCACCAGCTGATCCCTTAAGGAATAATCTGTGACGTTGTAACTCTCCTCACTGCAGAACAATTAAAACAAGAACAAAAGCCACGAGTTCAGTGTTAGTTCTCACTAGGAACCTCTGGAAGCAAATCCAGTATCAGAATCTGCTTTAACCACACTGGATGGCACAATTCTGACACTTCGTGTCTTCATCTTTTCTGCACATTTCTTTCTGAAACTACCAGCTTCCCTCAGCCTGCAGTGCATTGCTCCATATGCTCAACTTACTCCACTAAACCAGAAATGAGGCACAGCAATTGTAAAGTTATGCATTTCCTTCTGTACCTCCCAGTGAATGACAGACCTTCGTTTCAGAATACATGAGAAAAAAAATACATTTCCCTCTTCCTTGGGCCCACAGAAATATGAATAGGCAAACTGCTCCCCAACAGAGCACTATCAACCTTTAAAATACAGGATCAACTTCTACTCCTTGTCCACCAGCAGGTATAAGGTGCTAAAATCTACTTTACATTATTCTGAAACTAATTACATAACATCATCCAACTGCGACCTCTAAAAAGAGGCAAAGAATCACAGAATCAGAAGGGCTGGAAAAGACCTCTGAGATCCTTAAGGCCAACCCCTACCAGTGCCACCGTGCCCACCACCACTGGTAAAACTCCTTTATGAATCTCCTTCAGCAACGTTTAATCACTGTTAGCATTATTACTTTTGTGACAAAATAATTCCCAGCAGCTTGGAAAAAAACCCACGGTTTTTCAGGCAGCTGTGATCAGGTAACATTCCCAAGCAGGATTTAACCTTCAGGTGATTTCCAGTGTAAGAAGTCCAGCTGCATTCCACTGTGAAGATAAACCTCAGAAGCTGACAAGCCATGGAGTGCTGAAAGCAGGTGAGATTTGAGAGGTTTTCTTAGGGGGTGACAAAAAGCAGAATTTTCAGTGAATGTAAACTCAGGCTCAAACGTAAGCCTGCAGTCTTGTACAGCACTCAGGATGTTGTAGGTAAGTTTTCTGAACAGCTCAATAAGGCAGCTTTACTTTAGTTGTATGTAACAAAGCTTCATTAACTGCGAGGTTCTCCTGCACTCACAGAAGGCAGAGCGAGCTCACCGACAGCTCTGAGTATCAGTAACTGCAGGATGCAAGGCAGATCTCCAGGGTCCCAGGAGGGCATACTGGAAAAAAGGAGGTGTCTGACTTTCGGTAGAGCTGTAGGTCAGCCACGTCCTGTTTTTAGCAGAGTACTGTTACCGTGCAAGCTTACAAATCTGCAAGAAGAGAATCGCCTCTGCTGGTCAACCTCCCCCCCAGGGGCACTTGTGAAGTGCCCACTCTTCCGAGGAGGCTCTGTGTGTCTGACAGCAGACAAATCCACACCACAGCCTGCAGTTACACTCATCAGCTGTGCAGGAGAGATGTAAGCACAGTCCTTATCCATCCGTGTTTGGGGTTTAGAAGAGGAAGATGAAAACTCATTATGACAGAAATGCACACAAACATGACAGTATTATGCACAAAGTAAATATCCTCCATCTCAGCAGGGATCTGCAGAACATGGAAGAATCTCTTCCCTAACTCAGAGAAAGCCATTTCCCAGATATGGCACCAGTAAGAAGAGCCATTGTGCATCACAAGGCAGACTGAAAGAACTCAAGATGTGAATTCTATTGCTTGCTACTCTGCTACTCACTGTGTTGCAATATTAGCTTCAAAATCCAATGTCAACACACACTGTTGGTTTAAGGGACCCTGAAGTGGCAGTCATGGCCACAGCAGTGGCAATTTGCAGTTCAGCAATGAGGTTAAGGAGAAAAAAGAAAAACTGAGAGCTGAGCAGTACGGAAATGCTGGGTTCTGTTCTCCAGAATCGCTGTGACAGGTACCATAACATCAGTCACACCTCCCCTTCTGTGCTTTTCTCAATGGTGCTGAGTAGCACTCAGCCACTGTTTGCCTGACTTGCTCTAAGTGTGATGGAGCAACTGCCTGTCCTCGTGCTTCAATTTCAAATGAAAGGTCAGACTGCAGCTCAGGATGACTACCATTAATAAAGCATCACTAAATTTAAGAACAAGAACCCTGCTGCATCCTAAGTACACCCCAACACACGCCTCCTATTTGCTCAGCTAAAACATACCACTGTCCATTACAGAAAGGCTTCTGGAGTGCCAGTTCGCTTGGTATTCAAGGTGCAGTTCATCCAATGACGATTCGACTTTTGCAAACTGTTCCTAAAATGCACACGGGCAGAACACAGCTGTTTGTCACTGGGCAGGCAGCACCTCGCACTGCCACTGGGCACAGCCACCACCACTGGGCACAGCCACCACCACTGGGCACAGCCACCACCACTGGGCACAGCCACCACCACTGGGCACAGCCACCACCACAGTGCTTTGGGAAGAGGAGCTCTGGGCCATCCCAGCACGCACAAGTTTCTGCATATATGGCAAACTGCTCACACAGGACAGCCGAACTCTAGGGAAGGGACGAAGCAGCGTGATTGCAGCACTGAGTAATTAGTATTTTTAGCACAGTAGAGTGATTTTGTTGTGCAATGTTAAGAATCTTTTGAGAAAGCAATTGCTGCAGTAAAAATACAAATATCTGATCTCGGCCAGCAACAAATATTTCTGTCCATTGCTGCGGTGTCCATGGTAACACTGGGGGATGGAGAACAGCTCACCAAAGCTCAAACATTATTAATGACCACGTTCACGTGGGTCAGTGCGTGCTCCGTGCCCAGAGGATCTGGGAGGTTCACACAAACCCTCTTCAATTCTGGTTTGTTCAGGGGGTGTTGTTCAAGTGACCAGATCAAGCTGTTAAGTTTACTTTAATTTTGGTTTCTGGGCCCATTCAGAACGTTTCAATTCCAACAGCTGGAAGATGTTATAAATCAAAGGCCCCAAAGCTTTAATAAGATGCATTGTTATAAAAATCTGCATTATAATCTGGACAACCAGCCACTAAACAACGTAACAACACAGACAATAAACTTGGCATTGTTTTCCTAACTCAGACACTTAGCTACCAACACAGCCATACAACAACAGCAGGCCCATGAGAAAAACACAGCTTGAAAAATGAGAGAGGGCTGCGGTGAGCAGCCAGAGGTGCAACAAGGGGCCTTCAAGGGAATGCTCCAGTGGGACTCCCATCAGCACTGAACCTCAGGATCATGGTCACAGCATTAAGAGCTGGGCACAACTCTATTAATTTTTCTCCTCACTTCCATAGCAGTACTTTGAGTTAAATGCATTTTCCTCCATTTTGGAATATTCACATTTTCTTCCCCAATTTTATATTCTACCTCATTCCTCCTAAGTTCTGATTAAAATTATGATTTAAGTTTCACAGAAGAGCATCTCTTATGAAGAGCTGGAATTTGGCTCAACTGATCAATGCAAATGCAGAATCATCCTTCCAAGCAGTTTTCAGCCTCAGGAAGGTTTGTCTATCAAGTATTATTTAGCAGCAACAACAGAGAATGCAAATTCTATTAGATTATTCTAAGTCTCCCCTCAAATCCGGTGATAAAATGCAAGTGGGGACTACTGGAAGCATCCTCCCATAAACCTCTCTCAAAGTCATTCCTATAACTGTATAAACAGTTTCACAAATTTTGACTAATTAATGCATGTTTAATCCACATTTCCTCCTGTTTTACACTGCAAACCTACCAGGCCCCTTCAAACCTCATTTGTTCTTTCCAATTAGCAAATGGCTAGAAAACACAGAGCAATCCTGTGCATGCCAACAAGTCTGCCCTTCCCACAGCAGGAAATGTTGGCTTTCATTTCCCTTGGGATGAGGCGCACACAGCAGTCACAACAACTCCACAGGACAGCTCCATGCTGGATGGTCTCTCCGTGCTGCAAGAGCCAAACACAAGATTTTGTACTGGTGAAGCTCTTACCTCTTCTTCTTGGTGATGATGAGGACATCATTGAAGAGGAAGAAGTACACCTGCTGTTTAGAAGTCCTTTTAGAAAAAAGTCCCGTGTCTTCTACATAGGCTGTTAACTCCCCCCTCTTCACTAACCATCGTGAAGAAGAAACCAAAGGAAATGGCTAAAAAACAAGAAAATAATATTTTAATCTTTTAAAAATAGGGGTTTTTTTTCCCCTCCTTTTTTTTAAGATCAGGAAACGGTCCTAAATATTCAGAAAAAAACCCCACCTGCATAAACCCAAAGTGCAGAGATTAGGAGTACAAGTTTAAAGTGCCTTTATCATCCACAACGTCCACAAGTAAGAGCCTGCAAATACTTGAAAATTCTCATATTCATAACCTCATCCATGATAAAAATGAGCACCTAACCACTGGCACTTCAGGGTGGAAATGATGTCCTAAGAAGAGAAAACTGCCCGTCTGGTGCTGGCAGCAGCTCATTCCCTCACAGAGCACACGGACAGGGCACAAACAGGGCTGGCTGTCCCTGCCTGCTGGCAGCAGCTGGGCTGCCCACGGCACCCAGCTCATCACAGTGCTGAGGGCTCCTCCAGCAGGCTGCCTCTGTCCCTCGATAAGCCCAGCAGCGAGGCTGGTTCCCTTGGAACCATTACAAATCATTACAAATTAAAGAAGCCTTCAACTTTTTTGGTCTTGCCTCAGACTGATCTGTATCTTCACACATCTGCACACAGTGACTGCTCACCTCCATTTGGTCCTCTGCAGACAGCACTGCGTTGCTGTCTGTGTTGTGTCCACTGGAACAACACTTCTGCTGCACTGTGGATGTACAGCCGTGACCTGCCATAACCTGCCATTATTTCAATGAGTGCTTTCTTAGAAGGAGCAGCCAGGCAGTGGCACAGGCTGCCCTGGGAGGTGGTGCAGTGAGCATCCTGGTGGTGTGTAAGGAAAGGGCAGCTGTGGTACCTGGGGACACGGTTAGGGGCAGTACTGGGATACAGGGGAGGTTGGACTGGACGATAGTAAGAAATCTTTCCAACCTTGGTGATTCTATGATTCCATCTTCTCCAATCTGAAAATGCAGGATCTGATTTAAACCCATACTTCCTAAGTAGATTTTTACCCAAGTCTCCATCTCTGTCAGTGAGTCAGACAATCTTTGGAAATCGCTGTAATTTTGAGTTCATTAACTGACACTGTGGCTCATCTCACATCTGTGGCTGATATCAATCCAACTTTGATAAAGTGACACCCCTTGGAGAAAGTGATAAAAGCACCTCCATTACCCGCACTTACAAAGGACCGATTTGGCTCAGTACTCTGATATGACAGTGCAGAAGAGCTTCCAAATTTCATCACTGTAATTTAAGTAATTTCTGAAGTTTATAAAAGCATTTAACTTAAAAAAAAGTCTTCAGCTGACTCAAAACTCTGCAGCTTCAGTACATTTTCGTAAGCAGACAGCTTCACTTATTCACCCTTCCTGATATGCAGTAGCAGTTCCCTGTGATGAGAATAAATGTGAAACATCAGACCACAGAGGTTACACCACCACTCCATGGGACTTCACCAAATCAAAAGGCTGGGCTAAATGGTCCAGAAATGACAGAGCAGTTTGGTTCTTGGACTCAGGTTTTCGCAGAAAATTCCTTTCCTGGCACTGAGCACAAAAAAAAAGAAAAACCACATCTGAACCTTCATAAAAAATGCAGAGCCTACAGATGAGCCACGTACAGAAGTCATACAGATTGTAACAGCTCCTCTTGTACTCCCATGAAATGCTCTACAGTCACAGCAAAGAAAATTAATAAGAATTACAAAATGCTGTATGAGAAAAGAACAGAAATAGTTTATCTGATTTATGGTGGTTATAGAATAGAATCATCATGATTATTCTTGAGATAAAAGCTATTTTAAAGATTTCTAGAGCATGAACTAAAAAAAGCTCTCTAATCTCTATTCCAAATGTGTACATCAGATTTTCCTGGTCAACTCTATTCCAGAGGCATCCTGTGCTTACTGTAATATTCATTTTCCCTTAATTGCCAAAAGAGTACAATGTGTACATCATCTCCTTTCTGTGTAAAATAAGCCATCAGAACTTAAAATATATTGAAACTTGGCCAAAACAATCCAGCAAGAATTCCAGCTGGCACCTGCTCAAACAGAACAAGTGTAAACCACTAAGTGGTTGTATTTAAGAGGCATGGGAGGAAAAAATCTTGCAAGAATACAGAAAAAGAAAATAAAGTTCTGTTACTGTCATGAAATCAGGAGAGCTGCCGGTCCCAGCATGCACACTGCAAGGATCACACAGGGCCCATTGCTCCTGCAAGGTCAGATCCACATCCTGACCCCCTGCCAGCAGAAAAATAATGGGCACTGAAAACCTGTTGGGTGCTTCTGCAGGTCAGAAAGCTGGGAAGGAATGTGGGAAGCCAATCACCCAAAGCTGTCAGACTGTTCAAAACTCTATTTTAGATTATCCAAAGACCTGAGCCTATTATCCACCAGTGCGATACCGTGATGTCACTCAGGAGACGTTTCCTTTATTCTTCTTAAATGAATATTATTCTCAGTTTTTAGTATGTAAATAGACATACTTTGGACAATTTGAGAAATACCTTTTTGGAGACAGGATTTACTCAGAACAAGACTGACCACTTAAAAGACATAAATCCATACCTCACATATGATGACAAAAACCAACCAACCCTCTCTCAAAACTATACTCATTATGTAGTGGGATGAGACACAAATCACAGAAATGGTACTTCAACAATGAATATGAAGGAGAGTCAATGGACTTCAAGAAGTATTTTGTACGTACAACAGAACCCCACTGTCTGTTGCTATTTCTGCTGCAGATTTCACCCTGCTGCAATCTGGATGTTCAGTGTCAGGATCCTCTCTTGGTCTAACAGCCATTGGTTGGTGCACCTACGGGGTGGAATCTCCTGGTCCAGCAGTGCTGTCAGTACAGACACAGCAGCCACCTGTGGCACAGCAGGCACAGGGGCAGCTCACACACCTGCTCTGCAGCATTAAGGCACACCTTGACAGAAATGGGGTGCTGAACTTTACCTCTCATTCTCAGAAAATGCAGCGCTGGGGGGCTCAAACTCAACCAATGAATTGTTTTATTTCAGCTGCAACAGATAAATAGGTGTCCCTTCCTGCTGCTGAACTGACTGGAGAGCAAGTAACACCTCGTCAAACAGGTATTAGAAAACCCCTTGTGCAGTAACATGTGCTAACTCACTCTTAATAGATGTTTTCTTTTCCTCAGCTGAAGTCTGAAATCTATGCAAAATTTCAGAGCTGTCCATAGCTCATGGCAGTGCCCATCCACGTGTAAGGAAATACATCAGCAGTTGTTCACACGCTGTCACACAATGTGCTCAAGTGAGAAACACAACTGCTTTGCCACGCAGCACCTCCCCTAGAAATGTTTCTTTTTCTCAGATCAGTCAATTCATGTATGAGGTATACAGGGTCCATGACATGGCTGCCATTGCAGCAGAGCATTGTGATGCTTCTCATACAGACTAGAAATGATGCTGTGCATTTCTCTGATTTCCTTTATATGAGAAAAAAGAGAGAAAGTTAACTCAAAACCTGACAGTCCTCAAGGAAACCAATGATGAGAAAGACACAGGCAGAGCAAAGCATGGCACCATGCAGTCCTTGTGACAAAACTGTCCTGAACATCTTTATAAACTACATAAAACAGTGTAAATGTTATATTAGGTACTCCACCAGGGACAGGCTTTCATCCACAGAGGTAGACAGACCAAAGTCTGGGCATACATTCTTCAGCAATTAATGCTACTTTATTCTTAAAAAGAAGTTCTTATACTCTATTTCCCTAAAAAGTCTCACCTTAAAGCTTACAGACCTTGCTAAAGGTGCAGCAGCTCTCAGTTACTCAAGTTTCCAGAGCTTCAGCTACCTCACAATATGAATCTGTCTTCCCACTAACTGAGAAGTCACATCAGGACTACAGCCTGCCCTAACTTCCTTTGTGCAGGTAATGAAGCTATCAAAATTCAACGCAGTCAAAGCTCCTCCTATGCTAAATGATTTTGGTTCCTTGATTTAACCATACCTTGATTTTAAATTCCAGCTGGGAGTTAATTGTGTACATCATTTCTGTCCTTTCCATTTTTCGAGCACCTTCATTGCATAAACGCACCAACTGCAAAACAAGACATTTGCTGAGCACATTTCATGTCCTCACAATCTGTGATACCAGAGACTCTTGTTCCTTCACAACACACTTCTGTGGAAGCATTTACAGAGGATCTGACATTTTCACATTCAGTGACTATCACACCACTTTCAAGATCAGACTGAATGCACCACGGAATGACCTGGTCAGAGCTGAGAGCTGGCTCTGCTCTGGGACTGGACTGGATGAGCTCCTGAGGCCCCTCTCAACCCACACTATTCCACGATGCTACAATTACTATTTCTTCTCCAGCACAGCCCTCATGGTACAAAGCTATAGCCAGAAGACCTGGCTGAAAAGGGTTTACTCACTGATGTAAATGAGTGCCCAGCCCCACAGAACCCATCCTTGCAGCCTGACAATCAGAAGGGCATCAAATCACATTCCCTTTAACTCCATAAGCAACATGCAGGATTTCCTTCAGTTGATAAGCCTTTTCTCCTTTTAAAAATCACTTTACAAATCATTTACTGCTCCTATGGAAAAAATAATTGTGTTGGTAAGAGTACAGTGTTCCTGAGTTTAGGATATTTTCCTAAGTAAGAGAAAGACAATAATTTAGCCAAGAGAAAGGCCACTATGGACTGATTTTAATTAAGACAATTTAGAGCTTTTATATCCCTCCCTGCTCTCCCTTACCAGCAATGTTCAATGCTCAAAGCAATACGGAGCCCTGAAAGGTGGAGTAAGATTTTTAAAATAATTTTAAAATAATGTCCAATAATCACATTTAATAACAGTCTGTGCTGTGGTTTCTGAAACTGAGATCTTGCAGGCAAAAAATAGCCCCGAAATTCTTAATTTTCTTTTCATACCACAATGCTCTGCTTGAAAGTCTTCTATTTCCAGAACATGACAATCTGCCCCTATCTAAAATACATATACATGTATTTTAAACAGATGAATTGGAATTTCTCACTAATTAAAAAAAACCCAACAATAATCAGCTTGCTTAGTTTCACATAAAACAAACTGGAATTTGTTGTATAAGTGCTGTCAAAATCTCCAACCAATATGCATGGAAACGGACTTGCACTCTTCTACCTTTGATTCTTGGCAAACAACTGACAGCAGCAGACACCCTTAAATGTGCAATAAAAGTAGAAAGAAGGTTTAAGCACAGACTTTTTCTGCACTGCAGGACATACCTTGCTCACTTCCTTCAGGGCTTGCTTGCAGTTCTCATATTTTGGTGAATCTTTAGGAGTTTTCTGACAAATAGTCTGAAAGAAAACATCCATTACTTCAGAGAACTAAACAGCACAGACTGCAAGAAATACAGAAATTTACCTACACATTAATGGTAATCAAAGAGCTGAAGTACCAGCTGTGAACTTGCGGATAAATGAGGTAGATGAGAGAACACTATGGACATCAGATAAATGAAATGGCACTAATTAATTGATTTTAATCCTAACAGCCTGTGTAGTTTCTGCACCAGGTTATTCCTCCTTGGTTTCAGAATCAATTCTACTATAGAACCTTTTTGGTCAGACTTCTAAATATTTAATGTTTGACTGCATCACCAAACAAATGCTACTGCACTTATTGCTAAGCAGACCTGTCGGTGCTCACAGCCCTGCACCTCATACAAGCAGTGGGATCAACCAGGAATCAAACATAAGGGAGTGCTAACATTAAAAGAACACATAAAGGGAAAAAAGAAAAACAACATTCTCACATCCATCAGCAATGGAAGACGAGTAACTCTCTGCATAGGGAGAATGAGGAAGGAGATCATCGGTAAATTCCTGCAGTCTTCATGGGACTCAATGCGTGACAACACCTCCTTAAATGCTGGATTTGTAGCTCTGGTGGGAAAAAGGGAAGGGAACTTAATTGAGTGTTTTACCCCAGAACTGTGAAAGTTGGCAGATCTCAGAAACAGGGGACACGCAGTTTGAAAGATGTGTATCGCAGCCATCAGTGTTATTCATTTATTTAGACATGCCTGACCAGTACTGACATTTAGAGAGCACATTTTCTCCCACAAGCAAACATGAGTGCCAACAGACTCACAGGTAACACAGAAGCAAAGCACAGCTTTGGTAGACTTACAAACCTGTTCTTATCGGCAGGAAGGTAACGTGACACACAGCCACACACAGGGCTGCACGACGCAGCCCCGCGCTCCCACCCCCACTGACTTCAAAGGCACTTCTGCATGGGGGAACACCAGGCACGTAAGGACGTGCTGTGAGCCCCAGGCCTTGCACCCAGCACCACAGGCTTTGCCTCCTACCATAAAGGGAGTGATTTTGCAAGCGTATGTTAAAATTAGCTCTTACAGCAATTTCTGAAGCGTTCGCTGCTGGTAGACTTCGTTAGTGCAGTATTTTACATAAGGATCAAACGTTGAAGAAGAATGCTTTTCCACAATATCGCTGATATCATCAATGAAGATGTTGTTCTGATGTCTGGCTTCAAGCTCTTTGAAGAACCTGTGAAAAAAGGAAGGAAATCACTCATTTTACAAAAACATAAAAATAAAAAATAGCAGACTTCCTTGCAACATTTTACACTTCAACTGACACAACCCGTGGCTTTTATAACCTAATGACAATCTGAATAGTCTGTGAAAGGGTGAGGTCATCCCTCCTTCTGGCAGAGCAGCGTGGGAAGCCTTTCACTGATGCTGTCGGGGCGGTGGGTGTCAGCTGGCACAGCTCCCCAGAACCACCTCCCAGCTGCTGCCAAAACCACCGAGGCCCACACAGTGCTGTTGGACGGGAATTTCCAGAAACGGGGTTGAAAAAGAAATGGAACAACTTCAAGCACAGCATTAAATCACCATTTCCTCCTGTAATAAGGGAAGTACAACACCAGAATAAGTCCAAGTAAATAAGTGTGAACTGCTACACGAATCACCAGGAGAGCTGAGCTGTACGTGACAGCCTGTCTCCTATCTTGTCTCATCTGCTTCAGTCTACCATTGACCCCAAACAGGATGGAAACAGAGAAAGAGGAAACAAACCAAACCCTCCTTCCCTGCTGCTCATCCTCTATTCCAAGTCGGAGCCCCTCACACCTCTGAGAGCTTCTCGCTCCTTCTTGCCCTTGTAATTTTATCAAAAACCAAATGCCTTCATTTCAACAATGCTCATTAGAAAAATTTTGAGCCTTTGAGGTATAAGGACTCAAATGAATTTGTATTAGAGCTACTGCAGGTCATCAGAGCCATCTGACGTGAGTGCAATGCAAAAAAAACATCTAGAAGTTACTGAAAATCCCTCTGGGATTTTCATCAACTTCTCCTGCCTCACCTGCTCCTTTCCTGCCTGCAAGTGGTACAACCAGGTAACCTGCCAGGATAAGCCAGTTAATTACAAAACTGACATGGAGCACAGCAAAGTAACACAAATACTTGAAACACGTGGCCTTGTACCAAGCTAAAGCACTGGGAAGTCTAGTTTTGTTTTGGCCCATTATCCTATTTTCTCATTACTAACCAGTGTCTTTTCAAAGCCAGTCACCCTGAGGCATCTCATTTCGGTGCCCCAGTGCTCTGCACAGCTTGTTTTACAGATGTAAGGACTAGAGAGGAAGACAAAGAGAAGCTCATTATGCAGGTGTGTTAACAGAGGGTCACAGAAATGAACCTACCTTGCTGTCTGACTGATGGTGGCCAGGCTCAGACTGCAGCCACACAGCCAGACGAGCGCCTGGGGCTGGCTGCTCAGTTTGACAGCTCTGACACACAACCTGCAGCTTTAACCAGCTGATGGCATTTAATGAACAGCAGGACACTGCTCACAAATAGATGAGTACACCTACCACAGCTTACTGCTTTCTCCTCCCTTTTCCCCCACAGCGATGCAGCAGTATCACAGCATTGCCAGTTCTGGAAGGCACAGTCCTCCAGAGCCCTATTCTCCAACCTCCTCATTTCAAAGCAGGAGGTGTTTCAGACTGTCACTGTGCCACCTATGAGCTCTCGCACAGACAGCAGTGCTGGCACGGCGTGCCCAGCTGCAGCGAGCTCTGCCAGCTAGCAGAACCACAGCAGGCAGCTCTGAGCTGCTGACCACAGCTGCAGAGGACTGGCATTCATTTCCACTCCTCTCAGACCCACCACTGGCTGGCAGAACTCCGCAGTGCCCTGCCAGCTCAAGGGAAGAGCCCTTCTCCCCGCTCCATGTTACGGCATGCTGACCAAGTGTTTGATCGTGCTGTGCTGGCACTGATGCTTGTAAAGCTTCTCTCGTGCTTCCCCAATGACACCAACAGTCACAGCCATCCACGGAATCAGTAAAAATCCTGCTTAGCAGGAGATACCTTAAAAAAAAAAAAGGAAAAAAGGGACAGAAAGAGCACTGCCACATCCCATCGCTCTCAGAATGCACTGAAAGAAACACCACTGCAGGAAATCACACGCTGCAGCTGGACTCAAAGTCACCTTGCCATCACAGTGCAGCCAACAAAACAGGCACGTCCCACATCACTTCTACTTGACATTTTCAGGCAGATTCTGTCGTGAGGGTCACTACTGACTGACTGCCCATTTAACCAGCTACAAATTAGCTGCACTCTGCGCTGGGACTGTTTTTTCTTAGTAGCAGGAGGACCTAATAAAACTTTTATTTCCAGAACTTTCCTGCTTCAAGTTGGTTCCTCTGAAGTGAAAGTCAAACAGCAGCATAACAGAGAAACTGATTTCCTCTGCCCTGCCCTGTTTCAGAGAAACATCCCATCCAAAATACCCTGAAACCCTTCCTCTCCTAAAGGCTGAGTGCCAGACTCAGCAACAGATGTCATTAATTTCCTGTTTGTTCCCTCTCCCATCTCGGGAAGGAGAAACACTGCAGAACACAGCAGCACCAGGCTGTCCCAGCCCTACTGCAAGTTTCCCCTTGCAGTTTTGGAGCCTTGTGTTAAGGTTCTTCCCTCTAAGCACATGCTAGTAACCCACCCATCATCATGTGGAACAACACAGGATGTGCTCAGGCGGTTTTCTTAAGCTAATTCTGCCTCTTAGGTGGCACAGCTTTGATCTCTACCTGACACACACAGCTCCCTGCAAAGCCTGGGCCCAGCCAGCTGAGCACAGCAGTGTCAGCACAACGCCTTACGCCGCAGGACGCAGCAATGCCTCCCTTACCAGCACCAAGTTCCCACTGATCCCAGCACAAGTGCTACTTAAAGGGATGCAATGAACAAACCAACCAGGTGCAAACATCAATGCTCTCTCTTCACCCCTGAACAAAGATAATAAGCAAGTTGGACTTACATTTTTACCAGTGCTGTCTTATTACCTGGTTATGTCAAAATTAGGCTGCGCTGGAGTAAAACTGTCATTGGCCAAGAGCTTCTAACCAGGCAGGCCATAGAAGAGTTAGAAAACCAATTACCTTATACCAAAACTACTACCCACGAGCCAAAGCACCCCCCACCATCAAGCCCGCTCTGTACATGGAGATGAACTGTGATCTGCCCTGTTGATTATTTATTTCAAGTTCTATTACTGGTTAATTTTATGAAGTTATAACGATCTATATAGGGATTAAAATGCACATTTAGCTTCACAATGCTTTTGGTGCTGTCCAACCCCTACAACTCTGTGGCTCTGTAATGTTTCTGTGAAGCTTACTGCCCACAGCAGTGAAGCTGTTCCCATCTGATACCCTTGACTTGCTGCACACCCAAATGAGTGAGCACATCAAGCTAAGGCCTGGAGCACAGAGGAAAGAGGCCAGGAACCGGGCTGCCCTGCAGCAAGCAGCCTGATGGGAGAAAGCCTGCTGTGCTGCCACAGCCCCGCACTGGTGATGTTACCCACCTGCTAGGAAAGCTTCCACCTCAGGGATTCACAGACCCGTGAAGACTTATAGCTTTAAAGTCTCATCTTAAAATAGCACACTGACCCAGTGATACAGGAGAGGAGCCAAAGGAACACACATACCTCCTCCTGCTCTGACAAGTGTGCTAAACACAACCATTTCCAGGCAACGAACAACGTGGAGCCTTCCCAAAGCTGTGTGCTCCCCCTGCACACAGAGGGGCTGGCAGCGCTCACTGCCCTCACCAGCAGCCTCTGCTCAGCCCCACCAGGACTGCCTGCTGCTGCCCTCCTTGCAGCCTCGCCACGAGGAAGGCGCAGATTAAAAAGTCTGAATAACTGCTTGTATGGGAACTGCTGAGTCCTGGCCTGAACCACTGACGGAGCACCTGGGGAAAGGACCAGGTCAGCCCTGGGAGCTCAAGTGGAGGCAATTCAGCTGTGGGACCAGGAGGGGTGGAACCTGACTGCATCTCTCTTGGAGCCCATTGAAGGGCTGCCACTGGGGAAGGGTCCCTTTATGGAGATCCACCCTCTGTGGAGTTTTCCCCTGTGATCTTACAATCTTTTGATATGGGTGAGCAATCTCCCCTTCCCTTATAGCACCTTTCTATCATGCTGCTCCTTCCACCATCACACCTTTGTTGTAACGCCTTTCCCACTGTACTGATCTCACTGCTATGCTGCTGAACATCCACGAGCTTTACTATCAAAAATATGCAGATGACTCCAGTTTTCCTCTTTTACGCTTCCTGCAGTAACAATAAAGCTGAAAAGTGGTGCAAGGGCCGTAACCAGAACAAAGCAGCACCAAAGCAGAGGGTCCACGCAGGTCAGAAGGGCACCACAGGAGCGGCTGCACAGCCCCTCCTGCCAAGCGTTAAACTGCAAGTGCCACTGCTCTGCACAGCAACTGCCCTTAAACACAAACACATACATAACTCCCTGCACAGCTCAGGCCGCAGAAGAAGAGCCAGAGGTTGCAGGAATTCAGCTCGGAACGCTGCTGCTGGCAGCATTTTGTTAAACTGAGAATACATTCATACAACGTAGCAACGGGTCTCGGCACAAATAAAAGTATTACAGCAGATGGCAGCTTTATGGCACAGCTCTGGTGGTGCCGGCAGCTGCAGCAAATGCAAACCACCACCAAATGGAAACCCCAGCACCAGCTGTGCCTGCCCCGAAGCACAGCCATGGCTGGAGGACTCCTCTGGCTGTGCTCGGTCACAGGGCCGCCACCGGCACCGTGCTTTACATCCCAGCTCCAATCAGTACTGCAGCTCAGAACAAGGTGTTTCTATTTGATGCCAAAACTATCCTAACCCACTGGCAGAGGGAAGACTTGGGGTTTGACGTTTCTTCTTTTCTTTCAGTGAAAGGCAGCTGGGGTTTATGTTAAAAACAATCATTAGCAGAGGCTTAGGTAAAGAAATAAAGATTCTTATGCTGAGTGCCACAGCTGGAAAAGAAATGAATTGCTGTAATTTTACATGTACACATGTATGTATGTATATATGTGTGTGCAAACATTTCTAGCCACCTAAAAAAGCATTCTCTCTGAAATTCTGTTCACGACCAACTTAAGGGAACTGTGACTCCGTTCAGAAACGTAACTCAGAAATGAGACTCCCTGAACAGTGAAGTCCTACCTCTAATCACCTCAAGGAAGGAAGCTAACTTCTCAAAGAAGGATCACCAGCTCAGGAATCCGAGTCCCAGCTGGCTATTATTCTTCAAAGAATTCCAGTGCTGCACACCAGCTGCAGACAAACACGGTCAGGTCGGCCCAGGGAGTTTTCTCAGCTGCTGAAAGAACTCCCCAAACAAATAATCCCGTAACATCACAGCTGAAGAGTTCAGCAATCAGTGCTGATGTCCAAACAAACCAAAGGAGGAAAGCTGATGAAACACCAAAATAAACTCACTGCCCCAAGTCATCAGTGTGATACAAATGCCTGAAAGTGTTCTGTCAGCACCTAAAATTTAGAGAAAAATGTGGTATTTGGACTCACAGCTCTTCAGTGCACTCTCTGGGCTCCCTGGAGCCTCCTGACAAAAGTGGTCCCATCAGCAATAAAACATTAAAAAAAAAAGGCAGAAATCACAAAGTAAACTCAGCAGTGCTCCACACGCTGAGAACCAGAGCCTCGCACTGAGCCCAGCGATCAGCAGCACCAGCCGTGGGTCAGTGCCTGCACCCCCCTGCACACAGCTACCTCACAGCGCTCAGACCCTGGGGAGGGCTTTAATTCCTCCTCTGCCTTCCTCTGCCCACTGCACACAGCGCTACCACTCAGGCTTACTGAAAAGGGAGACATTTATCCAGCTCAAAGCCCCCAGTGCGAGCAGCCTTCCTTACAGGAGCAGAAAACTGCTCCCCAAGTACCCTGCAGGGTCACTGAGCCTCCTGGGAACCACGCTCAGTGGTACCAGCTTCCTTCACAGCCGGCACGGCAACAACTGCAATAAATCCAGCACTGAGACTGTCAGGATGGTACTGACTGTTACACCTCTGGTACTGGGAAATCCAGCCAGTCAGCTGCAGCCTGCGAACACATCACTTTCATTACAGCTCACCTGAATCACCTGGGGTCTTCTCACCCTCCTTCAATTGTTGTTGTTATTATTATTATTATTGTACTTGGCTATTATTTTTTTTTTTTTTTGCCCTTGACCACTCAAAGAAATAAAGTAACAAAACTCTGCCTTCTCTAGAAGTACTGCTTTTAGTGGCTGTTAACTGACCCACTGCAGACATGTCCTCAATGCACTGACACCAAGGTACCCCATGGACAAAGATTAAGGTTTGCCATACATAAGGGTACTGGAAAAAGATGAAGCATCAATCTAATTTATAGAAGAAGCAATTATAAAAAGCTCACCTGGATCCAAAGATGTATTCACACATTAGAATTTAATTTAGGTATTGAGATAAGATGCTGAGCTACCTCACAACCCACACTGCTTTCTCTACTGAAGTCAACATGCAGAGTCAACAGTCTGAACCTGTCCTGGTAAGCTCTGTCTGTGCCCTTCTCTGCTAATGCTCACCTCTGCATGCCCATCAGCCTTTTGCTGCCCTAATGGCAGAGAGAGAAACACACCAAAGCTCTCCACCTGCCGCAAAGCTGTGGGTTCGACCTTCAGAGCAACTGTTGCTCGAGATGTTTCCCCCCCGGCCCCCCGCAGCTCCTCGTTCCCAGGAGCCCCTTCCTGGGAACCTGACCTCCCTGCGCCGTGCACTGAGGCTGGATGGAGCTCTGGCTGCTAAGACCGACTGCACAGCACGGCATTCTCACACTACACAAGCTTTTAGCTCCACGTGAGCTGAGCCACGGCACGCCCAGCAGGTTACATCCCAGCACAACAGCCCTCGCTGACCCTGGATGCAACTCGTGTGGTTTTGTGCCCCACCAGCACGGAGCAATCACTTTACATACACAGCAAACACACCATCAAGGAGCGAGGGTGTTTTAACTAACACACACCAAGTACGCTGCATGCGCAGTGCAGACCAACTCTTCTTTGTTAGGAGCACCCCAGTGACCTCCCAAAGGCAGAGACCATCTTTACTGTCTGCATTCATCTTCCAACAAAGGCAGTGTTGTTCAGTCACAACAGCCCCGTCATGCACAGGGGCCTCTCCTGGCATTCTGGAGAGCTCCACCAAGTCTGTTCCAAGTCCAAGTTTCTACATATAACTGCTAAGCAATTCTGACTGAAGACACCACTTCTATCCATCCACCCTCTTCAGCTTCACTGAACTTTTGTCTGAGCCAGCCGAAGCACCGATAGCTGCACCCATGCACTCACATCTCTTCTGTCTCTTTTAGGAAACTAAAGGCAGCTCAAAACAGAGCACATTGAGTGGCACAGATGTCTGATTCTGTTACACCTTTCTAACAAAAGATGCGTTTCGCTCCCGTGGAAGACCTTGGAAACAGAGTGGAGGTACTGAGAAAGAGGCTTCTTTTAACCCCCTTTGCATTATTTACACAAGTGAGGCTGCAGAAGGCGAGCACATTTTGTTATAGTTTAACAGCATTGCGTAACTCAGGACACAAAATATGCTTTCGTTTAAGTTTAAGAAGGGTTATGAATTCTGATTTCACTCCAAGTAGTACTAAATCAAGTTCTTAAGCCATTACACTTTCCAGACCAAAAAGAATAAGAATATAATTTCAGGGCAGCCTGGGGTTTTCCATTCTTTCTTTCCCCTCCCACTTCCTCTGAGGACTACAAACCAAAAGGGCTTTAAAGAATTCCCATACATACACTGCTATCCCACCTCTGCTTTAAACATTTTAACTGAGAAATTCAGAAGCGGGTTGATTTAATGGTTTTGAAGACTCAGTCACTGAGAACAGGAAAAACAATCACAGCTTAGCTATACTGCTATGTTCCACTGCTTCAAGCAGAACCAATTCAAAGCAGCAGCAAAGTCTCCAGGCTCGTTAACCTTTCATTTCTATTAAGCTACCTAAAAAAACAGATGATGTTTCTGCAAACCCTAGCTAAAAGTCAGCTGACGATACCCTACTTTTACAAGTCACACTGCAGACAAGCAGAAGCCTTTAAAAATACTACTCCTAGAAAATAAGGGCTTGGATAACCGGCACCTCTGACAACAGCGCTGCCAAACAGCTCCCCTCCCTGCAGCGGCTGCGGGATCCAGGAACAGCCAGCTTCCATCAACAGAAGAAGGAAGGAAGCAAAGGGGACAAAAGAAAAGGGTCTAAAAGAAAGATGAGTTGTGCAAAAGGCTGATTCCAGAAACACCCCTGCCTGGCAGAGCCCCCCCAGCCACTGCGCACGTCAGAAATGAGGCAAATATTCTGTGTTCCACAAGGGGCACTGACAGTGTAGGAGATCAAACAACATTTTACCCTTGAGCTTCCTTTCAAACTGGAAGTAAGGTGCCAGAAAAGAAGCAGACAGATTTCTATTTTTTAGTTACAAGTGATAGTAATTCAACTTCTGGTGCTGCCATTGATCACACTAAAGCAACAAACAAGTTACCATTAAGCAAAACCTCATGAAATACATTTCTGAAGAAGAATTTGCAGTATTCATAATTCTGAAATACACCTGAGTGCAGATGTATGTGCACAGGCAATACTAAACGATTCCGACAGTAATTATCAGCAAGAATAAAACAGGCTTCACACCATTTGCACCACAGAACACCTGCCAGCACTTCCTCCTCGTCAGGCTCCACGCACACTGCGTCCATCCACTCCATCGCTGACTTTGTGGGGAAGAAATTTTAAAATAAACTTAAGAAAGAGAAGAAAAAAGCAGAGCAGATCTGAGCAGCCTCTGCTGCCGCGTGCTGCGGATGCACAGTGCTGCTCCTATTTACACAGGAGATAGCAGAGCTGCACAGCGTGCTGCACATTGAGTACCAAGCAGAAAGTAAACAGATTCGACTCACTTAGGACAACACTGGCAAGAGTCAGCTCCTAAGGGCAAGAATTAAACTCCTGCTTAACTCTGAACAGTTTAATAGGGGCAAGGTAAGTTTACTTTGATAGGCTGCACAACTAAATGTCACTGCTCAGTGTATCAAGAGCCAGCTTAAGAGCCATCCAGAAGCCAACGATGCTTATTCCTACTGAAATACACAACATTCTTCCTGCCCCTGCCATGTTTTAGATACATCAATACCAAAGTCTATTCCACAAAACATGAGCTCCAACATAGGAACAAAGTGTGACTGACAAATTGCTGTGCGTGTTCACCACTATTTTTTCTATCTTCATATTTGCATGAAGTTCAGGAGGAGATGTTGAGCACTTTAAAATCGCCTGAAATTCAGGTAGGAAACTCAGTTTTATGTCATTAAAATATAACTGGACATCTGTAGCTCAGCCTACCTGCAAGCTCACCTTGCTAAATTGGTACTCAGAAAAGAAAACAGATGTTACATTTAACAACAGAGAATTCCAGCAAGAAAAGATTTGATTTTTCCAAACAAGAGCAAGGTGCCTCTCGGGACAAGAGGGGAAGGTGAGGCACAGCCTGCAAATACTCCCACATACCGTGAGCAGCGCTGATCGAAGCTCTCCTACCCGAGGGGCTGCCTGCCAGGTACAGCAGGAAAATACAATCCAAACCAACAGAGCCCTGGTTGTATCACAGATGCAGAAATCTGTGCTTGGTAAAATCAAAGCTGTAGCTTTTGCTTTATGCTAAGGCCAATCCTTAGCACTGCAGACGTCCTGGTGCAGGGAGAACCAAAGTCCACTCTAATTCAATTAGTTTTGTACAACAGGTGCAACATTTGACTGCACATTCTTACACCCCGGGCCCAAACGTTCCACAGAGAACACACTATTTTGTATGCCTCATTCCATTTCTTGCTTGAAAGGCATTTTGATTACAGGCAGTCACCCTCAGGTACAATCAGAAAACAGTGTTTGCATTTGTACACTTACTTTTTACTTGCTTCGTAAACATCTGTAATATTGGAGAAAAGGTGGTGGCTCTCCGTTTTGGTCATCGTGAGGCTCAGCTCCCGGGAATTTTTAAACATCCGGATCAGAATCTCCAAGCTCAACAAGTAAGAATGCTCAGAAGATATCACTTCAAATATGGCCTGCGAAGTGGAGGGGTGAAAGAGAAGGGTTACTTCTGACGAGGCTGGGTCCTTTCTGTTCGTGGAGGGAAGCAAAGAGAAGGTATTGGATGCCAGCTAACAACGTAACACGAGTTTTCATTTCCATGAGATCTGTATTGGTTACCCTTGGAAATGAGTGATTTCACACTGGGACAAAAAGCCATAGTAAGACTTTTAAAAACAAGTGCAAATGGTGTTTGAAGACAAAAACGTAACACCAAGGGTGATCGCTCCCTGTTCATGCTTAGAAGCTTTTCTGTTTGTTTGTAATTTAAAATGCCTGTCTCCATGGTCTGGCTGGAAACTTACAATCAGGAACACAACTGCTCACCAGCCAGACTCGGCTGCTGCCTTCTTTGAAGAGAAGCTGATAAGTTACTTGCTTAGAAGCATGCTTAGCTAACAACTCTGATTACCCAAGAATCTGCAGAAAGCAAAACCATCTGCAAAATGCAGGGTTAAGACATGTACCACAACACTGACACCTCGGCCACTTTCAAAGCACCCACTCAGGAGCTGGGATGCCTGCAGCAGGGCCAAGCCCAGGGCTGGGCAGGCAGGAATGTGGCAGCCTGTCCCCTCTGCCATCAGCTACCAGACCCAGGCACTGGGATCACACAGCAGCCTGCAGTGCCCGCTGCCACCCCACTGCTCACAGCCTCGCACCCTTCCCCTGCTGGCTGCACTCACAGCAAACCTCCCAGTGGACTCCTGGACTTTGAAATCCTCATTCCACTGGACATGCCCATCTCTGATAGGGAAACCTATCCAGCTTTTGGACATCTTTTCCCCCTCCAGGCTTTACTGGCTGTTAGTCCACTACAGTTTTTATACACATATGCACTGTGGAAAAATCATGACAAGATTTTCAAGAATGCTTCTGTCACAAGCTTCACCAAATGGCATTTGTCACCAGTGTGATCCCCTGTGCAAAACAGAAAGAGCAAAAAAGGAGAGACAGAGGGACAGAGATAGAAAGGGATAATACTGTCAGCACAGCTAACACAATTTTGTGCTATAACTGGTGTTCATACTTGCACGTTTCACTTCATTAGTTATTTGCAATTAACTTTTCCAAGCATCCTTAAATGACAGGAGAGAGCTAAACTTTAAATGCAATACCACAAACCTGAGTATTTGGAAAGGATGATGACCATGGCTCCATAAACAGAAAGAGAGAGAGAAAGAGGGAAAGAGAAAGGGTCTGTGAGTGACAGACTACAGAAGGTGCTTACATAGGTGGTCTGATGCTCTAGAGAGGCTCTGTCCGTAAGATATAAAACCAAGAGAGACTACAGGCTCTGAAACTATTTTGGTGACATTTTAAGACTTTGTACTTAAAAGACAGCTGAAGAACTTGTTGTCTTTGAGGGGATGCAAACATGGCTTCAGGACATACAGACCACAGGCTCCTGAGGACATGAGGACCAAAATAAAGGCCCTGTGACTCAGAGCTTCTGGGCAGGAGAGGACAGAAGAGCAGAACACACAGCCTCAACTGCTCATAGCCCCAAAAAGCAAAAGAAGATAGCCAAGGAAATGCAGGATTATTAAAAACAAACAAAATCCCTATGGTCTACATCATGCATATGCCATAGGAAACATTTCAGTATCTGTATAGGAACACCACAGCTGCAGGTCACTGCTGTAGCAGGGTGTGAGGCTTGCTGCACACACCTGTGAGCACCATGGGAAGCCCCACTCAGATCTCACCCCACTATGCTCACCAAGGTATGTCCTGAAATGAAATGAAGATTTTGGAGCAAATGACCACAGCAGGTACTTCTGCAGTGCTGCTATTCCAAAGCCAAAACAACAACAAAAATCCACCCCAAAACAAACCAAAAGACAGAACACCACTTTTTTTTCTTTTTTTTGTTTTCTGTTGAAGGACATACCTCAAAAGCTGCAGGGATATAATAGCTGGCTAGGTCAGGCTATTCTTTTCAACACCTCTCATTCTTTTTGACATAGCCCCTGTAAGTAAGGAGAGAGGGGAAAGCAGATAAAGGGAACAAAAGGAGCAAAAAAGGAGAGAGACAGAGGGACAGAGATAGAAAGGGACAGAGAGAAAAGAGAATTGCATCAGTGACTGCTGCTGCTTCCTGTACTGCTGACAGCGTGGACACTCCCAGTTTATTTCAGTGCAAAAGGAAAGCATCAGGAACACAGGGGCACAGAGATCCCATTCAGGATGGCTCACGAGGTGAGTTACAGCTGAAGGGCAATGCAAGAAGTTGCCCTGTTTGTGCTGCCTCCCACCTCTGCGAACATGAGGTTAATGTTACACATCTGCTCCCAGTGAGCAGCACCACGCAGGTGCCCTGCTGCAGGGAGCACACTGCATGCATCCCAGTTCTGAGCAGGGGAGAGCAGCCTCCCCCAGCGCAGGGAGCAGCGTGCTGGGCTCCCCTCCTTCGGAACCAACACAGAGCATTACACCAGACATGCAGTGCAGCCCTGAGTTACCAACATAAAAGAACATTTTTTCTTTAGAAGAGTACCTCTTGTCTCTTTCTTTCTTCCTGGCTGATCGTTTCTGATAATCCATTCTTTTTCACCTAAAAACAAACAAACAAAAAAAACAATTAATTCATTAAAGTATTTTGTAGAAAAACGTGGTTTGAAGACAACAAAAATCAAATATGCAGAATTATTTGAACACTGTGTTAAGAAACAATTTAAGTACTGCACTAAAAATCCATACATATTTTATTCTACTTGAGATAGACAACGATGAATCATCACAAACAAATGTATAAAAGACAATGTATAATATTTGATATCTCCGAACAATAAAAAGCAGTAATTAAAAACCAGCACAGCACTCCCATGGTAGGACTCCAGCACAACTCTCTCACACACACACACACTGAGAACTCTTTTCTCCTCTCAAGTACATGTGTCAGTCGGGACACCTAACATCCCCAGGTGCATCTTCTGCACTGGCCTGAAACACACTAACATCTTATTTTGTGAAACACACCTTAAGGTCTTTTTAGACAGGTACCAGTTGGTCAGAAATTCTTCTGGAGGAATCTTTTCCTTAAAAAGACCTGCAAAGTCCTGGCTAAGTGCCTCACGATGCTACCACCCCCAGCCCTACGATGTCTAACTTCTTTAGTGAGAAGTATTTCTCCTCCCTCCATGTCCTGCAGCCAGACCAGCCACGCAGAGCCGGCCCGTCGCAGCCGCACGGCTGGGAGCCACACACTCCACTACCAAACCCACACCACACTTCCCAAGTTGATTCTTTCCCAGTGTGAACCACGTGCCAGGATAACACTGACCAACCCAGGAGGCCGCAGTTCGAGGAGGGGCTGGCTCCGTGCACTTCCTAGGTGACCCCAAGCAGCAGGGCACAGGCACTCAGCAGGGCACAGGCACTCAGCTGCTCCTGAGACCCTGCACTGGAGCACCTCCATCCTCCCACTTCCTACCAGGTCTCTCCAAAAGCTCCTAACGGACCAGCAGCAGCTGCCTGTTCTTCTCCATTGGCTCCCTGGAATTTCAAAGGCTGCATTACTCCCACTTGCTCTCCTGCACAGCACCCTCACAAGCCGGGCACAGCAGGCTCACCAGCGAGGATGGCAGCACGGCAATGGTACCTCATTTGCAGCAGACTGCTTGGCGCTTCATATCAACAAAGAAAACAGAAATACCTCATTTGTGTATCTGAGTAACTGCTCTTCTCCATACCTCACCATGGGCCACACACTTCAAGCACCACGTAAGAAGCAGCCAGCTGCCTTCCTACTGAAGTACCTCTCCATCAACAACCGGAAGGCTTGGAAGTGTCACTAGGAAATGAAGTGACCGTTTTTTGGATGTCATGGAGGGCTTTTCTAAAAATAGGCTGACACAGGAAATACCTATGAAGATATCCAAGAGATTACAATGCTTCCTGTTAATAAAGCAACTGTAAATTTCCAGCGAGGACAATGCAGCAACTGCCAACCTCATGGTCCAGAAACATAAGCTGTGCTTTGTGACTGCTGTTGTGGCAAACACAGGTTTGCACACACCAACGAGCACACATAAATCAGCTGTAGAAGCAAACGGCTCAAACTCCTGATTAATCAATGTTTGAGCTTCCAAAAAGAGGTGCAAATATGAGACCAATTTCATCATGCTCTGTGAAAAAAACACCACTCTTATTTTTGAGGCGCCCCACATGCTTTAACTTAAGACTCTAAAAAGCACTTTTGTGGTGCTATGCTATCCACAAGGACTCAATCCAGGCTAAGAAGACAGTAACAAGAAAGCTACAAGGGACACCACCACGGCCAGCACCACTGTGCCCCCCCCAGGACTGCACAGCTTCCTGCCCACAGCTCGGCTGTGATGGAGCCCACCAGACAGCAGGAGGAGGAACAGAGAACAAGGGAATAATCCCACCCTTAGGTACAGGACACTCCTCTGAAGAAATAGCTACATAGGGCAAAGGAGAATGTACATGAAATGTTTTATTGACAAGTGGTGGCTACACCATAAACCAAAATGAGCACAAGCCTTCTGACTCTGTAAGGGGAGCTAATGCAGGGACCAGCCCTGAGGCAGGCAGCTGGTGCCTGACACCAAAGGGAAGAGCAGCCACGGAAGATCACGGTGAGGGTGGCTCAGAGAAGCAACCTGCTTAATGAACAAGAGGAAAATCACAACAGTGCCTGTCCCACAGCAGTCGGAAAAGATGAGAAAACAAACACGAGACGACGAGGTGGATGCAGACAGGAATCAGGGCAGCACTGACCGCAGTAACAAAAAGCCAACCTGCACTGTGCTCTCCAGGCTCAGAGCACCTGGAAAGGAGGCGCTGCAGTTCCCAGCCCGCCAGGAGATGCAGTCAGACTGCAGAGCAGGCGGCCCACGGGGGTGAGGGCTTTTGGATCCCCCTGGGCAGGGCCCCCCTGCGGCTCCCTGCACCGCCAGCACCACCTGCCTTATCCAGCACAGCTAACGCACTGTCTGTTGGCAGTCACACGTTTCACACGATGCACCAAGTGGCACCACTGCCTATGACTGCTGTGAGCTCTTAAAAAAAATGTTTTAAGAGAATGTATTTTAGATAAACTGTTTCTTCTCTTCACATTAAAACTTTACCAGAGGAAGGCTGGAAAGAACAGGGAGCAGATAAGCTGGCTCAAAGTGCCACAGGAACCTAAAGAGGAAGAGGGCTCAAAGGAGGAGTTTGAAAGGAGCTGCATTTAAATACTATCCTGCTTCAGGGACTTCAAAAGCTCTCTGCAAAGTCTCTTACTTCCATGTATTTGTATATGCTGCAAGAAGACAGAAGCACCTTTTTATTACAGTCCAGTGGCTTTAACAACTCAATACGTGAAGGTCTCACCTCCAAAAGCAGACCAACATCAGCTGTCGGGCTGCATGGCCAGAGGCATCCCACAGGGGTGCTGGATTCGCTCTGTGGTCCTTTCCCCTCATCTCCCAGCACATCACTGCTAACAAGGACCAGACACCTCCTACACTCTGCCTTTCCTAAGGCATCTTGAAACCCAACGCCTCAGTACTTCCCAGCTGACTTCCTGCTACAATTCAGCACCTACTCCTTTTAATGACAACACATACCTTTTCCAGAGAGTTGCAAACAGAGACACTGTGAGTCTCACAGGTTCCCACCCTTGATTTTCACAGAGCACCTCTTCCCATTTACTTCCCACTTCCAGCCTTGTAAATCAAGTACAGACAGGAACGAGTTTGCCGTGTTAAAATGGTGAAGAACGAGTTTGGTTTATGTAACTGTAAGCACAACACACCACTGCTTCTCACTGAGACAATTCTACCTCAGTCTCAAGACAAATTAGCATTTTTGCAGTCATTATTACTGAGTATCATTCCTTCTGAAATACCTCAGCTGTCGAGCACTTAACTGCTCGTTTGCCTAGAAGGCAAAAGAAAACCAATTTGTCCTCATTAGAAACAATGTTTTTGCAGTATTAAGCAAAATGAACTACATTTTAAGGACTCAACCTGTTGAAAGAAAATTCAAAGCAGATCTTTTTTAAAACCATACTGCCTTGGCTTCTTTATAATCAGTGACTCAGACAGACATCCATATTTCAATACCTTGAACCACAAGGTCACCAGCACCTGTAAGACAGCTCTTCTAAAAGGACAATCTAGATAGACAGAGAAAGTCTTACTCAGCATTGACAGTTATTAAACACAGCCAGTAATCCCAACAGTCAAATGTTTCCCATCATGATAATAACCTTTTTGTAGGATAATAATCTTTCCTTATATCATATATAAAGATGAGGTTCTAAAAGTCAGAAAAAGAAAAATGACGATTTTGCGGATAACCCCCAGAAGTCACAGAGAAATCAGAAGATGAAAATAACAACAGAAACACCAGCATTTTGTTCTTCCCTTGGTCTCGGAATTATGCACACTGGGACAGCTACAGGCACCACTGACTTTCCAGCTTATCAGCAGGGAAAAGACCAATAACTGATCAGGACATTCAAAGTTCTTCTCACAAAATTAGTAACAAAGGTTAGCTAAAAAAACAAAAAAAGAAAAATAAGAAGGGACTAAAAGCTATTTAAGGTTTGCTCCACGCTTCTCCAACCCACAGGCAGCACGCTGGTGGTAAGGCTGAATCTCCTTCCAGGCTACAGACAGCACTGACTCAACGTCCCCATTCACAGCCACAGGCTTTCTAAGGACCAGCACCACCAGCACCACCGCCTGCAGGCAGGGCTGAGGCCACCTTCTCTGGAGCCTGGCTAAAGGTCCCAGACTGCACACACAAACAAAACAGTTCTAAAGAGAAACGTATCTTGAAGCGTTAGATGATGAAATCCAAAGTCCTCTGCATTTCGAAGTTCTGTTGAATTCCATTCTGAACTACACAGAAATGTCTTGGTCACTTCAAATCAGATCCTGTACCCTTGGGAGCCTACACACACTTGTGGCAGCAAATGGCAGAGAGGCGGCACCACAGAAAAGGATTCTGGCAGGAGCCTGAGTCTAAACAGACTGAAATTGCCTGAGAACATGGCTTGTGCTTCTAGGCTAATGGAGTTACCTTACACAAGATCCAAATAAAATCTAAATCTGCACAACCACGACCTGGATTGGTAACATTTCAGCAGTTATAAATTAGTTGACAGAAGTACCCACAGAAACTTTATACTGTGGAAGGGAAAAAAAGATGATGATAAAAGACTCGGCAGCAAGTAGATTGGCTTCAGTGCACTCTGAGCGACTCAGATAGCCTCTGTCTGGCTATGCAGCATTAAATACTCACAACTGACAGCTGACTCCATGTTGATCTCAGGGGCTTATAGGGAAAAATAACTTTTTCATCTGATTTCTGCTCTCGGGGCTCAGACTCCTCATCAGAATCGTTGTCCAGAGCTTTTTCTTTGTAGTTCTGATATAACACAGCATTTTCTATAAAGCAATAACAGTGTGCCATTAATTGCTACAAGGTTATTTAGTTGCTTTTCATAAAAAATAAGTCACACTTAAACAACGAAAGAAATGAAAATGTCAACGTGCTGCTCACAAACTACGAAAGACACAGATTGCATCTTATTCAGGACGGACAATGGAGCAGTGCAGTAACAATGGATCGCTGTAACACCACCAAAAGATCCACACTGACCACGTTAAAGAACAGATGTGTCCTTTGTCAAGAAAAAAACAGAAAACAATTTTTTCGTCCTTGGTTTGCTGTATGACGTTTCATAATTAGCCAGCAATTAAAAAACAGAACGAGCTGTCAGCAGAGCAGTCATCAATCAGGAGGTCTAGCTATTTTCATCAGAAAGGCCATTGTAAATCCAATACCAATTCCCACCTCTACCCCAGCAGCTTTAAATACTGCCTTCCCACCTCACTGGCAGAAGGAAATGACCCGGCCTTCGGAAGCCTCAGTGCAGAACTATTCCGAACAGCAACTTCAAAGGTTGCCTGAACGAGAATAAAGCCTATGAATTTTAGAACCCCGTTCTTTCTAACCGCTTCAGCAGTGCCACCAGTAACACAGGCGATGAGCAGCACCTTGGCCTTTCCCAGCCTCCTCGGGCGCTTTTTCAAAAGCACTCAGAAAAGGCCCGGGAGCTCAGGGAGCTGAGCGTCGGACAGCGACTGCAGGGCAGGGGCACAGCTGCAGCCATCCTCCCACCGCACGGCTCTGCTCTGCTCTGCCCCGCGGCCGGCGCCACGCCGGGCTTCTGTCTGTTCCTTGGAACGCATCTGTGCGATCTGAACGCTCTGAAGACAGGAAACCCCTTACAATAACTGCGTGCTGAGAGGCACTACGGAACCTAGGGAAGTAATTAGAAGTGCACGAGAAGATGAAAATAAGAAACAGAGAGATGCAAACTGGACACAGCGTACAGTTTGGAAGACGGGAGCCAGAGGGAAGGGGAGGGAAGGCAGCAGCTGAGATGCCAGGGGGAGCAGCAGCCGCGGTACGACAGCAGTTTCACTGTGACAGCCGTGCTGCCAGGCAAAAAGTTCTTTGTGTCAGATACTGTCAGCAGCAAACCGAGGAAGCTCTGACCTCATGAGTGGCACGAGAGGGCAGATACATGGGCAGCTTTTCTCTGACACTGAAATTTGAAGCCCAGGTAGCAAAAAAAGTAAAGGATTTACAAAATCAGGGGATTCACTGCAGTGGAACCAGCATTCTGCTCACAGCGAAAAGGGGGGAAAACCTGCATTAGCCCTGAACTCTCAGAATAACAATCCAGGCATTTGTTCCAAGCGCTGACCCCGAGGCTGACCCACGGGAGCCGTGTCTGCCAGCTGGGAAAACAGCCTCACCTACACCTCCTCTGCAGGTCTGCTAAGGCTGACACACACCAACCAGCTCATCTTTTAAGAGAAACAGCAGCTTAGGAGGAACAGGAACCTAATTTGGGAAGAGATTCTTCAAACACAATGCATCTGTAACCCATCGTTCCATATTCTTTAAAGTATCCATTAAAGTACAGCTGTGCCAGAACTGTGGCTCCGTACTGCAGTGAATTTATTGGCAAACAAGGTAGTTGGTGTAATCAAGTAATAAGGAACTGTGCAAAATTACATTTAAGTTCACTTTGCTTGTCATTAAGCACCTCTTAGTGTACAGAAACAGGCTTACCTTCCCCATCAAACGTCCCTTGTCCTTTCAGCGTTTTCTTCTAATCATTTTAGTAGGAAAGAGACATAAACACGTTAAAAGAAAACAAAATAACCTCCAGTAGCAACAACTTCATGCCATACTCAAGCACAGACCAGGCAGGACCTCCTCCAGAAACCTCTTCTGTCAGACACGTGCTGGTGAATGCAACTGTTTCATCACAGAAAGCAAAGGGCTGCCCTGGACTTCCCTCCTCTCACACAGTTTCTACAGGTTGGTCCCCAGCGTTTTATTTTTCTCACGCTTCCAAAGCATTCCGTGCATCACCACACCAGAGCTCCGGGAGCTCAGAGTCCCAGGGCTTCCCCAGGAGACACGAGGCTGAGCCGTGCGGAGCTCTGCGCACCGCTCAGAGCCACGCCGAGTTTCATAAACACAGCTTTTGAGAGCCAAAACAGAGCTCTGGAGCAGAACGGCTGTTGTGGGGCCGTGGGCCGTTCAGTCAGTTTTCACAGAAAAGTGCTACTGGCAAGAAGTCAGCGCGCGAAGCCAGGCAGTGTCCCAGCACCCCGCCTCACACCCGGCTCCTCGCTGCCCCGGGTGAACGCGCTGCTGCACGGCTCCGGCCAACCCCTCCTGCAGAGCAGCTCCCATCTATCGCTGCTTCACCACCGCTCCCACCCTCACAGAAGCCTCCAAAACTGTCATCTTTAATTTGCCAAAATCTGTCACAAAGCTGACAAGGACTTCAGCAGCTCCAAGTGAGCCCCTGCATACATCCACCGCACGATTCCGCAGCGCTGCACAGATCTACCACTATGTTAAATAAAAGTAACAAATCGCATTAGAAAACGAACCACAAGACCAGGACAGTATGACACTTAAGAACTGTTTGTAATGAGGCTTAATAATGTAATTGTAATGCACTAACATTCTACAGAAAGGTACCATCCCTAGGGCTCGTCAGGAATTAACGCTGGGCACTCTGCTCCACTGAAAGCCCTGCTCTGATTTCTTCAAAGGCTTTTAAAGTAGTGCCTCCGAGCAAGGTGGAAGTTTATTTGTCTGTCAGTCTCTTTACTCCAGCAATCAGAACCTAACAAAACCAGCCGGCCTCTTTTCCTGTTCACTGCTATCTGGCTGCAGGTTCTGAACCATCAGGGGCTGTGACGCAGAACCTCGGGCCGGGGCAGCACCAGGCTGGCAGCACACGCTGGGAGCTGCCCTGAGCATCCCTGCCGCTGCCCTGGAAGCACCACTTCCAGCCACTGGCGGGACTCACCAGCGATTACAAAGGGGCTTTGGTAGCAAAAAGGAAACTGGAAGCAAGGGAGCCCTTACAGAAGAAGCGGAGGTGAGAAGCTACTCCAGCGCGTAACCTGCAGCACCCAAAGCAACGCGCCGCCGCGCAGCACAATTACCTTCGTCCTGCCCAGGCTGGAAAACTTCTCTTTATCTTCAACAACGGCCTTCAGGACGGGCTGAGACATTCTGTTTTTCTTCTTGAAGTTGGCGGAGCCGTCCAGGTCGATGCCGCTCACCACGGCCCGGCGGTAGGAGGTGGAGCGCAGGCCGCGCCGCAGCACGCCCGGGCTGCCCGGCTCGCCCTCGGTTTCCTCGTCGGCGCCCAGCGGCACGGCGGGGCCCTCCACCATGCTGCGCGCCTTCAGCGCCCTCCTGCCCGCATCCGCGCCGCCCCTCTGGGTGGCCCTGCTGTCGGACGCCAGGCTGCGCGGGATGAGCTGCCGCGTGCCCACCTTGAGCGCGGCGGGGCTGTGGGTGCTCAGCGTGATGGCGGGCGGCTCGGGGAGCGGGGCCGGGGCCGCCGCCCCTCGCTGCGGGCTCGCGGCGGGGGAGGCGCCCTCGGCTGCCCCGCGAGCCGCTCGGGGCGTCGGGCCGCCGGGCGCCGGGAAAGCGCCGTTGGCGACGAAGCCGAGGGACGCGCTGGAGAGCAGCGCCAGCAGCCCGGCGGGCGGCTCGGAGCCCACGCGGGCGGGGAGGCGCGGGGAGCCCCCCCGGGGCACGGCGCTGACGGTGGCCGCGGGCTGCGCGAGGGTGAAGGCGCACCTGTCCTCCACCGGGAAGTCGGTGACGAGCAGCCCGCCGGGGCTCCGGCAGGACCGCGGCCGGGGTTCGCCGTGCGGTCGCGCGGCGCCTCTCCGCTTCCCCAGCGCCCCGCCGCCCGCGTCCATCGCCGTTTCCCCCGAGGCGGAAGCGCCGCGTCCCGCCCCGCGGATCGGCCCTCCGAGCGGCGCAACCCCGCGCCGGGACGGGAGGGGGGGAAGGAGGGGGAGGACTGGAGGAGATGGGGAGGACGAGGAGGAGGAGCCGGCCCGGCTCGCTCGCAGCCCGCGGCCTCACCTCCGCGCGGCGCCGCCGGGGCCCGAGCCCGGCCGCCTCCCGCCCCCCAAAGCGAGGCAATTCGCCCCGGCGCGCACGTGAGAACGCGTCCCTGCGGGCTGCCGGCAACGCGCCGCGCGGCTCCCCCGCGCCCGCCCCGAGCCCCCGCGGAGCACCGCACCGCACCGCACCGCCCGGCACCGCACCGCACCAGCGCTCGGCTCGCGGCAGCAGCCCGGAGCGGCGGGACCGCGCGGTGATCGCGGCACCTTTCCGCTGAGCTCCCCGGCACCGCCAGGCGCCTCGTGGCAGCCGGAACGCGGCTGGCAGCCCGCCGACCGGCAGCGCCCGCCGGCGATGGACGCTCAGCGCCAGGCCGGGCTGCTCCGCACGCCGTGCCACCGTCCGCCGCCCTCCGCGTTCGCATCTCAGCGACCTTCGGGAAACCGAGAGCAGCTCGGGGCAGCGGAGGTTCTGCCACGCTGAGCGCCCCTCCCCGCAAGGCACAACCTCGCTTTCTCCACATTTCAGCCCCAAAGGAGCAGCAGCCGAGGCCGCGCCGCACAGCGGGCAGCAGAGCCCGCGGGGCCGGGGCAGCTCACAGCCCACAGCCCGCAGCCGTGCGGATGTGCGGCACAGGGGCGCTGCCAGCCCCGGCTCAGCAGTGCACTCGTGGGGCTGCACCTCTGTAACCACGGTTAACCGGAATCTTTATGAGAATAAAACGAAGCGAAGCCCGCTGACGCCGCCCGATGTGACTCTCACCGCTGGCGCTGCACCTCCGCACAGCCCATCCCAAACTGCCCGCTCGTCACTCAGAACCGCGCCACCTCACACAGCAGCTAGAAAGAACATTCCTAAACTAATCCCTAAGCTTTCCACATGGATTTGCCAATAGGACACGGTCGCAGCATATTCCTTATCTCATAAATCCTCATTATTAATAATGGAGGTAATCAGCTTTTACAAGATTACTGAGTTATACGTCCTTATTAAATATGATGCAATTCCAAGGGTAATTCCTGTTTCTGAAGGGCCACCTCAGCACTTGGTTTCACGCACAGTGTTAAAGAAAAAGGCTCTTGCAATAAACCGAAGCTGTAATGAAAGCAGAATCAACTATGTAATTTAAAACAAGGAAACTGAAGTGTAATTACTGACACCCCACAGTCAGTAAGCTCTCAGTGTCAGATCAGTACAAATGAACGGAGCTGAACTGCAGAGCTCTCACAGATGGCACACAGCACCCCCAGCACTGCACACAGCAATGGAACCCGTGAGAGCAGCACCCAGCTGTGTCTGTGGGGCCACCAGTTCAGCCCCGTTAATGGCTGTGAACACCTACTGCAAACTAAGTCAACCCCCCCCCCCCCCACTGCTGTAATGAATTTGAACCAAAGCAGAAAATGTTTCTGGGCCCAGCTGCCACCAAATTGCAATAACCCCCAGAAGGGTGCTTCTCATGGCTGCTGCCAGGCAGACGAGCACAAGGCACACGCAGATGGGCTCAGTGGTGAGCGTGGTTATTCCCTGAGAACCTACCAAGGAAAAGAAAAGCTTTTTCATCCCTTCCTGTACTCAAAGCAAGAGTGTGCTCCTGAGCATCGCCAGCTCTGCCACAGATCTCAGTGCACCAACTGAGCGGGCTGGATGGTGGTGCACATGGCCACTGCACAGCTGCCCTTCCTGCGCTCAGCACTCACACACACCCGTAAGGCTTCAATACATCCCAAAGTCTGACAGTGGTCGGAGCCTTCACAGGGCTGGTCCTGGGCTACCGAACCACAAAGCAGTGCACAAAGCTGCTGCCACATTGTTCTTACTCCCTGTATTCTTCTGACACCACATGCAGATGCTTGGCTGCTCATTCAGCACGTTTTTCGTGGCATATGGTACCTTCACCAGTACTCTGTTCCAGCTGTTTCTGGGCTATGAGGAGATGTGAAGCACGAAGCTTTGCTCGCAGACACCAACTGTAGCAGAACAACCCTGCACAGCCGCTGGGAGCTGTGCTGCGTGGTACTGCCCTCCTGCACAAGCAGGGCTCAGGGCTGCTCTGCCATCTGCACTCAGCCCTACACCGCTGCACTGACTGGCAGCTAGGAAATATCAATACCAATAATGCTCTTTTTAGACTCTCTTCGTGACTTCAGGCAGCCTGTTTACAGTGAGTTGAAAATGAGCCAACTGTTCTCAGATCAGTGCAAGTCTCCATCGTAATTAGTATGCAGGGATGAATAGGGCTCTCACTGCCTCACAACAACAGCAGGGACAGAGGACACCACAAACACAAAGGGCTCGTGAGATACTTCTGCTGTTTTCCCCTCTGTGGCAGGGATGTGAACCAGAGGCTGCTCCAGCAGCACAGGCATCTGCACTCACAGCCACAGGTGGGACACAGCACAACTTTCTTTTCAGCAGAGCTACAGTTATTTTATTCTGAACAACGTTCAGCTGAATTGCAACTATAAGTCGATCAGCAAGAGGTATGCTCCTTGTTCTTCCCACTTCCCTCCCAAGTTCTTTTTGCTGCTGTTACAATAATCAGCAAAAGTTAATGCTTTGTAGCATTAATTAAAAACCTTTCAGGAGGAAAAACCAGATTGCACAGTAGGACAAAAGAATTCTGTCAGTGCTGGCATTCTGACTGCCTCTGTTTTAGCTGCTGAATATGAAGAAAGTTTCGCTGCAAAGTTCATCCCTCCCTGTGCCCTGCCTCAAAGCAGCTCCCAGTAACAGCCAGCGGTGCACCCTGCCTGAAAGCAACAGACTGCGAGTCCTCCAACGCCACCAGTGTGCCTTTGGGGTCCCTCAGACAGTGGCAGCGTAAGTTAATGGGACGCAGCAGTAACTGGTGCTTTCACTGTATGCAGCATGGCATCCAAAGCAAGATCCTGCATTCGCTGCATCAGCAGCAGACCCACAGACCACCCCCAGCAGCTGCCCGGCGCCCACCATCCACTGAGGTGCCTGGGAGTTTTCCAGCAGGGAGAACCTGAGATTTCAGTATCCTGATCGAGTCCGGAAGGGGGAGGGAGGGGGGATTTTAAATTGAGATATGGGAGCCCTGTCTTACTTCAATAGAATTATCTGAACTCCTTTCTGGTTACTTTTAATTTTCCAACACGTGTCATATCTACAATACTTTCACTAGCAAAGCTTGCAGGGACTTCAATGGAGATAATGAGGCCCTGGGTGACGAGGCCTGTCTGCTCAGCTGGGTTATTTCTACTAAAGGTTGTCAAACTCTCCAGAATTCACACCTACCTCCATGTCTGCACACAGTGTGCAGTGAACCAGAATCATAAAAGAGAACTGCAAAATCAAAAATCGAGTCCACCCATCTCCAACTTGTTTCTTTATGGTATTTTCCCAGTTTCAATATTCCATTTACATGTCTGAAACCAAATTTCACCTCATTACTGCTAACAATGCCCTATCCATAAGAGAACAGTCTGAAAAACGCAGACACAAACTCCTCTAACCGAAGACAAATAGTTCAGAAGATGTTGCTATTTAAAGAGCCTAGCAGGAAGATAAGGTGCTTCAAACGCTGCCAAACAAAAGGACTGAAGCAATGCTTGCCACAGCTGAAGATATTTTGTGGTTGCTATTAGAAACGACAGAAAGCTTGGGAGCCTGCACAACCACATCTCTGAAGCTGAAGGATGCTATTTTCTTCTTTTTTTCCTTCTTTGCCTGCACATTGCCCAGACAACGCCTGAATAAGTGACAGGGAAGGGGCAGTCATTACTGCAGGCACGTTTCCAAGGAGCTAACATCTCTTCCTTGTTAGAAAAAAAAAGAAGAAAAAAGGAGGAACGAACTTTCTGTTTCTATCAAAAATAACATTGAGAAACTATCTGAAGAACCACTCTGTTTCTGACCATCCTCCGTACTGACCGACAGCGACGGAGGGGCTCCCAGGAGCCCACGGCTCCCTCGTGCCGTGCACCAGGCAGGGCACCTGCCCTCAGTGCAGGCTGAGGCTGTGAGACCTGCACCTCTCAGGCTGAACGCCCTACGCACTGACTCACCTAAATTGTGCTGACTGTCAGAAATGCTGGAGCTGACCCAGGCACCCAGGCAGCCAAGAGCCCAGGGCGATGCACCACGCTGTGCCTTTGCTGCATGGAAAACACTGGAATGTGATGAGCGCCATAGCAACAGAATCAGAAAACGAGGAGATGCGGAGTGTGAGGTGTGGAAGCTTCTATCTGTTTTTCTCCAGCGAGCTGACACTGAAGTATGCCTCTCCTCCTTAAATTCAAGTTTGCTAGTTGTACTCTACTTTCAGACTCCATGCTTCACTGAGCTTCTTGGCTGAGGTTTCCCCACTGGAAACTATGCATCAATGCGTGTAACGGGTGAGGTCCTGGCTCCATGAAAGGCTGCAGGAGTTCTGCACTGAAGGCCATGATTTTGGCTGCCCATGACTAATTGCACCTGACTAACTGTAAGTTCGACTGCATGCCCTGGGGAGCTACGTGAGAACCTGCTCTCTCATTTCACCAGTTCTTTTCCACGGCATTGTACAGAGCACAATAAGCTCTCCAAGCCACGTGTAAGGAGTTCATCCCTTTTTGGTCAGTATCAGCACCCATAAGGTCATTCCTTACCTCAACACACCGAAAAAGTGGCATTTTCCTTTCCAGCTATTAGGTTCAGCCCTGGACCTGCCAGTTAACTCAAATTCATTTGAACTGCTGGAACTCAGTGCTGAAATTCAGCAGTGCAGTGTCATTAAGCTCAAGCATAACTTTCTACAATTAACTCATTTTCAGTCGGATTTCTGTTCTTACTTTCTAGCCATCAATTGAGCGATCTTCTCATTAGGAAATAACTTTTATCATGCTATCTGAGCCCTCTGCTCCTCCATCACCTTGGCTGTGGCTTATTTCCTAACCTACTGTACAGAACTTCAAAGTCCCTTTACAGCTCTGCTTCCTGAAAGATCCTTAAAAAGAAAGGCCACATCCCAGATCCAACATTTGTTAAATCCGTCCATTTTCTCATCCACTACACCATCATTTTTGGAACTCATTATCTTTCTTCTTCAGTAGGTCTTCTTGAAATTGTTCTCATTTGCTTCCCTAAAAGAACCTTACATTAATTAAGATAGGAGCCTATTAAGAGTGAATGCAATTAAATAAGCAATGCATAAGAATCCATACAGCTCTACCAAAATAATTCTGACCAGCTACACGCATTTTCATGTGCATACACACACGTAACACAAGTCCACAAAACCCCAAAGCACATCTCAGCACTCGGACACAGCAATTCTCTGCTAAAAGCACAGTGACTGCAAGCACAACTCTTCAACGTCCTTGTTTTCCTACTTGGTGAGCGCCAGCTCTGTCACTGCCCTCTGCAATTCTTCCTGCTTTATTGCTGGGTTCCAAACACATCAAGGACATGCCCAGGGCAATGAGGAAGCCTCCTGACATGGCAGTAAACTACATCTCCATCTTTCTATTCTAACCCTGCTTCTGTCTGCTGGCTTTTCCTATCACCACTGAGCATCATTTTTCATCAGAGAGAAAGAAAATGCAAGTACCTGGAGTGACTTTTGCAAAATGAAGCATAAGCCAGTGTCAGAAAATGGATGCCAAGCAAAAATTTGGGATTCCCTGGTACTGTTGCATTGTTGTATTTTTCTTCTCGCATGTTTGATTTCTTTTTTTGTAGCCTACCTAACTCAGGTAATTCTGGAAGCAGTCCAGAAGTCGTCATATTAACGATTGGTCAGGGAAGCACACAACCCAGCCCCACTTCTGCTGCATCTCCTGCATCACCGATGCAACAGGAAACAGAGCCAGCAACATCAGAGTTCTCTTCAGCTTTCTCTCCTCTACAAAGCACAGCCCCAGCTGTCCACACAGAGCTCCTTCCTGAGCGCCTCAGATTAGCCAACACCATGGCAGAGGATCTGGGCTTCTTTTCTAACACTGACCAGCACTGCATTTCCCACAGTAACACAGCAGAGGAGCACACCTGAAGCCCGGCACACGGACACGGCTGTGTGTTTGCGCGGGGCTCAGTGCTGCCAGGCGTTGCACAACCACAGCTTACAAAGCACGCGCATGGCACGGCCTGCAAACGGGGCTCCTGGCAGCTGGAACTCAGAGCTGACAGGTGCAGGTGTGAGGAAGAAAAAAAGGAGAAGGGGCGTACAAGGCTGTGTGGCAAGAAAGTAAAGAAACACCTCCATCTGAAACAAGCCTATCAGAAGCAGGGATGTGTGAGAATTCGTACAACACTGACCAACAAGAAAAAAGATGAGGACAGAGAGACACTTCCTGAGCCAGGGAGTGAATCCCAAAAGAGAAAAGTCTGAATTTAAAAAGAGGGGGGAAGAGAGATGGACAGACAAAGTGACGCTTTGCCAAAGGCCTCTGCCTGAAGGATACCAGGAGTGCTCAGGCACTCAGCCTCACAGCCCGTGAGATTATTTTTATCTATGACATGAGTCTCCTTAGACAAAATACTACTCCTGCGTTTCAGCTGGTCTCAAAATGAGACTAGTTCTATACAGAAATCAAACTACAGGCGACTGCAACCTCGAAATGAGTGTTCTTCCACAGAAGTGATTCCGGTCACAAAGCAGAAACCCAGCCCAGCAGAGCTGCTGTGGGGAGCGAGCTGTTCTATGGATGTTAGCAGTGACTTTAAATGCTTTTCAAGTCACTCAGGACAAACGTGCTGTGCAGTCCCAGGGCTGCCCCTGCTGCAGGCCGAGCATCGCGTGCTGCCAAGGGCCCAGCACTGACATCCCGTGCTGCTCCAAGCTGGGAAAAGCCCTGCCCAGAGGTTCCCCCGCCTTTGCAAAGGCCTTCAAGCACCTGAAACTGGAAGTCAGGCCCTTCCCTAGGCGTCCATGGAGACAAAGATGAGCCGTACAGAATGTGTAGGAGCACAGCTGCTTCTCAGCTGGCTTTAGGGAGTGCTATTAAATGTGTACAGCTGGACTCGTGTGTGGTGTCAATGGGTCTATGTATCATTTACATCTTCATTCAAATCTTCCTCTTCAAAGAGGAAAGTTGTTGAAATTGCAGCCTGAAAGCTAGGGAAGAAAAGCTGAACGTTTCTGTCATTACATGGAAAACATACAAAGGGAACAGCGAGCAGCCATTTGCTGCCTGCTCCCACTGCTGCGTTCCTTATCCCTCCACAGCCGGGACAAGCCCGAAAAGAGAATGCAGAGCAGGGCTGCCCATGCTGGCCCTGCAGAGCCCAGCAGCACAACGCGGTGCTCCAGGCACTGCTGTGATGCAGGGAGCCCTGGTGCTTTTGGTGACAAAAGCCAGAAGCTAAAATGGAATAGGGAACACTTTCTCTGAGAGAAAACAGAAGAACAAGTGTTACAAAGCCAGATTACTAAGCTTGGTGTCTGCTTGCTGTCATAGTTCTGATGGATTTTTTAAATAGGAAAACCACCAAAATAAATGATCTTCATCACCTCACTGTGGGGTACATGGGCTTCCTGAAAAGAGCAGCTGTTTTCAAGGCCTAGCTCAGGGATGTCAGACACCAGACACCAATGCTTGCAAGCAGTGACTTTCACACACTGAATGGAGAGGACGCTCCTTCCCGTCCAGCAGCCTGCTTCCCTCCAGATGCTCTCCATGGATTTAACTATCAGCTAGCAAGTGCCTTTATGGACTCTTGTGACTTGGCAGCAGTCATACAGCAAAGCTCACAGGAAAGGAATGTGGTCTTATATTACAGCCTGAGCCCCGGCACAACCCACACCTCTCTAGCAGCAATCCTTTATGATCCGTTCAGCTCAGCCTGTCCAAACTCCCTTCTAAATGCTCGTAAAGGAGTTTAATGATTTAGAATTCATTTTTAAGCTGGGGTTTAAGCAGATTTAAGTGCATCCAGTGGGGATACAACAGAACCACCACTCACACACAGGACTGGAACTCAAAGGGGAGTTCTGCAGTGCCTTCCACAGCGAGCTTAAGCCGTGCTGAGAAGCAGCACAGTGTGAACTGACTGCCGTCCCCCCCAAAGCAGGGCAGCCTTAACTGCAGCTTTTTCAGTGGACTAGAATTGGAATATACTGAAGCACTGAATAAATGGATGAAAAGTTCCTGCAGAACGAAACATGCTTATCCTGTAATGAAACAGACACAAGGCTTTTCTGTACCCTGATTCTGTTTTCTTCGTGTTGATGTTTAACTTTATTTCTATCAAAGATAACATCCACTGCAGCACCTCATATTACAGGGACTGGGGTCTGAAACAGCCAACGGTGGCACTGCTGCACGCCTCAATGCCAGCACTCCCAAACACCCTGGGATTTCCAAGAGGAACAGCTGAGCCAGAAGCAGCAGCTTTAAGGACAGACAGCTACAGATGTTTCATCCTTGCCAGTGAAAACCCAGAAATACTTGAAATACCCCAGATAGCTTCTGCTGGCCAGCCAGCACCACAGCCAGCGTCTGCCTTTGTTTTAAGTAAACCACTAACAGCAGAGTCCCATCGCAAGGATAAAAAACACAGTGATGTTTCTGGACTAAACGCAGCCCTATCAGCCATCCAAAACTACAGCACAGAGCCCCAGTGGTTCCAGCACAGAGAGAAACACAGACAGCAAGCTTCTCAGATGAGCACTTGGAAACCTCTGAAACGCAGGAGGACACATTTATTAGAGGTACACTGCATTACCACAGGGCTCTGCAAAACTTCAGCCTAAAAACAGCCTTTCTCACAGCCTTTCTTTGAATGAAAGACGTATTTAAATCACAAGATAATTAGAAACCTTTTTCTGCCTTTTGGCTGTATGGTCTAACTCTGATCCCTAATTACCCATTTAGTTTAATTCATGGCTATGATTTCAGAAAGAAAATATTTTTCAGCACTCCATACCTGCTTTAATTAACTCTTGGCATTTCTGCACCCAGAAGTATTTTAAATACAAATATATTCAGCATTGTATTTTTGGCTGTACTCTGAATCAAACGCTCTGGTGAAGTAAGACAAAAAAAGGTTTCTCACTCATTTTATATCATGATATATACAGTTCAGATACTTGAAAGAAATCAAATCTTCAGTTAAAAAAGCTGCATCTACATGAGGTTCTGTACAAATAGGAGATTGATATGGAAAGGGAAAAAGTAACAATAACAAAAACAATAACAAATTCCAGTTTCATGTATTTTAACTCTACAAGACCTTGTTTCCATACACCCCAATACAAACTGGTCTTTTTCCACCACTTTCCAGCTAACAACACAATTCTTCAGGAGATCAGAGCCACCGTGAGCAGCTGCTCAGCTCCCTGCACTGGGAGATCACAAGACCGGTCAGTGTCACCCAGCTACCTTAAATCCCACCCATCACCTCTCCTGCTCCTAGCAACACTCTGGTTCTCTTTTCCTAGAAGGAAAGCACAACAGAAATATGGACTCGATCCACTGAAACCAGATCAGGTTTTTACACCGTGAGCACTGGCTCTGTGACAACTGCTGCCTTTCCCAGACACGACTCAGGCGATGCTCCTCCCGCTGCAGGCAGAAGGCTGGGCTCCAAGGGAGGCACAGGCTGTCACTGGCCCCGTGGGACACAGTGCTGGAGGGCCGTGGAGCCCAGCGGGATGTGACCACACAGCACCCTGATGGCAGGGCAGCCCTCGGAGCGCAGCTGAAAGGCAGGGCTGGGCTTGGACAGCTGCAAAGAGAGGCACAGAGCGACGCCAAGCACGTTGCCTAGCAAGTTAATGTTGAAGCGAGTTCTCATCAGTTATGTGCCTATGTGCACTCATACGTAACTTAAAAAAAAAAACAGAGACTCTATGATAACTTCTTCTGTTGTTATTCTTAACCCGTCACTGCCGGTACCTGCGAGAAGATACTCTGTGTGCCTCACAGACCTCCAAAGCCAACAGATAGAGCAGCTGAGGCCAGGATGTTTAACAGGCTGTCAGCACATACAGACAGGGCACATTTGTTTGGGGAAATCCATATTCACAACTGACTCGCCACTGACAAAGAGCCCAAGGTCTCTTCATCAAGAAGGGCACCATGTTCCATTCTTCCTCTCAAAGCAAAACCATATTCTGTCATTGAAGCAAGAGAAGGATAAGCAAACAATGAACCAACACGTGGGTCACCCCTCCCAGAGGCGCAGCAACGCTGCCCCCGGTTCAGCAGAGGTGCTGCCAGGACATGGGGCTGCTCTGCCTGCTTTTAACACAGCCACAGCTTTGCTCAGAGCTGAAGAACAAGCTAGCAAATGGAAGGCAGCCACTGCACATACATAAAAGCTCTTGTCAGGGCAAAAGAAAAGCTCAGCATGGTTTTAGTTCTGTATTTGAAAACTACAGTATGGAAGGCTCTTCACAAAGCCCAACAGGCAGCTAGCTAGCTGTTACAAAAGACCACATTAACAAGCAAACAGGCGTCTTCTGAATCCAGTAAGGCAGAGATCTGTTCAAGAGGTTTTTTCCTTATCCTAAATGACCCCCTTTTTCCACCAGGCTGTACACCACCAAATCACTTACACATGCTTCACGTTTTGTCCTGCCTTGCTTTTCTTTGGAGAAGTGAAAAGACTGTACTCTGAAAGCCCTGCATGGGGCAGACAAGTGCATATCTGTGATAAAGACTATTTTAAAATATTCTTTCAATAAAACCAAAATTAGCAGAGAAGTCTTTTTAAACAATAGGAAAACATGCAGAGTTGAGTCAGTCGCTGTGACTGTTAAACGGCTTCAGACCGATTTCCTACACACCAGTGCTCTGAAGGTAAGACAAGATGCACACGTGTCTCATCTTAGAGATCAGCTTCCCACACAAAGCAGCCGCCCAGCAGACACTGCACCTCTATGGGCAGAGGGCTGTGTGTGGAGCAAAGCAACAGCAAACCTAGGATGCCTTCAACATGGAAAAACAAGTAGAGAGCGGGCAGCTCCAAATTCTGTATTCGCATGCCAAGAACACAACGAAAATAAAGACATGACAATCATTTAAGAAATAAGGCCTCTGTTTTGACCATGATTCGAGAGGAGTTTTGTGATGCTCTTCCATTTGCCTCCCCCCGAGTCCAACTGTAGGCAAGGAAGGTCAGCAGGCACAGCAATGCGCCCCGGCACAGACAGATCCACCGCAGCACAGGGATCCGTCCCAGCACAGCCTGGCACAGGAAACACGTCGGCCCATTTTCTGCAACCGACTGGAAAGGGATAATAAAAGATCAAAGGTACAGAAACTCTTAAGAGACATCTGCCACCTTTCTTTGCCTGCTTGTTCAAGAAGCACAATCCCCACCCAAGGTGATGATTAAAGAATACAGATATGGATCAATCTTTGTTTTCATTTACAGCTAATGCAACTCCTCTGACCTTTCCTAATCTGCATACAGCTCAGCAATAAGCAAACCCCACATCCTTGATCAGACTGAATCACTGCTGACCCCAATCCCATTTAAATTCAGCCCACATAAAGCAGAGTTGCAGCCAAAACATCTAGCTGATGGACTCCACTGGGTGTTAACTAATAGTTATTTTCATTTACAGATCAGAACAACATACATGGCAGCTGGACAATCCTATTGCTCTAGAATTAATGCATATTTGAGAAACATAAATACAAACAACAGTTCAAATAGTAATTCACGCGCAGTTGCAAACCAGCAATTAAATCACTGTCAAAAGTCAGTTTGTAGGAGAAATTACTTTAAACAGTCTCACCAAGCCACGTGTTACCTGCAAACACAGCACCCAGCTCAGCCCTGAGCTCCAGGCGCTGCTTTTTCTCCCACTGCTGCACTCTGCCCTTATCTACTGCAGCCTTCCCCCTCGCTCTGCTGCCCGACATTCCCTGTCCTCATTCCTACCACTGCAGACACACAGAACCTTTCTCTGATCCTCGCTGTGCACACCAGGGCCATTAGCCGCCACTCACTGCCGGTCCTGGTGCCCCATCGCCAACCCTTCTTGCAGAATGCACACAGGTAGACCCCAGCACACAAGCAGCTGCTCCTTGCAGGTTTGTCCTTCAGCCAAATTCAGTCTGTGGTTCTACGGCATTTTGTCTTAGAAGAGCAGCCAGCCTTAGGAGAGTGCTTGAAGTGTAAGCCCTGCTAAGTGACAGTGCTGCCAGATCAGGACATGTCCAGTACCAGAACTGAAGGAGCCAACGTACAGCAGACAGCTCACGTGAACCTTTGGAGAACAGCACAATGGGATTTCTGCTTCACACCCCACTTAGGGCATAACGCCTTCAGTAGTCACTGCAGTGCTTCCAGCTGTGGTGAAATGTCTGGCAGTAATAAGAAACACAATGTAATTAAATAGGAGCCCCAGTGCTTTCAATCCTAATTCATAAAGTAAAAAAATGTTGTAAATACACCAAGTAATAAAGGGAGAATTCAAGAATGTGTAAAAGAGAAATCTGCACAGTTTATTGCTGCAGATGTGGTTTACCTGAGCCCAAAGGCAAAGAGAAACGACTGTGCAAAACACGGTGTGCGTCAGCAGGGATGGACTCAGTACGGCCTGCTGCCACCCTGCTGCTCCTGCCTGCCCCACAACTCCTCCAGCACCGCTGACTGCATGTAGAACGAAGTCTGTGTTCCTGCACATACAAACACACACCATGCCCTGTGCACATACGAGCAGGCATCCTCAGCGAGGAAATCTGATGAGGGCAACATTACTACAGAAGGGTTTAGAGTAAAAGAAGTAATAGCATATGACTTACATGATCAGTCATACATTGTGATATGATACATTTGTTACGCAAAAATACCCACCAAAAGCAGAAAGATTTGCATATGAATATATCTATAGTATACGTGCACACAAAGCAAAATCCTACACTGGCTCAGCTTAGCGGAAAGGCAGCTTCCCAGTGACCCAAGCAATCTCTGAGTCTGGCACACAAGGTCGTCCAACCTATCCAGAAGTCAAGGCTGACTTCACTACATGGAAACAGAAGGATTACAAGGAACATATGGATATGTCCTATTTATACAAACGCATAAACAGAGTAATGAATAACACAGCATCCTAGCCCGAGGGAGAGAAGGTGGTTTTCTTCTCTATTTGTATAAGTCCTTATTGATTACCATGCTTTATACTGGGCAACATACACTATGGAGTGGTGGCCCCAATGCTGCGTTCAAGACAAGTCTGGAACAAATTCCTGTCCTCTGCAAAGCCTGACACAGACCCCTCCCGAGGACTGGAGCAGGTCATTTGGAGGCTGGCAAGTTCTGTACCACGGGTCTCTTTCTGCGCCGGCTTCCCACAGAGATAAGGACAAAGGAAGAACATGAGAGCAACTGTGTCCATCTAATGTTAAAACACGTTAGTTCACGTTGTATCTTACTGACATACACATTGCTGTATTAAAAAAAAGGCAAAACTGCCATTTGGTCCTAAATGGAGCTGCAAAAACAGCAATAGAATATCAAAATAGCAAGCAATTTCCAGCAAGACTGAGAAATGTGTTTGCAAGAGAAGCTGGCTGATGTACAGCTACATTTAAAGAGAATAAATGAGCCAGATGGGAACATTTTAACTGACATACTTGTTTCAAGTTTGCAGTACTTAAGAAAATGTTGGCAAAGAAAAAACAGTCGCATTGCTTTTTGTCCCCTGCACATCAACCTGCTCTTCTTCCTCGATTTTACATGCGTGTCTGTGGGAAACACCCTTCAGAGCAAACAGGAAGAACAACAGAAAGCTACCAGAGCAAACCTTCCCATTCCCTCCCGCCTTCCCCGAGCCTGTTAACAAATGGAAGTTTTGGCACGTGTTGTTCTTTGAGGCAAATTAAAACTTTGTATTTTGGGTCAGCAGTCCTTGCTCTCCAGAACAGCCGAGAGCCCCTTCTGCTCCAAGTGAGGCCCCTGGGAGCACCTCATCAGGGCTCCCTGCCACCCTGCCCAGCTCAGCGCGCTCCAAGTGAGCACACACAACTTGCTGATGCTCCTCGTGCTCACAGAGCTCAACTCAGGGCCAAAGGAGAAATGGTTGGAAATATTAGAACAGTACAGGAAATAAAGAAGGCAAAAAATCTCAAGAGAGCAGATCCTAGAAATCTTGTAGTGAAGAGTCTGGGAACGGGCAGGCAGCCCAGAAACACAGTGCATGGAGATGACACGGGGACGGGAAGGAATTGGCACGATGGGAGATGCCGAGATACACAGTGAGACTGAAATGAGTCACAACTTACAAAACACATGTAAGAAAGAAAGCTCAGCACAAGAGGAGAATCAGAGTTGAGAGAGGTGATCCAGGACTTGCAGCTTAAAAAATAACTGAAAAACCTAATTCACCAGATTCAACCTGAGAGAAAGGCAAAGTGATGGAGCGCAGTGAGAAGCACTCACACAGAACTGGGGTAAAGCAATAGTGCAGAGACAGCAGCCGAATCAAAGTCTGAATTCTTTCTGGGCAGGGCAATCTGTAGACAGCAGATTTTTATTATTGTTTTTCTCTCCTTATCTTCAGCCTCTGCTTATGCAAAAAGCAAGTCAGGGCTGCAGGCAATGCTACTGCTGACTGGAGGTGTTGCAAGGGAGGAGACAGATTTATCAAGAATGCATTCCATTTATAAATTTCTGCTGGCTTCACTAGAGCTTTCAAACATGCAAGTTCAGACTTCACATTAAAGCTCTGCTGGACACGACTCTCAGCCAGAGACAGTTTCACTTCTGTCTTTATCTGCTTGCCATGATAATCAGAATTAAAGCCTGCTTGCCCAGAAAAAAGCAGAGTTCTTGTCTCACCAGAAGCCCCCTGTCATTTGTTTTGCAGCACACAAAGCACCAGCTCCAGGCACACTGCTGCTGCATCCACAGGCTGTGCCGACACCTCCAGCATGGTCCCCTCCAGCTCTGGGCACTGACCTTCAAGCCTCAGTATGCTGACATCATCATCACACGACGACAACATGTGGACTCTTCAACTTCTACTATTTGTGCTTGCATATTTCCATTTAGCGCAATTAGTACAAGCAGTTCAAGGCTCAGACCCAGGCTGTACTAAGCCCAGATGTGTATGAACATACAGAAATGCACAGATCAGTTATGATTCCAACAATTTCACCAACTTCTCCCTTCACTACAACTCTTCCTTTGGGTACAAAGGCTGTTTCTTGTGTTTGTTTTATTTAGTACTATCAGCATGCAAGGAACAAAAGTGAGTTTTGAAACATTCTCCAGGAGCCGACCAGCCAGCAGCCAGCACTGAGGGGTGGGTGTGAGGGGGGCTGTGGGCTGCCTCTGGGCTTCAGAACCTCTTGGTGAGCACGCAAGCGAGCGTGACAGTGCAAGAACAAGAAAAGCAAGACCAAGTCATGGGCATTGAGGGGCTGAAACTCCACAGACAGCACCTGGTAACTGCCAAGAACCAAGAGCAGAGCATCTGCGCCACGTGCTCCACTCCAGGTGTAGACCAGGGGCTGGCAACCAGTCCAAGTCAGCTCAGAGATTTCCTTAACCGGACCTCAAGGTACAGAGCTCTCTGCGCTCACATCCAGAACCCTGCTATCTCCTGGCCACCTGCAGACAGCCCCGATCTCATCTCCCTGGCACTCCGAAGCTCTCTGCAGAGGTCCTCGTGCACCAGCTCTCATGCAGGAACATGTCCCTCCCCAACAGGTAGGGCTCTTGGCTGTCCCACAGCCCTGCCAGGAACTTACCTCACCATTCATCCCTTCAGAGTACTGCACTTCAGCAGAGGGATGATGAGCTGATTTGTTCCCACTTCAAACAGCACCAAAACCACGAGGCTAAATGAAATTCTTTGAATAACATTTTTATAATACCATGAGTGGCATCTTTTAGTGGTATTTTGGAGATGGGAAGTGATTTGGAACTTGACCATTCCTTCAGAATTCCCCTCAGCTGGCAGACGGGCTGTCGCGAAGGACACACACCCATACAGCTCACCGCACTGCCCACAGATAACAGCCTCCAGCTGCGATACAGGCGACCTTCGGCCACCTCCTCCCAGCCTCAGTCTCCCCTCAGGTAGCACGGTCCTGCCCTGCCCTTGGCTCCTCTTCCACATACTCTGAGGCTGTGGATGGCAGCCCCGGCCACCACCATCACTGCTGGGTCCTACCAAGCGTGCTTTCAAGTGACAAAAAGCAGCCCCATCCTGCTGGGCTGCCCACACCGCTGTCATCCCTGCCTGGTGAGGCTCTGCCCAGCACCAGGTGTGGCTCAGTGCCCACAGGACAGGCCTGGAGCGGGGTCTGTGCAGGGCAGAGCCCAGCAGCAGTCAGCCCAGGCTCAGCTCCTCAGGGAGCAGCACAGCACTGCACAGCCCAGAGATCCCCAGGTCTGATGCTGCAGCCTACAGCCTGCATGGTGAGCCTGGGTGTGGAGCCTTCACACTGCTGCAACGGGGAGGCAAAGCACAGCATGTGAGGTATACACATCAAGATTGTGCATGAGGCTGGGGGACAATCTCTGAGAACTGGGCCAAAACTAATCACAGAACAGCCTCACGTGTCTAACCCGGGTCTCTGCAGGACTTGGAGCATTTACCATGTGGAAGCCAAAAAGATATTTATAAACTCACTTGATTCAACACATTCAGGCTGAATTCAGAAGTAGTGTCCTTCTAATGTAGTTACTGAAATTGCCACTAGACAGAGCTGTTCATCCTGTTTTTAACCCTGAGAAATACTTAAGAGTGTGCTAAGACACGAGCAGGGTTTGTTGCAGCCCCTCCAGACAGCAGCACGTGGCTGAACAGCTGCACAGGCAGCCAGGGTGCAGGCTCGGCACCACACTGCAAATATCACAGACTCAGAGAATCACTGAGCCTGGAAAAGACCTCTATGATCATCAATCCGACCATCAACCCATCCTCACCACCCCCAACAAGCCATGTCCCTCCTCAGACATTTCCTTTCCATGCAGGGTACCAACAGCAGGAGTCCTGAGTGTGCGCCCAGCAGACCAGACTTGAGAATTGAGACAGCGCTGGGCTTAATCCCTAGGTAACATCATGTCTTATTACATGTGCCTCAGGATCTGTGTGCTCCAATGCCCACTGCAAAGTAGCATTTCCTCCTGTCAAATAACATAGAAGTTAACCCTGGAAATAAATGCTGGTTGGCAACAACGAAGCTATGCAATTTACCCAGTTAGGTGGCCTTTTGGTGATGAACTTAGGGTAAAATACATTGCCTTTAATGAGAAGCAAGCACTTATTTTGAGATGAAGCAGACAGAGACCAGCATCAGCACTGGTTTTGAAGGGCTCACCCTGATTTACATTGCAGGCAACCCAGAGCAGGAATTTCTGGAATTGCTGCAGCTGTAGCCACAGCACTGATCTCATGGTGTGACTGCAACTTAGCTCCTGTGGGACAGAGCTCTTGTAGAGGCCATACAGGGAATGAAGAAGGTTGGTGTCAGTGCTCCCAGAAGTTCCAATTCATTACTCTGCTGGTGTTGCCTATGACATTCCATTTTAGTGCCAGGCACAGAAGCGCTTGGGCAGATAACTGACTGCAAGACCAGGGACTCTCTAAGGATATGTAAAGACTGCAATGGGACTTAAAACCGTCTGCACGCTGCATCTCAGGACATGCATATGTTGCTTCAGAACACACCTAGAAAACAAACCTCTGGCTCTCTCCCATCCCTTCTCAGGCACTGCTTGCTCAGCCCTCGTCCCTAGCACTGACATGAGGATCTCCTGTCAGCAGGAATCTCTGCCTCCAGGATGACAGAGCGAGGCAACTAGAGGCACTTTCCTAATTCATAGGACTCAAAAACTGTACTGCATTTTCAAAGCCACAGCTTTACATATCATATCAGAGTAATACACTAACATCAGGTCACTCTTTCTATGAAGAACTAGTGTAAAACTGTGTGGGGTTTTTGAAAGACAACTTTGCAATTGCACTTCTATTTCAAATTTCAGACAAACCCAGGCTTCTATTTATCCTCCTACCATGCCAACATCCAGCTCAGCAGTAAGAACAGATGAGATAAAGCAAAGTAAACAGTCTGACCCGAGGTTCTTCCTGCTCCAAACAGAGCAGACACAGTGCTCAGCGTTTGGCCATGCCCTGCCCTCAGCATTCCCCCACCAGAGCACGGCGGGGGTCAGGAGGCCCAGGGCTGTGCCAGGCCCACACCAAGCTCCAAGCTCCTGCTCTCTCCCCTGGGACAGAGGGGCCAACTCCATCTCGTGCCTGGGCCATCAGCACATACACTAAGGCAAATTTTCTGGCACTAATCCTTTCACAAAGCTTCTGAACTCGGTGGCATTTCTTGCACCTGTTACCTGGCTTGTGGTTCACAGTCTCACAGAATTTTAGCTGAAAGCATGAAGAGTTTGCAATCTAACTGTAAGCAGAATGGTCACACTCAGGTGCAGAGCACAAACAAGGAAGTCGGGATTACTGCCAGCTTCTCTGATTATCTTCTGCTACTGGCAAAGGATGAGTCAGACCTGCAGGATGTGCAACGCAGGAAGAGGCTTCTGCAGAAAACACAGAGACATAGGCAGGAGAATGGACAACCCACGTGGATCAGAGGGCAAAACTGGCAGTGCAGCCAAGCAGAGGAGCGTGGGGCACTCTGCTCGGACAAGGACAGACTGCCGACAAGAAGGGAGCAGATGGAATAGAGATTCTCCCTGCATTACATAGAGAACTTCAACAAGCTTAGAAAATTCTTCATAAAATGATATGAACTTGTTAGCAATAGCTATTACTTCCTAAGGTGAATTCGAAAGCTAGGAATTAACTTATTTCCATTCCCCTTCTTCCCTTTCCCTAGATTCCAGAAAAGCTTTATGGTACTGAGCTGAAGTTTACTCATGATAAGCTACAATGCAATCCAGAAACAGAAACTGTATTTCCATCTCAGATAGCTTTGCTTCTCATCCTTGTATAGCCAAGGGTAGCACAGTTATGGTACACAAACCCTGGGATTTTCTTTGAATACGGCTGACTCAAATGGCTTTGCTCATCTTGCAATTCCAAATGGGATTTCTTTAAAAAGCCTCCCAACAGCTGCACAGGCAGAGATCTAAGGCTTGTTATGGCATTACGGCCACTTCCAGCTCATCCAGATTAATGAGACCTCCTGAATATGAGCCATTCTCACCTGAGGTCTAAAAATTACCACTGAAGCGGCACAGAGGCCTGCTGTACAGGGCTCTCATTGCTCTGCCAACCGGGCTCCCAGTAGCTGGGCTCTGGGATTTGCCCTTTCTCTATACAGAACCCTGGGCCTCAGCACAGATCTCTGCCTCCTGCCTTCCACTGCACCTCCCTCCTGTAAATGAGTAACTCTGTATGTCAGCTGAACACCATATGGACTGTGAGAACTCTGATCTGGCAGGGATGGGATCACACGGCTGGGGGACAACAGAGCGAGGCGCAGCCCCGTTCTGCTGGATTTGTGAAAACACAGTGATCACAGGATGGCTCAGGACCTCAAAGACCCTCTAGTTCCAAGCCCTGCCACAGACAGGCTGCCAGCCACGACATCAGCGCCCAGGGCCCCGTCCAACCCGGCCCTGGATGCCTGCAGGGATGGGGCACCCACAGCTCTCCGGGCAGCTGTGCCAGCGCTCAGCGCCCCGAGTAAAACATTGCCTCCCAACATCTCACCTAACTTCTCCTCTGGTACTGTAAGCCATTCCCTCCTCCTGTCACTACTGGACTGCGTAAGAAGCCGGTCCCCTCCTGCCTGCCAGCTGCCTTAAAGAACTGGACGGCGGTGATGAGGTCTCCCTGCAGCCTTCTCTTCCCCACACTGAACAAGCCCAGCTCCCTCGGCCTCCCTCTACAAGAGACGTGCTCCAGCCTTCTGATCACCGTTGTGGCCCTGCTCTGCACCTCCCCCAACACCTCCAACCCACACCGCATCTGTGCTGGGGGCGCCAGGCCTGGATGCAGCACTCCAGATAGGACCTAACAAAGGCAGAGCAGATGGGGACGATCTCCGCCCTCCCCCTGCTGCCCCCCACTCTGTTGGTGCAACCTTCTGGGCTGCAAGAATACAATGCTGGTTCTTGCTCAGCTTTTCTTCCATCAGGACCCCAAGTCCTTCTATGCAGAGCTGCTCTCCCAGCCCGCACTCACAGCTGGGGTTGCCTTGACGCCTCACACTAATCCTGATGCCAAAAGCATTTGCACATATAATCTTTTGAAATACACACTTAGAAATACGACCTTGGAACGAAAGTTAGATCTTTCAATCTGAATTGAGTGAATTTATTTACTTTACATATACTCAAGGCTTCAGATGTTCATAAACTTCAAGGAAAATTCTGATTTTAGATATTCTGGCTTCGTAACATTGCCCGATGTCAAAACAGAAGGTTGCTTATGATCATCACTTAAAACAATAACTCAGGAGTAAGAATTAACTTTGTCTGGCACAAATCTCATTCTTTATTTGTAATGCAGTACCTGATCTGTTTTTTAAAATCATCAGAGAGCAGAGAACAAACAAACATCCCCCTGCATGCCAGCCAGGGAAGAAACGTTTCCCTTTGTGCCATCCTCAGGTCACCCTCTGACACAGCTCAACAGAACTGAGCCAGGCACTGCTACCTTGTATGCCCAGAACCTGCTGTCCTACACTGCTGTGAGAACACGAGCCTCAGATCCTTGATTTCAGATTGCAACAGAAACACAGAAGATTAAATTACCAGCAAACCAAAACTAATTTTAAATACCCAAATTCTGAGCAGCATCTGACTGCGATCTGGTTAAGAAAGTTGTGCACGTCGCACTGGGTTGTAGGGTTGTTCTTTTTTATGTTAAGATGGTATGGGTATTTGGGGACATCAGTCAGTAACAGAACCTCACTGGTAGTATGAATACCTTCTGTAACGTCACATTTAGAGAAGCTCTGCAAATTGCACTGGGTCGAGGTATGCCTAGCACACGATGGAGCACAGAACAGCAGTGAACAAAAACCCAGACCTCCTACTGAAGTCTGTCAGGAACAATTAATTGTACAAACAACCCTTGCAATCCAGGACTCAGCAAACCTTTAGGTTTTGAGGATTTTTCAGTTCCAGATGTGTTTGTGCAAATCTGCCGGAGTTAAGAACTGGGCAAACCTCTGTGCAGGGTATGAGCCTGGGCTCTCCTCAAATTCTGTGCTCTTCTGCCTGCTTCGCTGCAGCACCGAGGCACAGTCAGTCACATCTACACCATAAAACCACTGGGAAACTCCTAATTTGTAACCACACAAAATTCAGTCACTACTGCCTACAACTTACAGCCTCCTGCTTTTCCTCCAGCGCTCCAGCATGCTTTTGTCCTTCTTCTTCTTCAGTGCCTCCAGGCATCTCTGTGCTGACCCATCCACCACAGCACCAAGCTGATGAGATGTACCCAGCACTGAGACCAGCCCAATATTTGACACTCCTGACAGACTGATATGGGAAAGCAGTCTCTCTAGACTTTTCCAAAGCCTCTGGCAAGCAATAAAATTAAATGATCACTTTGAACAGCCTCTGTCCTCACGGTTGGGGATTGTTGTCCTTTGATGATTTATCTCGGGCACTTTGCTCCAGATCAGCGGATCAAGGAAGGCCCTAATTATGTCACTTCTCTTTGGCAACCCGGCTGCCAAGCACCTGTACCTTCTGCCTTCCTATGGTCTGTCATGTAGCAGGAGAAAAGATTTCTTGCAAGAGATTAGCATGAAAACAGGGCAATGCACTGAGCTTTTCTTACCGACATCTTGAATCTACCCAAAACAATACATGAATGCCTTTGGAAGAAGAGAACATAATAAAGTAAGGAACCACCCACATGATAATTTTCTCAAAGACAGATTTCATTTGAATGGAAAATGAAGCACTGAAGGCAGAGCACTGCCATGAGAAAGGGAGAAAGCAAGCAAGCATCTGGGCATTTGGTGTGTGGCTAATTAACATGGGATAAAGACAGTACCGATTAACTGAGAGGATCAGAGTTCAATGGTTACAACAGCTGAAAATCAGGCTTTTATGAAATATATAACTGATTTTACTGGGTAGTTTGATCAGCTGTGAGATGGTCAATGTTTCCCTAGCAACAGCTCGACGCTTCAAGCCCACAGCTTGGCTGGAGCCCAAGATCCAGCACTGCTCAGCCTGCTGCTGCCCTCCCTCATCTCCATCCAGTTCTGCTGGTCACTGCAAGGTTAGTGTTCAGAAGTTGGTTCGTTCCTGGAATCTGAAGGGGAAGAAAAGACCTTAAAATAAAGGCCTTTAAGTGTAATTTTTGTTCTGCAGTTTTCTGAGAAATAAAGCTTACCAGCTTATTGTGGTAATGGTACTGAAGAATAAGCACTTCAGCATCACCTGCTTCCCTTGGAACCACGTAACAATTTCTCTGAGGCTGCAAAGCACAGTTCCTAAGCTGCCTATGTGCCTTCCTCCCACCTCTCACAGTAGCTAACCGAATCAAACAGCCTCCTGGTAGCCGTTTCTGAGGGTGAAGGCAAGGATTGCACGGCTTACAGCTTAGCAGTGGATGTTCTCAGCTGCTCACACCAGCAGGCAGACAAATGAAGAAATGTGCCTGAATGCTTCTGATCCGTTTGTAAAGCACAAAGGGCATGGCAGCAAAAAACTAACTTGTTTTTACTGGCTCTTTATAACCCTTTGAACACAAGGAACTACCACAGCTCTTTCCTACCTCACCTCAACATCCTGCATCCTGAAAGTACTTTTAAACTACCTGGCCCCACAGAACAGCTTTTAAACAGTTAACTGGATGGAACTTCTCACCAAAAATAAAAGCCATGGCAGCTCCCACAGCCATGCTCTTAGCCATCAGATTCCTCCCTGCATTATTTGCACTCAAGTGCCACAGCTTTGTCAGAGAACAGGAGCCTACGTGCTGTCCTGAGGCCCTGCCCAGGTGACCAGCACAGCTGGACTCACAGCAGTGCATCCCCGACAAACCCACAGGATGCTCTTTCCATCATGTCCCTATAAACCTGCATTTGCTAAAGAAAGTGCCTCCTCTGCTCATCTGAAGTGTCACACTTGGGAGCAACAGGTCGTGTGTGTTAGCTTTAATTACCTTTGGGTAAGGGATTAAATAAGGCAGCTGGGGAATGTATGGCAAGGGAGGCATGGTGAAATCACCTTTAGTGTGCATTAGAGCACCAGACTGGGGCACCTAGAAGAACAGTTTCCATTTATGAAAATAAATGGAGAAAACTGATTTCAATTAGTTCAGCTTGTGCTTACTGCACTTACAGCACTAGCCAGGGATGGGGAACTACTTTTAAATAGCTAAATAATTCAAATACTGGTTGCTGTTCTTTAACACACTTTAATTATCCTAATTGCATGCATCCCCACCAGCCCTAGCTGCTGCTTGTGCTGTCAGCCTGAGCAGGCTGAAAAAAAACTGTAAAACTTAACTGGCAAGCAATTCTTCCTTTCACTGACCTAGGAGCCTCCTGAAATGGCACAGTGGCCTTGCTGCAGCTCACCTGCTGCAGTGGGTGACAGCACGGCTCACTGATGGGGCCACAGCACTTCTGTCTGAAACAAATGTGCAATCTGTTGGCACCCATCTCGGGGAAGGCCTTCATAGTAGGTGATGGTCGGAAGTGATGATCCTAAGGGTCTCTTCCAACCCAGACAGTTCTCTGATTCCACGATAAGGGCTCAAGCACAAAAGCCTAGAAGCTTGCCCTCGCTCTCGAGAGCAGAACCACCATGAGAGTCGCAGTGCCCACAGAGCACTCCTTGCCCACTGTCAGCTCAGTGCCTGCCTCCCCCAGGCTGGGCCACCTGCACAGCAGTGCCACAGCTCAGCAGGTCTTCAGCTTATTTTGATAAATGCTTACATGTAAAGAAGAAGTTATGTTTACCTCATTCCTAGTTTCACCACCAAGTGGCACTACAACAATTAGCATTCATTTCAGGCAGAGAATGATGGGCTTGTGACAGCAGCATTGTGGTTTTTTCACACTGAGTCACCACTAATTACCCTCTGCTCGTGCTGTAATAAGCCCTGCAGAGGGCTCACTCTGTTAAGCATGCATCAGATGGGAGTTTCCATGCAGTTCTTACACTTTCTTGCTATACTTTTTGCTCAGCCCACTTTCCAACACTATGCTCATCTGAAATATTGAGAAGTAAAACAACACATTTGCTTTCACAGAAACTCAACCCATAAGAGTAACCAGTTACTGACCAGTGGAAAAGACTGGGAGAAAGTCAGGGCAGAGAGTCCTTCAAGATTTAATGTACTATCCTGTGAAGCCCTCTGAAACCCTTACAAGATTTCAACTGATATTAGTTAGCATCAGACAAAGCTTTCTATTATCAGGCTTGTAGTTTTCTGCCTGACATTACACAGTACTTCTATTGCATACTAAGGATAGGGCAACAGACACATTCTCTTTCAGCTCAACCATTCAAAGTTTTACCTGCTTACAAAAAAGATCCAAAGGCAGGTGAAGAATTCTATTTTAAACCTCAGTCCCTCTCTCTGCTCATCTCTGCACACACCTACCCAAAGACACAAACTTACCTGCTATGCTCTGCCACCACTGCACCTGACCACGCCACCAACTTCAGCATGCCTCCCTGCAGCCAGGAGCATTTCCACCTCATGCTGGTTCCACCTGCATGCGTTCTTCTCATGCAGGCAATGCCTGAAATAGCTTACTGACTCATAACAATTACAACAGAACGATGAACTGGGAGCCGACATCACACTGCAAGAGCAGTGCTTGTGGCTTCATCCAGGTTCTGCAGTGCCTTGCTGATCCCTGTTGACAAGCACACCTGCAAGGAACAATTCTGTCCACAACATACCTGCAAACAAAGAGCATCCAGCACCCAAACCTCTTCTGTGACCAAAGCAGAGCTCTGCCTGTGCTCCCCTTGCACCCGGTGTCCTCATGGCACATCAGAAGCCCCACTTTGACTGCTGTCAGATGAGCATGGCACACAGCAGTTACTCACTATGGCCAACTGCTGTACCTAACTATAATGCTGTAACACAATGCAAACTGCCACGATGAGAGCATAATAGCAAACCTCCAGGCTACAGCAAGGAAGGATTTGCTCAAACGAAGCAACCATAGATACAGAAACAAAGGAAAGAAGCTACTTACCCTCAGAAGGCCTCAGGTACACAGGAATCTCCACTGAGATACCTTCACCTCCACTGCCAACCCTTAAATGAGGTCTGGCAAGGGGTGCATCCTGGCTCCACCCCTTCCATCAATCAGGTACACTGCATGCACCTGAGCTCCCCTGGGCTGGCCCTGCCTTCCCACCGGGTGCCCAATCACTGGTCCAAGCTGTGCCCCCGCATTTCCACTACACTAACCAATATCTAACATACCTGTCTGCTGTCCTCTGCATTCCAATAACTGCTGCACTGATATTTCAGCAACACTGCAACAATTCTGGACTGAACAGCAGTTTATAAGAATGTCTGAACACATTCTGGACTGTTATGGAAAGTGCCATAAAATTATCTGAGACACAAACAAGGGAACTGACCCAGTCCAACAGCAAAAAGCAACACATTTCGTGCCACATCACGTTCTTCTAATGCTTTGTTTTTTAATTCATCTGGGGCACAACACTCTGAAATGACCAAAGTGCTGACACAGACGATGCTCTGTGTTGGAGCGTCCTGCCATGCTGCAGCTGGAATACAGACACACAAATGGGGCAACCCTATGAATGAAATCCAAGTCTGAACGCAGAAGGCCAATGTACAGAGCAGGGCAGGCAAAGCACTGCCAGTTATTCAACTTCACCCCTCACATCAGTGACTGCACACACCTGTGGCACACAGAGGACCTCAGGATGCCCCCCAGGCACCTGGTGTGGCATCAGCCACCTGCACCACATCTGCACCCAGAGCAGCACAGACTCCGGTGAGCACCCCTTCCCAGCCCACCATTCCCAGCAACAGAGCATTTTTAAGAACAGGAAAAATTCTTCCTTTCATGTCCAAGACCAGGCTTTTTAATCCTTTCATAAAAGCAGATGTGACAGGGACGTGTGTGTCACCCAACTGTGGCATTACTTGGGACATTATTACAACTGAGTAGCGACCGCAGCAACAGAACCCAGAAACCCAAGTCTGCAGTGTCCTCTGCAGGCCGTGTGCTGGTTCTGGTTTCCATGTGGATCTCACAGCTCCATTCAGGGAGCAGGCAGTCCTCCTGCTCATACACACCTGCCCTTGTTACGAAAGTGAGGAGACTGAAAGCGTACAGCCACTTCTGAAATACTCAATCCACGGCAATCAGTGCAAACCCTGTGGCACAGCTCCAGCTCCTCCCTTCAGATACAAGCAGCCTCCTGCAGCACACTGCTGCACTGCTGTGCGAATGAACGTTGCCGCCCAAAGCGCTACACGTGTTTGGCTACCTACAGTCTTGGTTTTTCCCACTTTCTAGCAAGAAGCTGTTCCCACCAGTTGTGAAAGTGCAGTACAACACAATGGCAACTTCCTCCCCTGTCCCTGGCTATGCTCCTCTTAACCTTGTTTAAATCAAATTAATTAAGTGCTCTGGTATCTTCATAATCACATTATCCCAGATGAAACGTTGCTCTGCTGGAAAAGATATTCCACTTTTTCTCCAAGAAGCACGTACACAATGAAAAGAGCAGAAAAATACTGAAAACAAGTGATTTTTGTTATCTTTAACAAACAAGCTCTTTCAGAATGAGCTCAATTTACTTCCCAGGCTTTCTTTGAGTTAATCAGAACACACCTGACCCCGCAGCAAGGCGTTAGCAGCATGTGGCAACGCTGTAACAGTGCAATCAACCCACCCAAGTCGCCTTGTAGGGCCTCCCTCCCTCCAACCTGGTCTCCACATGGTTAAACCCTCCCTGCCCAGGCCCACCTACAGCTCAGTGCTTACAGGGAATGGTGATCAGAGCAGAGGTGCCAGAGCAGCACAGCCACCAAGGACAGAACCTTGCCATCTGAACTGATTCCAGGTAACCCCTCAGCTGCAGCCCCCTGCCAGCTTGCAGCAACTCCATCATTACAAAGCAACATGGACCTCCAAACACTGGAGAACCAAAGCAAGTAGTGCTCTGGGTACCTCAGCTCGTTTTCTGTTCACGCAGGGAATGGAAGTGCAGTCCCACTCCTCACGCTGCTGTTTGGTGCATATTGTGCCTCCTCCCTCCCTCGGAAATGTGCTGTCGTTTACATCCAGACAGATGTGGAGATCTGTCATATCTTTATCACCTGCACTTGAAGGCACCCTGCAATTGCAGACTATCCACAAGAAAACAACATCCGAACACGGCCCAAGCTCTGCCTGGCCCAGCAGACATGTGCCACACAGGGGGAACTCAGGCACAGCGGGTGGCAGCGGCTGTGTGGCAATGCCAGGAGCAGGGCTCTGGGCCAAGCTGCACGCACCCAGCACTGCTCCATCCACAGATCTCTGCTGCCACGTGTGCTCCTGCAGAGCCAGGACAGCACTCACAGGGTGACCGGGGCCTACAGAGCACATCTCCACCTATTCCATGTTAGCTATCTGTTATAAACTGCTTTGGCATAGAGCGGTATGGAACAGACTGCCCTCACTTAGTCTTCCACAGCACTGAAACCACAGAGACATCTGGATAAATCCCTCCTCAGCTGAGTTCCACCTGTACAGTAGAAGGCTCTGGGCAAACAAACGCAGCAGGGCTGCTCTGGCCCAATACATACGATGAAATGGATTCATCTGCTCCATCTCTATGCTTCCAAACCTGGTGATTTCTGCTCCACAACACCCCAGAGGTGCAGGATTTTGGAACTGTCCCCAGCAGCGCTCCCAGAGCACAGGGCAGAGGCTCTGTTCACAAAAACATTTCCCTTCCTCTTAATACCTTCCATAAAGCCACTGCTCACCCCACACAGAGCCTATCAAGGAGGCTGAAGTGCTGAGAGCTGAGCAGGAGTTATCATCCCCCGCTCACCGACACCTCGAGGAGGATCCCTGGTACAGCAGGGCTGGCAGCAGGCCTTGGTGCCCCAATGCCACGCAGCCTCCTGTCCCTCTGAGCACTGTGAGACCTACACAGATGCACATTATGGGATTTTCCATGTTTGAGGGGGAGTAAAAAGAAACAGCAAATGCTTTCCAGCTGGCATGTTTAAATGCTCTTCATCTTCACCCGAGCCATGTGCAGGTTAATTTCAGCTGATGACAGATCTCTCATCCAAATGTCACTGCAGATAACGAGAAGCTGTTACACAGCCTGCAGTGAACCTTACAAGGGAACATTAACACGGCGTGTCCGTGTGAGCGCTGCTGTACCTGCAACATGTTAAGCACAGAACCAAGGCACGAGGTTTGCACCCACCTTTAAGCACTGACACGGAGGAGCTGCTCGGAGCCAGCTGGTGCAGGAAGGCCATGCCGCTGCTGGAGCCAACCCCAGATAGGCACCATATGGCAGCGACACAACTCCTGATGAAGAATAACAGAAAATAATGTCCTGTGATTGCCAGAGGCACCCCACGCATCGAAAGGGAAACACAACGTGCCCGCAGCCCTTCACTCCCATGACGTTCATCTCCCCTTCCTGGGGGCTGAGGAGCTCCCTGTGTGCGGTGGGCACAGCGGGGCACGTGCTGCAGAGAGGGGCAGTGTGAGACAGGGACAGAGCCAGAGGAACAAAGGCACAGCATGTAGATATGAACCTGAGAAATCCAAGTCAATAAACCAAGTGGTTCTACTATTCACGGGTGTTATTTTCAAAAGCTGTAAACCCTCCATGAGCATTTAAGTGACACTTTCAGAAACCAGAAGGGTTCCTGAGATGGTGAAAAAAAAAAAAAAAAGAAAAAGCACACAGTGGAAATGAAGGAGGTTTTATCATTGTTTTCTCTAGTTAATCAAAAAAGATGCTTTATTTCTACTTTTGCTCACTATTTTTTATCTACATACTGTTATAAAATAGGAGATACGAGAACATTTGTCAGGGCAGAAAGAAAGTTATACTACATTAACTGCAGCACTACACAGAAACGTCTCTGTAAGAAAGTGACATGCTCCTTAAAAACCAGGAGCCAGGTGAGCAAATTTCCCCAGGCCCCACCTGTGTGTGAGCCCCATGCTGGGTTACACCCAGGGCCAGGACAGCTGCTGCCTGCTGGGAGCCCTGCCAGGGGAAGAGAAGATTCCATACTGCAGTACATGGAATAAATCAAATGTCAATTGACTTTACAGCTTATTTAGGGCTGGATTAAAAAAAAAAAAGACTAACTTTACTCCAACTCATTATTATTTCCTAAACATGACAGCTGGAGGCCTGAGCTGCGCTGCCTCGGAGCTGCCGCTGCTTTGTGCAATACCCGCTAAGAACAGCATCAGCTCCACCACCAGCAGCAGCTGAATTTTCATGCTTTACTGTCATGAATGGAAGCACTTCAGAGAGCTGCTGCTCCGAAACCAAACCAAAGGATCATTATTCTGCAGTTACTTCCTCCAAGCTGTTCTCATTGTGTTCCCACTACCTGCTAACAAAGCCCAATCTGCTCAGAAAAGCTCATGTGTTAATTTGTGTGTAATGACATTAGGGAAGGAAGGCTGGATCCCCGCTCTGCCTCAGGCCCTGTACACAGGGAGCTCAGCCCCTGCAGGCACACTGCTGGAACACGGGCTATCAGAGGTGTATGGAACTGTGATTTACTTTGCCTTTATCTTGGAAGAATTTCAAGAAATAATGGAAACAGCAATGGACTATTTTTCCCCCATTCCATTCATTCTTTTCCTTACAAATACCAGGAATTCAGTGCCAACCTCAGATCTTCCTTGAAAAATGGTTCTTGCATACCTCATTGCTATTTACTGCAGAATGTCACAGCTGAAACATAGTAAGAACACAGACATGTTACCACAGATGGGCTCTGACTCTCTCAGAACCACATCAATAGGCTTAAAAAACAAAAAAACACACAAAAAAGCTTTCACTGCTACAAAACTGGTGAAAAAGCTGAAAAGAACACAGTGGATGGTAGATGGATAACGATGTGTCATTTACAGTGCCATAAGGGTTCTGAGGAACAAGAGCTGCCCTCTTTTCCCAGCAGAAAGAGAACAAACAGAGCCCTGAATGCCTCCAGCCAGAGGGAGCACTGCTTGGAGAGGCTCTGGGGAAAGCCCAGGGATGCTCTCAGCAGGATCCGACCCAACAAGTCACAGCAAACAGCTGTTCTGAATACAGGCCTGTATTTTCAGCAGAGCAGTTCCAGGGTGGATGTGTGATTCTCACTGATGCTGCCCTAAGAAGTTACACAGAAGAGTTGCCATAAGGAGTTGAGCCGTAAGGTGGCCAGAGAAGGATTATCTGTGCTGGGCTGAGGCTCAGCCCCTCCACCCCCAGCTGGTTTCTCCCCTGACCCCCAGCAGCGCCTACCCCTGGGCACACTGACTGCTCCCCTCCCAAGGCTCTTCTCTTGCAGATGTTAAACAGATGTGTTTCATTACCAACAGATGGAGAAGACTTTTCAATTAACAATTATTTGAAGTGACAAAAAAATCCTCTTGTGTAACTTAGAGACAGCACTGAAATAACATTTATGCACATTCAAAAAGGACATTAAAATAATAACACAATTAATCTGGATTACGTAACATTATTGCTCCCTTGACCTGCAGCTCTGCCATAATGCAGCCATGCCAAGCACTGTGGGCATGGGACTGTGCTGCCTGCTGCCGTGCCTCAGAGGGAACGGCCCTGGGCTCCACCACGTCCTGCAGCACTGGAAAGTCAGAAAGCTCAGAAGCAGCATCACAAAGCACCAGAACAGCACAAAAACCTAAAACCGCCATTGCTAAGAGCAAGTTGAATTCCTTACACCCCAACACCCAGCACTAGAGATCCCAAGGAGAACTCCTGGCTTCACACAAGGACATGTTATTGTTTTCCATGACTGCCCAGCTGTGCCCCATCCCGGGGGGCTGCAGGCACAGGGGAGCAGCGCGATCCCACCTGCAGGGCTGCCCTGAGACGGGGCTCAGCCGGCACTGCCAGCCCTGCTGCCACCACTGGAACACATCACAAATGACTCATCTATTTTACAGTAGCACCAGCTTGAGTCTGACCAAGAGACACAAAAGTCACGGGACAGCCGGGACAGAGGGAACTCCCAGTGCCCTTGCAGGGCACCCAGCCTGCCCACAGCTCACGGTGGGGAAAGCAGAGCTACAGAATGCAGAGCAAAGGGTGGGCAGCTGAGAGCATCCCGAGTGGTGATGGGGAGCAGGAGGAAGGTTTCTACCCCACTCAACTCATGCCACAGCATGACTCCCTGCAGCACTGTGCTCATTCTATTTCACCTACACAGTCCACATACAGCTCAGTAGTTTCATAAAGCTTCTCTTACAGCTCCACGCTTCTCAATTTTCTCCAAGGAATATCTTCCATCTTATCAAACGTCCCCATAATGGCTGGAGAGCACTAAGGAACACTGCTTGTTCAGGAGGTCTGTCAGCAACACAGAGGTGGCTCCACCTGCAGTGTCACAGCTGCTGTCCCTGGGGTCACTCTCGAGAGAACAGCACCACAATACATGTCCCTGCAGCCTCTTTACTAGTGCTCCCATTAATGTAATTCAAACATTTCAGTGCTTCTAAGGCTCCATAAGGCTCTTACTGTACGTTCCACCTCCCTCGGTCACTACTAGGAGCAAAAAAGAAAAAGCAAACGAAAATCACAGAGTGACCAATCTTCTGGCTCCCAACCATTTTCATCAGTGCCTCTGGCAACTGTAAATATGTCTGCTGAAAACCAACCACTTTGTAAATATTACAGCGGGAACAGATTTGCCTTTCAATTCCCATTTGATTGCAGAGGGATTTGTGTTGAATGGATACTCCTGGACATTCAAATGGGCCATAAGAAATGATATCACAGGTGTTTAGAAAGCACAAACAACGTGCATTCTTCGGGATTCTTCGTCGGGGCAGATGAAACAATAGCCCTTCAGAAACACAAGCAGCTGTTGTTCTGCACACTGCACATTTCCGAGTCTCTGGAAATTCATGAGGTCTTTGGTAGGATTTCTGACCTTCCAGCAGCCCCGCAGCTGCTCGGCCCAGGGCTGCTCTCGGTGAGATGGAGCAGTGACACGGTGCTGGCAGCCAGCAGAACCCTGCCCAAGGGTCACACTGCTCCCAGCCAGCCCCCCACAGGCAGCCCAGTGCCCTCTAAGCAGAGCCATTTTCTACACAGGCAGCACTGATTATCTGCTGGTTTTATGAAAAGAATCCCTTAACTGTCAGCAGTAGCAGAGAAACTCAGTGCAACACAGCAGTGCATTCTCATAACCCCATCCTGGCCACACGGCAGCTGCTTTCCCTGGGAGACACGGGTTTGGTCAGCAACAGCCCCGAGCTGCCCTGGGTGCAGTTCTGAGTCCACACCGAGCCTCTGCACTTCTGCACACCCTGCTGGACTGCAGGGGGCCACAGGGAACACTGGGAGCCTGGCTCACTCTCCAGTTTTGCTGTCCCACCTCACAGATACGTACTGGTGATTTTATTTCCTATCTATTGATCAGCTGGAAAAATGCTGCATCACTTGACTTATGTGGTAACTGATGCAGTGACCGAATGGGCCCCAGGAGGAAGGGCTATTTCAAGTGCTGTACTGTGCAGCAGGTAGGCAGCACAGCTCCTGTCCTCACTGCACCCTCAGAAGAACTCTCCAATTACCACCAGGGCTCCCTGATGGAGGCAAACCTCTCTAAATGCAAAGCGTCCAAGCGACAATCGATCCAACACGGTAGCCATTAACAACATTACCTCAGGACATGCTAATACAAGCCCACTTTAACGAGAACAGCATTTATTTTAGCAAGAAAATTTGCAGCTTGCATTTAATGCGGTAGTTCCTCAAATTAGAACCGTTCTGTGTCATGCATGAAGCGCTGTCAGTGCTGCCACAGACACTGGAAGGTTAAGTGAATCCGATTCCCATGAGCGCATAAACGAAAGAGACAAAGGCCATTCTCAGCTAATGGGGCGGCTGCAGTGAGCTGAAGCGGACTTGGAATCACGGAGGCAATGAGTTCTTCAGAAATCAAAGGGTGGACGGCTCCAAATGTCCAAAAGGAAACACTGTGACACAGGCAGGTGATGGAGACACGCTGCCATGGGAAGTCACTGAAGCCAGGATCCGGTGCTCCTGGAAGATGCATCTGAGAAAGAAAATGTTTCTGTGCCTCCTGATACCTTGTTATCCTTCTTAACAGTAGCTTACTCTTAGGAAACAGTAACCCACTGTTTCATGGATTAAATCATTTTTTAGAGCAGCAGTTCCCAAGCTGCAGGGAGGAAAAACCCGACCAGCTGCGTACGTCTATTACTCTAAAAAGCACGTAGAAGTCCTTGCTGAATGCTGGGACACTGCAGGGGAGCACACAGAGCCCAGACAGAGGAGGGTCAGGACCTGCTTTGCACAGATTGCCTGCCTGCCACAAGAAAACAAGAAAATCCCAACAAAATTACAATTAAAGCCACTAGAAAAATACAAAGATTCTACGCCTTTAAAAAACAGGGTTCTTTCAAGCCCATGTAGAAATACAAAGATGCTGCTGTACTCAGCACACAACGTTTGTCACTGAGTAGGCAGGTACTTTCTGAAGTTTCCAGGGGTTAAACCAGACCCCAACAGCAGCCCTACATCACACAGAAGAGGCACAGCACTCCGCCCAGCGCCTGGGCTGCACGAGGGGAGCAGGGAGGTGCCATGCAGTTCCACCTTCTTTGTGGCAAACGCATCAGTCTGGGCAAAATTCTCTCAAGTTTATAAGGTTCATACTAGTAAAAGCTTCACCCCACCAACTGGGCTCCACTGCAGTAATGTCATAATTAGAACTGTAATTGCAGCAGCACTGAAGCATTCCGAAAGCAGCAGGCTGGGATGTATGAGTGGAGACCTCAGAGACGAGGGACAGAGCCCTGCAGTGCGAGCAGCTGGGCACAGCCTGGCTGAGCCGTACTGCATGGAGCCTGGCCTGCAGCTGAGCCACAACCCTCCCTGCAGCCTCCCCTCACTGCCAGCACGCAGAGAAGGAAGTGATGTTCCTGTACTTCCAGGAGAAGGAAGCTGGGAGAGACTGCTGTTACACACTGAAGGAAAAAGCAGAGAAATGGACAGAGCTGACACTGATGCAAGGCCTGGGCTGGGGCACAGCACAGATGCACACTCCTCTTTCTGCCTGCTCCTGAGTTAGCCCAGGGTGACTGCTGCCTGCAGAGGGATGAATGCTGCAGCAGCTTCCCGCCTTGCTGCACCATGGCTCGCTTGGTTCTGTTGTGAGCTGTCAGTTACAAGTCAAACAAAAAGGGAAATCTTTCATTCTAAAAGTACAATATAGAAAAATACTTGTAGGAACATTTAAAATAATAAATGTTTTTCAAACTGCTTCCGTACTTCAGAGCAACATCCACATAAAACCAATGTCTACTCACCCCAAAGACACCAAAAACAAACACTGGCAAAGAGAAGGGCAGCAGAGCAGGACAAGCAACGGACTCCAGCCCCCAGCAATGGCAGTGGCCCACTCCTCCTCCCAGACTCACAGCACAGCCAGGCAGGTCCTGCAGGGACACACAAAGGGTGGGAGGTAAGCAAGTCCCCACCTCTGCTGCAAGGCCCAGCCAGAGGCACAGGGAGCAGTGCTGGCCAGGTGACAGCAGACAGTCTGTGTTCTGTTAGGGAGCTCAGTAACAAGCACCATGTCCCTGCTTTGCCAAATTATCCTTGTCCAGAAGAAACGTGTCAAAGAAAATTCAAGTCAAAACCAGCCATTCCTATTTCCATCCTCGTTATAACTTCTTGGGCTGTCGTCCTCTGCTGTTTATTCAGTTCAGGAGAGATGAGGTCCACAGGCAGAGTTGTCCCAGTTTGCTGACTGACCTGATTTGTTATGGGGTGAGGTTCCATAAGGGCAGTGGCTGCAGAAAACAGGCTCAGCAGCACCCAACTACTTGACTCTCACACATTTCAGGCACATCTCAACCCTTCACTAAAGGGAACATCAGTCATAAAAATCCAATCCCCCAAATTTGTTAACTTTGTTATGATTAGGCAAGGAAGACCTATCTAAATTTCACCTTCACTTGGAAAAGTCATCTATAGAGTCAGCAATAAACCTTTTAAAACAGCCAGACCTCCGCCAGCAGGGAAAAAAAGACTCAGAACTCCCACTGACTTCAGCACAGCCAGGATGACACCCCTGTAGCTGCATCTCAGCACTTGGACTGTAAGCAATCCAGTGCAGAGTTGGAAGTCTGCAGCAGGCGACCCACCTGAGAGCTCCAGGCTCTGCAGCCAGGAGAAGGGGAAAGGCAGCAGATGTGTGAGCAGAGCCGAAGAGAGCTCTGCCTGCAGTGCTGTAACACGTGCAGCAAGCACCTGAGCACTACTGCAGGCTGTGACAAGGGCACAACACCCAGATTTCAGCCAAACCAAAGTCACTCTGGCTGAGGACAGCAGGGTGCTGGGAAGGCCTCTCCTTCAGACACACTGGGAAGCAGCTGCAGACCACGAGAAGCCTGTGGGGTGGCCCCTACAGAAGTGTGAGCCCTGCAGTCGGCAGCACAGCCTAAAAGGAGAGCTGCAGGCCAAGCGATGGGACACAGCTCCAGGCAGGAAGAGCCTCTTCAGCACGCGCTGGTTGGCAGTGTTTCGGCTGCAATATAGCAGCTTAATAGAACTGAGAGGTTACAAATTAAGCCTCTGAACAAATTAAAAATGCCAGTAATCAATGAGTACACAGCAAGTGGTGAGCCTTTCAGCCCATCTATTAGCAAAACAAGCACTGACAACATTAAGATGCTTCCACAGAAATTATCAGGGCCTAATGAAAACAGCCTGCCAACCCCAGGCCACAACAGGCAGAGCAGCTGCAGCAGTTTGGAACGATGAGACTTCCTGCACAGTGCTCCTGTTGAGCTCAGCAGAAGCAGGATCTCACCCTGTCACTGCACACAGTCAAGCTGAGCAGCAAGGCCAGGACATGCATGGTACTGCCAAGCACGGGCCCCACGCTCCCTGCTCCCCTGGTGCTCCCTCCCATCGTAAATGCTGATGCCAGCACCCGTAAGCCTGTCCCAAACCAGTATCAGCCATCTTCTGAACTGCACTTGGGTATAAGCAGACAGAGCCCAGCCTGTGAGAACTCTGCTACTGACAAAATAAAAATGGCCAAACGCCCTTTGATTTTAGTGTGAGCCTGTACAATTCAGGTTGCATCTTAAACTGCTGAGCAGCTGAAACAGATGAAAGAAAACTGCTCTGTGCTCCTACTTCTCGTGAATACAGCATCATCACAATTAGGCATGACTGTAAGCAAACATCGTTTGCATGGAACTAGCAGACAAAGCACACCAGAGCCAGCTATCAGCACAGACAGGAGAAGGGAAACGAGCAGCAGCGAGGAAGACTTCTGTGTTGGCAAAAGCGAGGGAGAGAGATCTGTGCATTATCACTTCTACCTTCACCCAGACCAAACTTCTGCACTGCCTGGCTGGCTGCACTCACCTCCAAAGAATCGCTCCTAAGAGATCCGGCCACAGAAAAAGGCATTGAGCTGCAAGCAGCCCCTTTCGACTCCATTTATATTAGAAGAACTGAGCACTTACTGATATCGCTTTCCTGAACTTCTTACTTCGTATGTACAGTTGAAGAATAACTTTTATAACCACATTCATTGGTTTTATTTAACGCTGAATGAGTCAGTAACATCTTACTAAACATGTGCCACTTGGGAACAGCAACGTATCTACCAGCAGATGCATATCAAAAAATGAAACCACACAAATAATACTTGCATCTTTGCTGCCAGGCCCCAATAGTTTCCACACTGGGGGCCAAACCATGGCCTGTTTGTTTCAGATGGGAATGCACACCCTGGGTCACACCTGGGTTGCTCTAGGCACAGCTGTGCTATGGGAAGGCTGCAGCACTGCTCCTGCTTAGATGTGGTTTATCAGAGCTCAGGTGGAAGGTCATTATAAAGAACAAAAGGTACAGGGTGCATTCAAACTGAACTGAAAACTGCTTCATTTATCTTGAAAAGTGACATAAACGAAGAGTGCTCTATGACACATTAAGAAAATATCAAAACTCTTCCCCCAAAGGTACCCAAATTGACATGTACATAAATCATCTCATTTTGGTTGCTGGCAGCAGTGAGCACAGCTGTGGCAGCTCAGGGTGTGTGCAGGATGGTCACCCTGCCCTGCAGCACCACGTGGTGCTGGAGAAGCATCTCCTCTGGTGACTGCAAAGCTCAAGGCAACCCCTTTCATATTATTATTGAACAGCATTCAAACAGCAGCTTTACTCACAAAACAGGCAAACCTACAACCATTCATTAATCATCAATGCAGCCAAGACAGAAGCCTAACTAAAGACATTATTTCCTTTCTAACATACACACAGTCCTGCACATTTCCCAAAGCTCCCCACTGCAGAAGTTCCGCAGTGCTGATGTATGTGAGGTTTCTGTTATAAACTCTTTCAAAAGCCCTTCTTTGCAAGGAAAATAATAAAAAAAATCAGTTCCGAATGTCACACAGCTTCTGGGCACAACGTAAACCTCAGCAGGAAAAGGGCTCCGCATCGCCACACGGTGTGCAGCTCCACACCCAGCACGGGGCCGCCTCCCATCCCCGCCGTGCCTGCAAGTCACTGCCTCAACCAAACAGCTCCTGTCAAACAGCTCCCAGAGGAGTGCCCCAGCACCCACAGTGCTGCTCACAATCAGCCACCAGCACTGACAACGAGCACTGGCTTTACACGGGGACGCACTTACAGCTCCGACCACCACATGGCAGCAGGCTTTATGTGGTCAGCCCCAAAGTTTTGCTACCTTCTGCTGCTTGGGTTGAGCAAACTGAGAGCTAACACTGAAATTCAGCAAAAAGAAATCCTCAGAATCTCTTGAAGGAAACAACACACGTTCTCATGATCCCTCTCTGAGGGGCAGAAGATAAACAGGGCAATACAATTACTATTTACAAGGCTCAGATATGCACTTTAAATTACTTTTAAAATTCGTAATTATCTGCAGTGAGCTCTCAGCAACTGTCCTGGAGCTTCACCTTTGTGAAGCATTCCCTCTCAGTTCCACTGCTATCCGTGCTGATTACACAACACTGTCATGGAGGAAAGAGTCCTCAGCGAAATGTTCAACAGCATTACTGCGCACACATCTCCTGCTTCTCAGCCATTTCTCTTCAGTGCTTTAGAAACATAAGCACATCTTCTACCCTCGCAGGGGAAGGATAAATGTCATACATTCATACCCGCCGTTGGATGCTTCAGCCCCAAAGGTAACGCCTTACTCCAGGAAGGCTGTGCAGGGCTGCCCCTGGGGCTCAGTGCTCAACAGCGGTGGCACACAGGAGGACAGCAGCAGGGCAGCTGGCAGCAGGACAGGCAGACCAGCAGCGCTGTCACAGCGCTGGCACCCCACTGCAGCTGGGCGCTGGCAGCAAGGGCTTCCTTCTCCATAAGGACTGCACACAGAGCACACTCCTGGCAGCCTGCAGTCTGCTCTGGCACAGAACAGACCAGAAGTTCTGTGTGCCTGATGGCTGCGCTCAAGTTTGCACGAGCCTACGGGGAACAAGGGAGCACTGAACAGCATTTAAAACTTTAAAAGCTTCTGGAACAGCTCTGGTTTACACTCACTTACAGGCCCCACACAAGCAGAGAAGGGCCAACGAGCAGCTCTGGCTGACGGTGTGGTAATGGCTGGAGGCACCCCCAGCTGGGCTGCAGCTCCCCAAGGCAGAGGCTCTGGTAGTTGGCTCTCACCTGGAGGCCGGGATGGACGGGGCCCTGGGCAGCCTCACGTGGGGCCAGATTCAGCACCTGGCAACCCTGCCCACAGCAGGGGGACCAGAACCGGGCAATCTCTGATGCTCCTTCCAACCCAAGCTGCCCCCTGATTCACTGTTCTCTGCATACACTTAACCCTAAAAATCCTTCCAGACATCAGCCCCTAATATAACATCAAGAAAGCCAACAAAACCAGTGGAACGCTGTCTCCATGCGGTCCCCATGTTCCACCTGCAGCAGCAGCAACCCTCAGGGTCATTCTAGGTGTTCTGCAGGAAGCGTGTAAATTGATTTGGTAAGGCAAATGGCTCAAATTTAACATCTATCTTATTTTTAACTGCATCAGTAGCTGTTGTCAGTTTTAATGCTAACATGACTCACAGAGCAATATGCTAAACTCAAGTTTTAAAAAATCCAGTACTGCGTGAGCACAGCAACGATATAAAATACAGCATGTTTTCCTGCTCCTTTCCCAAATCAGCTGCGGAGGCTTTTGGAATAACATCCTCTTAGGTAGGCAATGAGGCAATGGAACCATTTCTCCCCTGTTCCAGTTTGTCTGCAACAAGAAGTGGAAACCATTTCCCTTTCAGATAAAAGGCCTAAACCAAACAAAATGAACCCTGCTGCTTTCAAGCCAGTTCTCCCATGTTGCTTTCTCCTCCCAGCAGTGCCAAGCCAGCCAGGCCCAGCAGCACCAGCTGAGCCCCTGCTCTGCAGTGACACTGGTCACCTGATGTGCTGCACACTGCAGGGCACGTCCTTCAGCTAGCTCTGAGCCCAGGCACCCAACCTGAATTCACTTTTTCTTCAGATAAAATCATACCCATAGCACTACGTGCGTGGCTGGGAGAACAGATGCTCAGTGCAGCTCAGAAAATCTTCCTCCCCTCTCATCAGCACAACGCACCGACAGAAGGGGCTCCCGAAACAGGCGTTCCCTTCCTGCTATGGGGTTGGCCTGACGCTGCACCCCCCCCCACACCAGTCCTGCTGTAAGCACTGCCAGCTGGAAGCCTGTCCTTCAGCACTCAGACACAGGGAAGGGCCTGCACACACCTGAGATCAGTCTGCTGAACTTGCCTATCCCTTCCAGCCGGCGCTGGGACGGCTGTGCAGTTACTGCTACCTGCAAACTAAAACCACGCTCGGCAACGTACTTAAGATTTTATTACCACGGTCTGTCACTGGGGGGTTTCTCCACAGAAACATCCACTTCTTGGAGAGCAGAGGACAGTCCCCGTTCCCAGGGCACAGCACTCAGCTTACCAGACCACAGACTTGCCCTCATTTTCTGACTTATTTATTTTGCTGCAGCAGATCTTAGATTCTTACCTTTATTTCCCTCCCCCCCAAGTATTTTAATGGCTATCAGATACAGAAAGATATCAGTGAAATTTCAGCTGGAGCCCCTGCACAGCCGACCACCGTCAGGATGGGCAGACAGCGCTCAGAACATCAACACCAGCAGCACAATCACCATCTGCATGCCAACTCCACAAATCCAAAATGTGAGCAGATGACTCCCGAACATCTTGATTCACACTGTTTCTCCTGCTTGCCAGTCTCTGACAGTTATGAATAATAACTTGAAAAAGTGCTAAAAATAAAACAGACTCAGACCCTGGCTCAAATTTTTTTTCCCCCTCCCATTTTCCCCTTCATACTTTGCTTAGTCCTGCTAGTAATAGAGCTGGTATGACTCATTAACCTTCTCTAAAAATAAGTCTATTGCCTACAAAAAGGCACTAACCCTAACATCTAGAATTCATTTCTGCATGACACTGTTAAGCTTAAGTGATACACAGCTCCCATCTAGCATATTCTGAAGCACACAAGCAATCAGCGCACTTAGGGCAATTTCTTCCCCAGATGTAGGAACCGAGGCACACTTCTAAGAAGAAATTAGAGACTGGAAATCAGACACAGCCTGGAGTTGAAAGCAGCCTACCAGCCAGTTGTGCCTAACGGCCCCTGAGCACAGCACTGGTGACCGAGGCACGCAGCTGAGGGAGCCCACCCTCACCCTGTGCTGGGCTGGCCGCACGGTCAGCGTCCAGCTGCTGCCCTCCCAAGGCTCTGCGGTCAGCACCTGATGGCACGCCAAGCTACGGGCTGCCTGCAGGAGAAGCTGGGCTTTCTGTGTAGGTTTATTATTACTTCCGCTCAAGTCTGCAAACAGGTGAACCCCGCTGCACCCTCATGAAGTCAACGGAAGGCCTTCAGCAGCTGCTTGCACCAGCCAACACCCAAGGGCAACCTACAGAAGCATTCTGGTGCCAGACAGCGTGCAGAGGTTGGATGCAACTTCCAAGAGCATCTGTGTGCCCCACTGCCCACGGCTCTCACACGAGACAAAGGCCCTGAGCCCCCCCAGTCCCTGTGGAAACGCTTCAGGCAGCAGCACCAGGTGCCAGGCCGTGCTTCTGCCTGCCAGCACTTCCCTTAGGAGCCCAGGGGTGGTGCCGTGCTGCCAGCCCTCTGCAGCTCTGCTCAGCTCCTGCACCCACACCACGGCTGCCAGCCCCACCACGGCCCAACACCACGAGGGGCTGCTGGAGAGCAAAGCCAGGGCGGAGCACTGCCAGAACTGCTGAGGGGATTCTGCACACTGATCTCCACCGTCTGTAAGTACACTTCAAAAGGCAAACACTTATCTCTTCTAATAACATAAGAGGCTCATATAAAAATTAATTAAGCATCTGGTTCTGATCTAAAGACCACCTTTGCTTTGCCTAGCAACCACCGTAAGCTGTGAAAATGACAGCATATTTACAACAAATGCAACATGAGAATTTATGAGTGTTCCGCTCCGCATCTCAAATGCTGCTGCTGCATCAGTACCTGTGCTTTCATTCTGCAGATGATGGCAGAAAGGAGGCAGAGCACAGCAGGAGTGGCACCATGTGCACACTGTGCCATAGCAGCCATGGGGCTGGCGTGGGCCGGCACTGCTGGGCGGGCTGTCCGAAACCACAGGACAGCAAAAGACAAACAGAACGGAACACAGCCCGTGTTAAGTTAGACCTAAAGACCTTTATGAGAGAGAAAGATGATTTTGTTTAGGACCACATTCCATGCATCAGGCACCCTAACAGTGTAAGCAGAATTATTAACGGGCTTTTTGGAGCCCACCGCAACACAGAGATTGATGCACCACAGCCTGCACAACAACACAGAGCTCTGCTGCAAACTGTAACAGCTAAAATAAATGCAGCAGCAACTCAGCAGCCATTATGAAGTTCAGTCCCATGCATACTGCTTCCCCAGTGCCACTGAGAGAATACAACGTACAAATCACAGTGACTTTTTTCATTTAGCTGTGAAAATGCTGACTGATAATAATGGCATTCGGTCAGAAGAGAGTGACACCAAGGCACTTCAACTGGAATCTCTTTCCTCACCTACCCTTATATTCCTGCTAGGTTATGCTATGGGTTTATGCTGGATTTGTAGAACAACAAAACCACACAACAAAACAAACAATTCCCAGAACTCCTCTCCCCAAGATACCGATGGAAGTTTCTTCATCCTTTTTCTAATCTCCTCATGCAATAGTAATAGATACAGAGAAGCATGTTTGAGCTGCAAAGCTTCAAAAAGGAAGTATTTCAGACACCAAATTGATAGCAGCATTTTACAGATAGCTTTGTCAGTCTACTTCAAAATCATCTTTTCCCCTGTAAAAGCTGACTTCTGCTGTCTGCCATAACTTAGCTCAGTGAGGATGAGGCTCCATCTTGGTTCGGCCCATTCTGCTCATGGTAGCTGGATTTCCAGATGAACCTACTTTCTCCAGGGCATCTTTACAGGCTCTTACATTGGCTTCTTCCTCCTTCAGGTTCTCATTCAGAACACAGGACTGAGTGCAGGCTGTTCTGCCCTCTGTACCTCACCTGCCATCAGCAGAGCCAGCAGTGTGCTGTTGGTCTGGGGAAGGTCAGCCCAATGAAGGCAACTGCTGTGTGTTTCATGATGAGAATGTTGTTTTGGTTTTTTCCCAAAAAGCATACAAGTCACCAAGTCCTAAATTAATAGTTTAATAGTATAAATTATAACAATAAGCAAGTCTTATGAAACGTGATGTATTTGTAAATACACTCTATTACGTGCATACACACACACTGTATTTGTAAATTTCAAATTTTTCTATCAATTTTTTCATGCTTTTAAAGTGCGATTGCAGGACGAGGAGATTAAAGCAGAACAATTTGTTCCACTACAGAATCTGGGGACACAAAGAGGCCTTGCAGCTCTCCCACCATTCCCTGCTTACACAGTGCTGCCCACCCCTCCCAGACACACGGCCTGGGTGGCACAGCCATCCCATGGGGTAGCAGGGATGGTGACCTCTGCCAGGCACTGCTGTGTCTTGTTGTTGGGAGAGGAGTCACAATAAAAACAACAACAACGTGAAGCCTTTACATTTATCTCTGCTAAAGAAAAACAACACATAAATCAAACCACCTCAATGCACTTATTCACCTTGGATGTTTCTAAAATGATCAACAATTGAGAAACATCTCCTATGATAAGAAATTGCATGTGTGTGGTACCCCAGACAGCTCAAGCCACCGCAGGACAAGAGCCGCCTCCCAGCAAGAAGCTCCTTGACACGAGCACCACTGCAAAGGAGGATGGGGAACGCTGGAGGAGTCTCAGATGTGAGCCTCACACCACGCTGACACTGCTCTCCTGGGCACACAGCTCTTCTTCCTGCTTCACTTCTCCCTCTGAGCTCAGGGAATGCCATCGCTGCCCCTTCTCTCTCGTTAGGCACTCTCTGACCCGCCCAGCACGCCTTCACACGGCAGTACCAGCAGCTGCCCTTGTGGCACACTTCTGAAAGGAAAGCGCGTTTCCTCTGCAACGGAGACACATTGCTTGTGAAGGAAAGCACGGTGTCAGACTTTTCCTGAAAAGACAGGGACGTGCCTCACCAGCCGTGGCCACACGGATGGCCCCGAGGCAGCGCTGTGGGAAGGGGCACCATCCGGGGGCACCGCGCCTGCAGGAAGCGGGCTGTGCGAAGGGCTGGGCTGCAGGCACGTCTGCGAGGGCTGATAATGGGCTGGCTTCCTGAAATTCTCCTCCCGGGGCTGTGTGAGAGGCAGGAAGCACGGGAGAGGAAGAAAGTCGCAGACGAGGAAAGAAAGCCGCCCCCCAAACCAGCTGGAATTACGAATACGTGGCACTGAAGGTCCCATCAGCGGAGCCTCGACGCCCCCAAAGCAGACGTGGGCAGGCAGGGGCAGCCCTGGCACTGCAGCTCTGCGCCTCGCACCCGGAGAGCAGCCGCTTCCCTGCCATCCCTGCAGCCTCGCACGGTGACACACAGACAGGACAAGACGCGACACCAAAGAGGCCCAGCGCAGCACCGACACCTCCTTCCTTCAGAGGAAAGCAACAACTTCTCCCAACCTCACAACCCGTTTCCTAGCTCTGGCAGAACAAGGGACTGCTTGTGACCGCAGAGCAGCCGGAGCCCCGGCGCGGCCCACGCTGAGCCCTTCTGCTCACCTGCCTGCAGGAATGGAGCAGGACGGTGCTGTAAGCACAGACAGGCCAACAGCAAGGAAAGCAACCAGCAACCATCAGGCAAATCCTGAACTGGCCTATCCTTTTCAAACACATTTTTTTGGCACCCACTGAAGTCGGTTTTGTTCACAGAAATATTTGGAAAAGAGGTTTTATTTATGCAAACAGATGCATTTCTGAAAAAAAAAAAACCAACACAGATCTGCATGTAAATGAGAATATTAGTGCATCAATTAGTGAATTTGAGTCCTTCTTCGTTGCAAACACATCTATTTACACAGCTGTGAGTCCATTCTCCTGGGCACATGACACAGACCAGCAAGTCTACTGCACAGAAGGGGAAACTGCACACACACAGCACTGTGATCCCTGGTCAGCATTTCACGCCCTCTCAGACACAAAAGAACAGGCAGGCACTCTGAAAAACTACTCCTGTGTTCTGCAGACACGTTAGTAGTAATACTTGATGAGAAAGGGCATCAGAGATACAACTGAGACAGACCTGTAAAGCCAACACAGAGAAGACTGCTAAGACTAATGCCAACTGATGGATCCCTATCCTTTCCATTAGGAGATACAATAGCCCAGGAATCCCAGGTGTAGCAACAAGCTTCAGAATAAATCCTATTAATTTCGTTTTTAACTTCCTTCTGAAGAGAGGCAGAATGCTCTGCACAGCAGGCAAGGGAGCACAGGGCCCACAGTCCATCCCCAGGGCACAGAGCAGCCCTGTGCTGCAGCACCTGCATGCAGGCACTGAACAGCCCTGGTGCAGCCAACTGCCTGCTGCCTGGCTCCATAAACATCCCTGTAATAATGCAGGCAGGCTGGCAGGAAGGGCTGGTAATGTAAGATCACACTGAATGCAGGCCACAGAGACAAGTATATTGGACTGAATTCTGCTCTTTTCCTCAACTGTTACATGAAAATGACAAAGGACAACAGGAAAAAACAGATCTAACCCATCAATACCACCAATTTTGCCTGTACAGTAGTGGAAATTAATCACACCCAACTGCATAGGTCTTGAAGATTAGAAATTTGGGACGTGCCCTTTTCAAGTTCTGCTCCAGAACTTATTTTGTTACAAAATTTTATGTCTTGAAAGCATTGTTTCATATGTCTTGCTAAGTGAGTAAAGCAAGGAAAGTAAATACCATCAATAGCCTATTTAGCTCCAGTCGCTCAGCCACAGACGGCATCCCATGGCTATCATAGCAGGGGAATCCTGTGCTAAGAGCACCACAGGGATTTGTGTGGATAAGCACTCTCAGCAGAGCCAAGCTTCTAATGAGAGCGACACAATTATCCGAGCCGATGGGCCGTTGGACGCAGCGTGCAGCACAGCAAATGTGAGCTGCCTGCCTCCTGCTGCACACCCAGGCAGCACAGAGCACAGTGCCGTGCAGCAGGCGTGTGCTCTGCTGGGACTCTTTAGGATGGCTGACCAAGGAGTTACCTGAAGAAAAACACCGGTGTGACATGGACACGCACGGAAACACCGTTACAGGGAAAAAGCGTTTTCTTACATTACAACTGAAGGCTGTAAATCTTTCTGCTGACTTTCCTGGAAGTTCTCTTCAGACAATGAACCTCTGCACAGGGAACGCCAGGTTTGGCTGCTGTACGTTTGTACTTTACGTAGTTACCTTGCTTACTGTCTTCTGGTAAGCGAAGAAACCTTCAATGACGTGGAAATTTCAGCCCGTCTGTTATTTACAGTTCTTATTTATCTGCTCTTTCTGGCCGCCTCTGCCTACATCAAGATTATCTCTGGGCTGAAGTTAGAAAGAAAGGGGTGGGAAGGAATTGGGTGCAGATGGCAGACTGTGGTCAGCCCAGGTCCAAATGGAGAAGCTTCCTATTGCCCCAGCAGAGCCTGCCCTTAACGACCCAGCAAGGATTACAGCTTCACTTTAAAAAGGCAGTTTTCCTTCAGAGCGATTTAACGAGAGCAGGGGCAGCTAAATCACACAAGCAGTGTTTATGTACAAGTTCAGTGCACCCTGGTCTTCCACCTGCACATACTACTGCTGCATGCTGTAATCCTGTACATTCATGTTTGACCATCAATAAAGCATTTCTTTACTGAAATAAAACATCCTTACTTCTACAGTGGCTTGCTTTCACACACTGCAATTAGACTGAAGCCAGCTGATCTGTTTCAGCAGATATTCAAGTCCCACCTCGTTATTTCGTACGTTGTCTGGGGAGGCTTTTCTCCCTGAAAAAAAAAAAAGAAAACCCAAACAATTTTTTGACAGCAATATAAAGCACAGTGGGCATTCAAAAACCTGTAAGAAACCGCTCCGGCAATAACATTCTCATTTGATCTTAATAGTGATGTTTAGGCAGCTTGCATAATTAAAAGCATTTTTAGAATCAGCTTAATTAATCTCAGAAGTTCAGTATTCAAAGAGCAGGGGAAATAAGCTTTTGCTACTCATTATATATCATGCAATTATATAATGAAGACATCCAATCATAATTACGTGTCACAATAATAATCCCATGTCAGAAAGTCCCTCTGTCTATACGCAATAACAGTGCAGGCCTCACAGTGTGCCTCCAGGCCTGGAGAACCACTGCGGGGGCTCTGAGACCAGAGGAGGGAGATTCTACCCCAGGGAGAAAATTAAAGCCAGGCTCCCCTCAGTACAGCGTCCAGGAGTCACAGAGGGGACAGTGACTGGGCTGGGGCTGCTGCTCTTCTGCCCTGCTCTCAACAGGCTCAGCATTTGGGCTCCCAACAGGCGGCTCTAGGGCCAAAAGAGGCTCAGCTCATGCTCCTAACTCTTCTGAGAGAGAGTTTAAACAGAACAGAAGCTGGGTACCTTCCCCAGCAGATTTCAGCTGTGTATCTGCACTCTAACGTACCCTGAGCACTCAGCCTGCGCGCAGGAGTGGGAGAGCTGAGAGAAGCATTCCCGCATCTTCAACCACAGCACCTCTGGGGCCAGCAGCCTGCAGGCCCACTGCTGAAGCCCTGGGCAGCACCATGCCCTGGGGCACTGCTTCCCACCACACACACAGCGCGCCTGCAGCCAGCTGTGGCAGCTGACAGAGGCTGCCCTTCTTTCTCAGGACATCAGCAGTCACAGAGTGAACCCGTAAAGCAAGCTGCTGCCAGAGGAGAGCGTGGCAATGGAGATGTCATTTCACTCCAGGAGCCACTTCTCCTAGGGCTTTCCTCTCAGACAGCAGGATCCCACAGGGTTTAACAGGAAACTTCATCCCTTGGACGGGAGAAGCACACGAGCCATGCACCCCATTAGGATCACGCAGCCTCCCCCAGAGCACAGAGCCGAGCAGAGCCCTGTGCTGTGCCCACCTTCTGCAGCCACCTCCACATCAGGAAAAAAGCAAAAGCTGAAGTTCTCTGTCCCTTTGCTCCAGCCGCAGCCGCAGCATTCCTGAGCTCCCAGGAACTGTCACAAAACACAAAAACCAGTGCATCCAATACAAAACCCAACACTTCCTACACGTGGCAATGTAGTAGTAACACCAACATCTCATGCAAGGCAAACAGTTGGAAAACAGTTATTTCTCTTAGTCTCACAGAAAAGAGCACTGAGGTAACTGATACAGAAAGCAGCCAAAGTTTTACTTTACTTACCAAAAAAGTCACGTAGGTATAAAATTGTGTATGTAAATAGATCCAGTTGTGCTTGATAAACACAGCCAAATGGGATTCATTCAAAACAATACCTTTCATGTGTCAGCTCCAATAACAGTAAATCTGATCTGCAATGACTCAAAGGAACTCTGTTTCAGCTTGGAGATTCTGGCAGGGCTGACCCTCAGCAAAGCCCCCTCATCCAGGGCTGTAAGAGCCCCTCCTAACCACAGGTATGCCAGTACTTCTTTAAATAAGTACTGTTTCATCTTCAATACCAACACTGATCCATCTGATATTCCCAATACTCCCAGAAAGGTTCCAATATAATTCCTTCTGTTTTTAATATTTCAAATTAATTTAAAAGCTCAGAAATGAGGCTGTATTATTAAAGCAGAAAATATTTACATCAAGGACAGTTAAGCAGCAGAAGCACCACGAGAACACGTGCGGGAGCCCCTTGGTTAAGCCTGAGATGCACAAGCAGCCACAGCAGCGATCCCTGGCTGTTCTGCTGCCTGCCTGGCCCAGCACCTCCCCAGCACACAGCAGGACAGCAGCCACCCGACAGCCCCGCACAGCCTGCTCACGCAGGACGGATCTCAGAGGAAGGCGCTGCCTCATTTCAACATCACAGCAGTTCCAATGCCCCTCCATGGAAGCCGTGGGCACAGTGCTCACGTGGCTTTTATGCAGGATGCTTCCCAACGCACAGCACTGGCTGCAGTGAGCCTGACACGATGTCTGGGCAGCCCACCAACCAGGTGTTCAGCAACACAGACTCCCATCTCTTCTACTGCTGGAAAGAAAAGAAAAACCTCACCTACCACCTTTTAACGCACCCACTTTTATTTTTGTTTTTTACTGCAACGGTTCACACCCATGACACAATCAGGGGTGGCTGAAATTTGTGAATTAATCATCAAACGAATTAGCAGAACTTAAAGCAGCAGGAACAACACATCAAAATATAACGTATTAATTAATGCTGACAACCGCACTGCTTAATTATTTATTCCAACAGCAACGGTGCACTGACCTACTGCAGCATATTTAGTGAACAAAGCCTTGGAAGAGCAAAACGTGCTGCAGCTTTTCCTATGTGAGCCACACATCAGAAGGTGAGGAAGGGAGGTCAGCCATCACAAAGCGTCACGGAATCACAGAATTGCTCAGGTTGGAAGAGACCCTCGAGATCATCGAGTCCAAGCACAACCCAACCAAACCACCCCCACAGCCCTCCGCTAAGTCACGGCCCTGAGCACCACATCCAAGCGGTTTTTAAACACATCCAGGGATGGTGACTCAAGCACCTCCCTGGGCAGCCCATTGCAGTGCCTAACAACCCTTTCTGTAAAGTTGTTTTTCCTGATACCCAACCTAAACTTAACCTGGCACAATGTGAGGCCATTTCCCCTCCTCCTGCCACCTGCCACCTGTGAGAAGAGACCAGCCCTGCTCTGCTGCAATCACCTTTCAGGTATTAGAAGAGAGCAATAAGGTCTCCCCCTCAGCCTCCCCACTTCCTTCAGTCTCTCCCCATACCCACATTCTCCAAGCCCCAAAATGCTACAGAGCTCTGCAGTTAATTAGCAATACGAAAGTCGTGCACAGGAAGCCCTGCAATTACCCACACCATGATACCACCACTGAACAGTTTGCCTCTTGCTACCCACGAGCAGGGCTGGATCCCCTGCCTGCCAGCAGCACGCCCTGCAGGCAATGCAACCCACTGTGGCCGCTCCCACCACCCAGGGCCACGCTGGTCCTGTGCTGGAACTGAAGAGCAGTCTGTCCAGTTACCATAATTGGATACTTGTCCAATTTTACACTCATGTCTGAACCAAAGGTTCGCTAAGACACCTCTGAGATGCCAAGGCCAAGCTGGGATAAATCAGAACTGCCTGAAGCCCTCGCTGTGCTGCAGCAGGCAGGGCACCCAGCAGGATGCTGCAGGAGTTGGTGCCTCCAGGAGCTCAGTGTGGTTCTGGAAGCCAACAGAAGCACTACAAAGCATGCAATATGTACCAACTAATGGGAGGGAGCAAGATGAGAAGCAGTACAGTATAGTTAAAGCCACAGAAAAGATGGTCAATAAACAAACAACGATGGCTTTTAAAAAATAAGGAAGCGAGCAGGTCCCAGACAGTGCTGAAAGGTGGCAAACAGAGGATGGAAGGAAAAGCCCAACACCCAACCCCTCTGTACGTGCTGTTATGGAGTCACTGACTGAGAAGAGGAACAGAAGATGACATTTCAGGAGTTGTACCAACTGCTGACAGTAAAACAAGCAGAATGCATCCTGCCTGGAAAGCACACAGTGCGACTGTGACGTCTGCTAAAGAGAAACCATTAAGGGTTCATAATCCCCTGATTCTATGAATTCACGCAGGGAGGATGTTTCTTTGATCCCTACTCATGACACCCTCCATCCAGCTTTACTAACCCTACCACCCTAAGGCCCTGCGTGGCCAAGGGCTGACATGGGGACAAGGAAGCTGAGCTCACTGAAGCTCAGCTGCCCGGAGCTAACAGCCCTTGGAAGCAGCCCACGCTGCCTACAGTGCTCCCTGCTGCTGTGAGCACAGCCTGCATAAGGCACACTAGATAAATAGAACTAATTAACCTTGGCCTCGGCATTCCCACTTCTCCTGCGCACAGCATTTGGAAAAGCAGTTGCACACGAGCTCCTTCTCAGCCATTTTTAGACCCCTACGCGGCCCGTAGCTATAGCTGAAGGCTCCTTCTGCCCAAGGTCACGATACCACCTCAATACAAAGAAAGGCTGAAAAAGTATTTCCTTCTTTTAAGGCAAAGAAAGCATAGAAAGCATCGGTGTCCACAGGCAGCCTCTAGGGCCATAACTGCTATTTCGGTGTGGTACTGCACGTACCATCCTGACGCCAAGCTCAGCACTCCCACGCACATTTCTGTCTAATACACTGATACCTAGAAGATTTTTCTAGTTACTAGAAACTCTTTCCCTTCTTACTGTGGGATCTGGGAGTCTATTCCTGGTTAAATACAGACTTTGCTCTCACCATTCATACACAGGCACATTCCTGTACTTACCCACTAAACAAACGCAGACCTGCACAGACCAGCACTGCTGTCGCTCCACCACTGGCTGTGCAGGCCCTACTGGGGATTTAACCCCACAGCACAGCCCTGCCGATGACTTCATTTAGCACTGCAGCAGTTAACAGGGAACGTTCCAAACTGCTGCACCTCCTCGGGGAGAACATTGCTACCCACCTGCAGGGCCACTGGCTGCACTGCAGTCTCCCTTCTCTGAAAAAATCTGCCTGAGCCTGCAGTAAGCCTACAGCAGCTCAAACGGGAGCTGCCCCGTCTCAAAGACCGCATTTCACAGGGCTCTGCTGGTGGCAGTACGTCAAGCATCCAAGCCGTGAGATGCACACTGCCTGCACGAGGGCACAGTACTGCTGGCTGTGCTACTTTGATCAGCTGCCCTGTCCTTCCATGTTCTTTGTGTTAAGCACTGAAGGAGATGAAAGCACCCAAAAGCACAGCACATACACGTGGCATCAGGAGAGCAAAGAGCTGTTAGGCACACTCCCTCTTTTCCCATACATCACGTCCCTCCTTAACACGTGCATTATTTCTTAGGTCACACCACAAATAGGTTACTGTTCCCTCCCTGCTGCCATCAAACCCACTCACACACCTGGCAGTGGGAGAATGGGGGAAGCCCACGATGCAGTGCCACCCAAGGGAAGAGCAATGCTGGTGTGCAGCACACGGGTGAGCACAGAGCTCCTGCAGCTGCTAAGCCCAGCCGGCATCAATAATTCCCTGCTAATTTATTAAAATGTCAGGGCATCCAAGCCTGCAGCTACCCAAAGTCCCGAGGAGGGTCACAGCCTCAGGCAATATAAGGGAACTCCTGTGACATCACCCCTCTGAGAGGAAGGCCAGGCCACCTCCAGCAGGACGCTGCTGCCTTTCCCAGCACAGCACAGCACAGCTCTGCACACCCAGCAGCAGCCTTTGAGGCACAGCCACACAGAAATAAGAGGAAACATCCATACAGACACTGTAGGTATCCATGGTCAAGTACCAGGGCTAGACTGATCACAGTAACCCCACTGAGATCAGACAGGGTACGGCCAACTGCTCGCCCCCTTTATGTAAGGGCCGGTCTGCAACACCCGAGCAGCAGCAAGGCTGCACCTCCACCCACGTTCACCTGCCCCCAGGCTCCACTTCCCCACAATGCAGTCTCAAATGAACAAGAGTGGCACAATTAATCCTTCTGGTGTAGAGGCATTTGAAGAGAAACTTCACCTGCCCCTCATCTATCCTCTTGTGTAATGGTTTATTTAAGCCCCAGACTGCAACCCTTCTGTATCTCAAAAAAGAAAACTTACAAAGCTAAAGGCGGACCCTGATGGATGCCAGCATTCTCTAGAACCCTTCTGCTGCTTTCAGCAGAGCCAGAACCCCACCTCCACGACAACACAACAGCTGTGCTGCAGCACACCCAGCCACGAGCCCTGCCCAGAGCTGCACGGCCCTCCTGCGTGGCTGCGGGCAGCAGCACGGACCCTTCTGGGCACCAACCCTGGCTGTGAGCCACACAGCCCACAGACACCAGCACACACAGCCCCTGCCCACCGTGCTGCAGGCTGGGAGCTCAGAAACAAACCGCAAGGGAGAACCTTTGCTATCCTAACCCATTCACGCCCAAAGAGATTTAGGAAGTCCACAGGGTGCTCGCAATAATCTTTGGATTAGATGATACGAATTGATATTGTATTTGTACCACTGTGGAGCATATGTGAGCGCGGAAAGAAACACGTTCTGCACATCTGCCCGTGGTCCAAGGAGAGGCAGGAGTGCCCCGAAGCCGGGAGTCTCAGAAGGCATCCTCACGGGAACGGCCCCCGCCTGCCTCCCCCCAGAGCTGCCCTCTGCCGAGCGCCCGTCGGAGGGCTGGGGAGAACAAAGACCAACAGTGAGAACAGACTCACAGCCCCACCGTCAGCTGCCTATTTCCATTTTCTAAAGGCAGAGCGCAGAGGTGCTGCCGGCACAAAGTGTGTTGGTACCATCTGAGAATTAAAAATAGCACCACGAGCAGGGAAAGCTTTTTCTTCTCTTTTCTATCTGCTTAATTTCTCCCTTCTAAATGTACTTTGTACACTGTTAGTTAGGTATAATATGTGTGGGATTTATTATTGAGGTTGCCATGGTTTTTCATTTTTAATAAGCCTCGAGACTTTGTAATCTAACCAAACACGTTCATAATTGCTGCATCTCCTATTCCTCCCTTCCCTCCACCCCAAAGCCCTTCAAAAATTACTAATGCTAAAAACCAGTGATCTGAAAGACAATAACGCATTCCACTAAAAGAGATGGCAAACAGCAGCTTCAGAAAGCAGGAGGAGAAAACCACAGCGGTGGAAGCTGGCAGGGATCCCACGTCCCTGCGCCTGAGCCCAGCAGGCTGTTTGGCCGCCCGGGGCGCACAGGCCGAGCAGCACGGCAGCAGAGCGGGGCACCGCTGCCCAGCCCCCCCGTGCTCAGGTGGGAGCTCCAGCACCCAGCTGGGCACAGCAAACGGCAGCTGCCAGCGCTACAGGAGGAACGGGGATGGGGCACTGCCTACAAAATGCAGGCCCTGGTTTTTTTATTTTTGACTAACCTGCTGAATCAAAGTAAGCAAAATCCAAGAGGCAGACACACCATAGATTTAAGAGGCAGAAGGAAGAAGTATTTCCTCCTTTGAGTGGTTTTGTTTCTACAATACTGGATGAAGCGATCTGACACAAATAAGACTTCAGTAAAGGTGCCTGCCAAACCTACAGCGGAAAAGAGCCCAGCGCCCATCCAGCCGTAAGAACACATCTCCCAGAGCCCCGCGCTGCCTCCAGCCGTTCGCCAGCCCGCACTTCACCTACGTCCTGCACGGCTCAAACAGCTCAGGGTGCAGAAATACCCCAGCCCTGAACGTGCAAACAGCTCTTCACAGCAAACCCACCAAGGCAGCGCAGCTCCTCTCCCCCAGTGCACAAGCAAAGAGATTTGCTGCTTGCTGCCACGTAAGAATAACGTGGCCAAGAATGCCACCCCAATGGAAGTGACCCACACGGTGCCCCCCAGGACGCCCACGCCACGGCTGGGCACCAGACCCAGGCCACTTCCGGAGCCCCAGCTCCCACCGGCTGGGCTCAACCTCTCCACCAGGAGCAGGAAGCAGAGCAGAGGGATTCCAGGCAATGACAGGCAGCTGCAGCCCCGCTGTGCTGCTGCAGGTATCTGTAGAGCCCTGGCACTGCTGTGGGATTTGGCAGAAACCCACAAGAATTCTCAAACTTTTGTGGTATGAATCAACTGGAACCGGCACGCTGCGAAATAAACTTCTGATGCCAGCTTCCTGCATGAGCTGTCTGAGGGCTGAGACATAGCAGCAGCTCTTTCTTTCAGATAAACCCTTCCAGAATGAAAGAAAACGTCAACCCAAGAACTTCCATCCCACGCTCTGCTGTGAATCAGAAATGGCTGATTTCTCCAGGAAGGGCCATCAGCACATCGCTGTGAGTGCCAGGGCCGGGCAGTGCTGCAGGGATGCGGCGCCACCCCACCATCCCAGCTGCAGGCTGCACTGCTGCCATCACTGAACGGAGGCTTCCTGCAACACTGCATCTTAACCACATCTGGGTGTTGTTCTACACACAAAGCGGGGTGCATCTTTTACTACAGCAATCTCCCAAATTAATGGAAAGCTCCTGCTCCAAAGCACCAAAATGCCACAGCATTGTCACAGCCAAGCACGCAAATGTCACATTAAGCAAAGAAGTTTCATTCAAAATCATACCATGTTAAAACGACTACTGCATTCTTTGGGTGATGGCACATCAAGGAGTTGATGAATAAGCAGATACCTGGACTAAAGACAAGGCTGCCCACGTCACATTCGCAGACATTCTCCCCCTGAAAACGACACCTTGGGTAGGGCTGTTTTTACATCACCCTTTAGATGGAGAGTTTGAAACACCCTGCAGAACCCAAGGACTCCCACACGTTCACATCACCGCAGCAGGACAGCCTTCAAGAAAAGCAGGCAGTGCTGACAGACTTAACAGTGTACTTTCCACAGCTGACAACATCGGGATCATAGCTGTTTTGTTTGAATTTTGGATCAAACTGCTTCCATTTCTCATTTCTATTCCAGTCAGTTATTGCTTTGAGTTTTAAAGTCGGTCTGCTGAAGCTGATGTGAGCCAGGATCTCGCTGAAGCTGCGCGGTCTGAAGGCACATCAGCAGTAACAGCAGTCCTGTTTTAAACCACTGCTCAGCTGCTTCGGGGTAACCGATTTATGGCAACCCCATCACTGCAGCATCTCCAGCTCTCTCACTTTACAATGCAATTTTCACAGCCAAATTCCATTTCAAAGCTGAATGACTGAAATTGTAGATATTTGAAATGCTTTTATGTCTGATTAATTATCACTTTAAATTAGAAACCGCCAGATACCAGTAATGACCAACAAGAAAATGCAGGCTCCTAGAAACACGCTAAAGCTTGCAGGAAAGTCAATAGGCACGGCCTGGTCTCCAAAGCCCTTCACACAGTAATTCATAGCTTGCTCTGTTTGTTAAAACAACACACAAACAGCGAACATTTTCAGGGCATCGGCAACGCTGCAGTACTTATATGTGCTCCCAAACATGCTGACCCCACACTGCACACCCGCTTCTGAGAAAACATACTGAAATGCAATGCAGGGAAGGGAACACGAGAGGAAGTGTGAATGAATCCGTACAGAACGCCAGGCACAGCTACGCCACGCAGCTCAGAACGCAGTCCTGCCAGCGCCGCCCAGGCCGACAGCAGCCAGCAGAAAGGTGCTGCCACCGGGCGCCTGGAGCCAACCCCGGGCTTTGTGCTGATGGAAGGGGAGCAGAACCCCTCAGCACCACCGTGTGGGAGGCGGGGCAGCTGTGGTGCTGCTGGAGCCGCTCGAGGTCAGCACAGCTCTGCCCGCAGCAGCTCTGCTCTCACCTCTGCTCTGCGTGGTGACAGGGGCACCTCCCAGCCATCCACGCTGCTCCTGGTGCTGCACAGCCCGAACGCGGCCTCACCTGGCACTGCTTCCTTAAAGGTAACGCGGGTGGCATCTGCCTAACCAGTTCTCTAACCAGTCTCACAATGCCACTAACCATACGATACAAGCTTTTCCAGGAACAGTTTATTCCCCCTTATCCAGGGCTCAAAGTTTCATTACAGAGCGGAAGCTTTAAATAACAGTTCCATAAAACCCATTTCTGGGACGTGCAGAAATCCCGTGTCAGCAGAAGGTAAGTGGGGAAACCTGCAGCTGGGGCACAGAGCAGCCGAGCACCACCAGAGCCCCCCGTGCTGCAGCCATGCGTGCCGCGCACAGCAGTCCAACAGCACAACGCGTCTGTGACGTGTAGAGATGGGGTGCGTGGCACAAAGAACGTGGCACGGTACTTCAAAACACGCATTTCGGATGCGCCAAAGACAAAAACTAAGGGCACATTGTGACAAGGAGTTCCAGCCCAGCCAGCTTCCCAGGCAGGGGATGACAGCTCTGCCCACCCGCTCAGCCCCAACCCGCTCAGCCCCGCGGCAGCGCAGCGCCCTGCTCCACACACAGGCACTGCGCCGCGGCCGCTGCTCCCACCCTCGCACACAGTCTGCGCCACGCCGCGTTGGTGCCGGGAGCCTCCGCGCTCCTGCCATTCACACCAGGTTCTTCATTCATAAACCTACTGGAAAACCCCCCTCCAACCTCACTGCCTGCCTTCTCAGAGCCCAGGCCAAAGTGCCACCGACCTGCCCAGCAGCCAACTGCACCCCAGCACTACGGATTTCCTCCCCATTTCCGCAGGATGCTCACACCTTTCCTAGCATCGCGCTGCCAAAGGAAGCGTCCCGCAGCCTCCCTTACTCCACAGCCACTAAAAATAACACAGCCCTTCAGTGCTTTCGGTTCTATTCAGTATCTGGTAGATTCTTCAGTCATTCCCTACTGCATAACCACCACGTTCTGGTGACTCCTTGGATTTTTCACGCAGCTCACGTGGGAAGGCCGTGCTGTTCCCCTCCTTGCTGTGATCTTCCCCCTGCACAGCCATGGCACTGAGCACAGGAAGCCCAGCATCCCACCAGCCATCAGGACGGGCTCACACAGCACTGGGAGCCTCACAGCAGGAATTCCTATCGCTCGGGAGTCTTCAGATGAAGGGGGAATTTCTCATCTATAAATCTACACAACTACATAAATCACGTATTACAGCCAAGTTGTGCATGGTATTCCCAATTCAGAAAATAAAATAATTTATTTGCCAAAGAGAGACAAAGTGGAACAGAAACTCAATGCTTTTGAGGCCAGGAGAGAAGCTTCCCTTCCTGCCCAGCTGCAGCCCAGCTCTGCAATCACACTGCACAGCACTGCAGAAAGGCATCCTGCAGCCCAGGGCATCCCCTCTGCAGCACAGAGCTCTGCCACGCAGCAAGGGAGGGATTTCCTCAGGCTCAGAAGGGCAAGCTGAGGAACTGAGCTTGTTAATGCACACCACCAGTCATTTCCTTTTCTGTAAAGCACACTGCAAAGCGTACAGCTCAACTTCTGCTGTTACCATTGAGACTGACTGTACCTGAGCCTCTCAGTCTTCCACAAATCCACCTCTGAAGCTCCTCCTCAGTGCTGCGGTGTGCACAGAAAGCATTCCACGCTCTCCTGAACAGGCTGGAGAACTTCCCCAAACTTCATATTCCTTTCCAGCAGCACAGTCAGACACCTTGAAGCCCACAACAATTAACAGCAAATTACTTTCTTTCTGTCTTCGAGCTTATTGCTTTTTACCCTTCCCCCCCATCTCCCCCAGCACATGCTGTCAGTCCGTAGATTCCATCACCCTTCTGAATTTCTAGAAATTAGAAACGTCCCCCAAATACACTGATTTGGAAAACCAACGTGTTGGGATAAACCACACCTCCCAGCTCATCTCTCCTACACGTCCCATGAATGGTGGGACCCATTTTATGTAGGACCAACCAGTTTCAGACTACTTGAGATAAAAGAGCCCTTCCACTTGTTTGTAAAGAAAGATTTCATATGTAAAACATTCTGGCTTCAATTTGTGTTTTCAATACAGGATTATTTCTTGGCCACCTCTGCAGTTACAACCTAATTAATTAACTGAAGCCCTACAATGCACAGAGCACCCCTCCCCAGGAGCAGGGCAGGCAGGGAGCCCCGCATGTCCCTCCTGCTCTCAGCTCCCCCCCTTCCATCCAGCTGCACCAACCCTTCCCCTGGGGCAGCAGCTGGACGCAGCACAAACTGCCCTGCACTGCCAGGAGCCCCACAGCTTCAGAGCCGAAGAGGCGGAAAGCAGAGGCAGCACAGCTGGTGTCAGACACACCTCCAGCAGCCAACAGAGCAGCGCTCTCACTGACAGCTCCTCAGCTGCTTGAGTGTCTCCATGGAAACTTCCATCCTTCCAAATCCTAATATGCAGCCACACACTTACTGTGCTTTGCGTTCCACGTAGAACACCAACAGAACTGAGAGCACTGCAATATCTGCTCCATTAGTTGGGCCTGCTTCAGCTGGGAGGTGCAGTAGTGAAGGAAAAGCTCCCTGCACTCCTCACCTGACAGCAAACCCTTCCAAGGGACACAGCGGTGGCTTCAGCATGACTCCACTCTTTGCCAACAGCATTTGTCATTCCATAACATGGCTGTAAGCTCTGCAGGACAGAACCTCTCTATAAAATGAAGTCAACAGGTTGATTTGGGTCTAAACAAACAGAAACCAAACAACACAGCAGATAAGACACTGTTCTTCAAGGAACTCATTTTCCTTACTTTCATTTCTGTGCTGCTTTTTATAATTCCAATCAAGCTGCAGTGCCAGAAAATGGCAGACGTGTCTGTGGAAGCAAGACATGAAATATGGGATTCTACGGAAGGGAAAAAACCACCCTGAAACAAAGACCAAAACATTCCTGGCCATTTCTCAGAAGGGAGCGGGGCAGAGGCGAACCAGAACCAGGTGGAAGCAGGGAGCACCAACCAGCCACGTTCTGGGGCCTCTGCAATCCTATTCACCTCGTCTCTTCTGGAAAAAGCAGAAGCAACTGCCCCTGAGTCGTGGTGTGAGCAAAAAGGCTCAGCCACCTACAGCACGAGCCTCCCTTACCTGCAGAAGGCAAATACCAGCTCTCTGCTAACACAAATACGGAACACAGAAATTCGAGTGTTTGGAAAGCACAGCCCACCTTGGGGAGGACTCACAAGGATGAGCAGCAGTGATTTACCTGAACCAGGAGCCCAGAATGGCCAACCAGCATCCCAGCTGCAGGGTGACAGACCCCACGCCTCTTACAGGACAGCACTCCGTATTTCCCCTCCAGCACTTCTTTTTAACATCTCTAAACACCACTGTGATGCCCAGAACATCATTAAGAGGGAGGAAAAATAAAATAAAAGCCAGACCTGGGGTCTGAAAAGTCAAGGCTTAAACCTGAGAACACTTCCATCTCTGAGCATTACACAAAAAGTAACAGCATGCAGAAAGGCAAAGAGAACACAAAAGGAAATGGAAGAGAACAAGTCACAAGATTTGGAAATTTTTGACTGCAGAGTCTGTGAGTTCAGAGAGAAAGGGACAATTCAGGGTAAAGCCAAAAGATTCAGGCACTCCAGGAATTCTGACAGGCTTTCAGGCACCCCAGGCTGCTCCTGTGCAGCAGGCAGTGAATATTTCACACTGTTTATTTTGAGTATTTCTACCAGGGAGTCGGGTCTGCCTGGTCAATTAAAAAACAAATCAATAGTTGGGAAAGAAAAAGAAAATAGTAGTATGTATGATGATAAGCATCCATGAGGAAGCAATCCCACAACACTGACAGTGCTGTGAGCTCCTGCAGGCACCAGGCCCTCACCTGCCCTCAGCCCTCCACCTCCTCAAGCACCAGGAAAGCTTCCTGGAGCATCAGGGCTTGCTTGTGCCAACCTGTGGACATCTAGCATTTTCAGCAAGCAGCTGTCAAATCTTTCACAAAGAAATCCAAAAAACAGAGCAAAAAGATGAAAAATGAGACTAACTTCTCATTTTGGTTAAAATGATGACAAGATACAATAATGACGTGCTCCCAGCCCTGCCCCTCAGCAACCAGGCTGTGTCCCACCATCCCTGGGGGGTTGGGGCTGAGCACAGTGCTCTGTGCTGCTCTTCTCTATGGAACTGCTCCCGAGCCGCCAGCAGCGTGCTGCCGTGCTGTGGGCGGCCACATTTCATTCATAGCCTTCTATAAACAATTTAACAACAAATTACCACCGCATTTCCATCCCACAGGACCACCTCAGCAACTCCTGCAAAACACCTTTCAAAGCACACAGAGATCTGCAAAGCCTCCAAGAGAAAAATACCACCTCCGTCAGGAAAAATTTGAAGTTTTATTTTTTGCTAAACAAAGCGTTATGATCCCTGAAAGGTGTGGATATAAGCTTTGAGAGGAACGGGGCTATGACTGCCATAGGGCACGCACAGCACAAAGCAGAAAGCCCTCTGCTACCACTGCCCAGCCAGGAAGAAGCACCAACCAGAAATTCTGAGCCTGGACAACAAAAGTTCAGATCAGGAATTCTCAGAACAAAGCTTTAGAACAGAAAGCTTGGTCTACGAGAACCTGGAAAACAGCCTGATTAAAAACTACCCGTGTGCGCACCTACAGGGCTCCAGGACACCCAGCAGCAGTCGTAACAGCAGCGCTTCCCACCCGCACAGAAGAGTCTAACGAACGTCTGCCCCAGCCACAGTACAGCTGCCCTCTGATACAACAGGTCTGTAACAGCACACAGCTGAGCTGGACCGAGTCACTGCCCTGCAGCCGCACTGCACCCAGCACAGCTGGATTCTGGGTCCTGCAGTGCTGTGCAAGTGCTGCAAGCCCAAGGGACTGAGGCGAGGACTGCACAGCAACAGCAAGGCACGAACAGCTCCGGGGGGTACTGGCAAACAGAGCCAGCACTGTTTTACCAACCAGCTTTTGTATTTTCAAACGTTTTTACACTGCCTTCTCTGTCTCTTCATTTGCTTGTTTAAGCTGTGAGCAGAACGCACCGATACACAACGCAGAGCTAACTGCTCATCAGCCTCTTCCGAAATGCTTATCTTCACAGGGGCAGCAGCACGCAGCTCTCCACACACGTGCTGCTGCCGATGGAAGCAAACAACTCACAGCAAACGGCAGAGCCGCCTCATTCATTTACCTGGAGCGACCGCGGCAAACACCTCAGAGCGGTTACCCTGGCCGGGACAAGCACTGCTGCCGAGCAGTCACCTCCCTGTCGAGATGCTCACGTGAAAACGTTCCGATGCAGCACGGGTCACACGCTGCACGTTTCTGGATCTCCTGGCTGCATAAACACAACCCTCGCGTGCTTCCATGCAGAGTTCTGATGTGAGAAAACAGAAATAATGCCAGCGTTTGCTGTGACACCCGGCGCAGCAGCCCGATCCCACAGGGCACCGCAGGTCAACGCCAGAGAAGAGGAGCAGAAGCGACGCACGCTGCCACCACCAGCCCAGGTTACCCACGCCGAGCACCCCCTGCAAGCGCAGCCCGCCGCAGCCGCGGAGCTCGGGAGCCACGCTGGACAGACACACGCTGCTGGCAGGACGGCGGGCGGAGCGCCACAACCCGAGTCCCGCGCGTGCGAACCCGGCTCCCCGCGGCCGCCCGTCGCCCTCCTGCCCAGCACCCACCTTCGTACCCACGGCCGGCGCCGCGCTCCCGGCTCCGCTCGGCCCGCGCCGCGCCGCACCGAACCTTCCAGAAGCGCGGCGGCTCTCACACCTCGGCCTGGGACCGCCCCGCGCCCCGCGAGCACCAATCACAGCGCGCCGCGGGAAGACGGGCCAATGGGAGCGCCGGCTCGCCGCACGGCTGCGCTTGGCGGGAGACCTTCTCCCCCTTTTCCCCATGACACTGCCGCGGGATCATTAATGTGCTTGCTGCTGTTAATGGCACAGCCCGCCCCGGCCCCCGTAGGTTACAGGCTGACGACAAAGCAGGCTGGTGCTCCGTGCTCCACGTGCACACCGTCAGGCCCGTGTTGCTCTCCTGACCTTCGCTGCCGGCACGCTGATGGGATCCCAGCGAGCAGACAGCAGCTCTCAGTCCCTGCTCACACTGTCAGGAGGGCATCGTTAGGGGTGCACCTCCTTAGCACTGCCGGGGAGCCTGAAAACACGTGTGGCAGCTCGTAAAGTAACCGTGATTTGTTTTTAAATAATTAACTGACACCGCAGGAAATCCATTTTTTCCAGGAGGTAGAACTGTCTGCCTCCAGCCTGGTTTTCTGTACGCACTGCTAACAGCATGGTGACCTCACGTGCTTTATGGCTAAAAACAATACTGATAATTTAGAGAGGTTCCAGAGGAGAGTACAGAGATCTGGACTTAATCCCTGCACGCCAGCAGGTTTTCCCTAGCTGCAGGATGTTTCTAGCAGCTATTTCCCCTTTCTGTCCACCAGTGATTTATATTCCTGGGGGGGGGGGGAAACAAACAAACAAAAAAAAACCCTTTTTCAAAATGTACAACGTGATGAAATTAAGGTAATGATTCAGTCTGTGCTTTCGTTTTGGCCTCCTGCTACCCTGATGCCAAGTCTGCGGGGAGGGGTGCAAAGCTGAAGCTCTGGGGCCCTCAGAGCACCGCCCCAGCACACAGCACTGCGCACAGCCCAGCTCTGCGCACTGCTTCTGTGCCTCTCACATTTCTTTACTTCTTTGAATCAGCTTCTCTTTGTTTTATTTCTCCTTGCTCAGAGCTCTAAAGGAGTCAGGTTTGGACATTTTCTAATCACCTTTCCTACTTCCTCCTTCAAATTATTCATGCCTGATGCAGTTGCCACCCCAAACCCATTTCATTGCCCCTCACCTGACCCTCAGGCTTCGCTCATCCTTGCTGGCTGTTGGTTAACACCCCCTGTCCTTTTACTGACCCTCAATCAGCTATGACTGCTTTCTCCACTTCTTCCTACAGCCACCAGCTAATTCACACCCTGCTCTTTGACATCATCTCTCAAAAATTTTTCCTCCTGAACTGCATTGCCAAAATCATCCACACTTGCACTATTTATTTTGCCCCATTTCATGCAACTCTCTCTCAGTGTGAATCTTGGCCACACCATCTCTCCTCCTTCAGAACATCTGAAATGCAGCTGCAGAATCCCTGCTGTATGGGCAGCCCGACCACCAGCCTCACAGGGCTGCGTGTTCCAGCACGGCTGCTGGGGGAGAGCTGGAAGTAAGCAGAGGCACCGGCAACGCCATGAGAAGCTCTCAGAGTTTCTTCAGGAAAACAGAAGAAAAACTCTTTCTATGAAAAGAGTGTTTTACTTCATTTTAAAAATCTTTTTTTAATTAAAGTCAGCCCAGTTTCTGAAAGAAAATACAGAAATATGTAATTGAATGAAATTATGAATCAACATTGAAATTAAATGTTAGCTTTTAAAAATATGCCTCAGCCAAACTGTTTATTTAATTGAGCTTAACCCAAACACAACTCTTATTGTTGAGCAAAGCGTTGACATCCAAGAACATCCATCCAGAGACCAACCCTGTGAGGATGGCTGCTGTGGTTTTTGCCCGGAATGCACTGCCATTAGAACCCGGGGGAGTCAGGCACAGATGAGAGCACAGTGAATTCTCATCTTAAGGCATTCAAATTTCATTTGCAATGGGAGGTTGACTGGAGAAGAAAGAGGTAGCAGCGTTTGGGTCTCCTCGCTGCTGGGCTATTAGGAGCAGCTATAATAACTGCTTCTTAAGTGTTTGATCAAGGGGAACAACTGTAGCAGATTCTCCTGTGGTACTTCCCCTAGGAGCTGTTGATTTTAAACTAAGTTGCAGTTCCTCTTCCACTTTTCATGCCGTTCAGCATGCACTATTACAGCGGCTGCCCGTCTGTGTTCATGTATGGGTCAGTGGAAGCGTTCTGTTATCGCACAGCCTGCAATAACCGTGGGCACCTCCAGGTGCCGGTTTGGCTGCAGGGCACTTGGCAGCACCCGCCAGTTCCATTTCCTGCCACTCAGCCTCTGCTGGTGCTGCTCAGCCATGCTGGAAGCTGCACAAGGAAGAGTCCGACAGAGCCACTGCCTGGTAATCGTGAGGCCATGCACAGACGCGGGCTGACTCGGCGCGTCCCCAGATGCAGCCTTTGCCTATCGTGTAGCTGTCTTCACCCGTAATTTTAGAAGAATGAAGCTGTCTGGAATAGGCTCCCATACACTGAAATCATTTTTAGATTTTTTTTCATTCATGTCAACCATATTTAGCCTTCCAAACACTGCATCACTCCTCAAGTTTTATCTTCAGCCCTGGGCTGCCTAGAGAAGCATGTCAGCCTTCCTAGGCTTAACATAACACCTAAATAAAGCCTATGCATGAAATAAATGCTTTTCTTTTTTTCCGTATTTGACTTAAGGGCTATTTTAGTCTGCTCTGCATTCTTCCCCATAGGCCATCTTTGTGTTTGCCCTGACCAGACACATCAACAGCAACTGGAGCTTTTCAGGCATTTCCCAGCTATTCCACGCGGTTGCCATTGACTGGACGGGGCTGCTTCCTTTTTGCAGTTCTCTGACATTTCTGCAGGCTGAGGACAGCTTACAGCAGGCTGTCCTTTATAAAGCTCTCTGCAACTCTCACTTTTATCTTCAGTGGCACAGAAGCTTCCCAACAGCATTTTATTACATCTCTAGCCTGAAGCTGTTAATTTATACTCCTAGCTACTCCTGTGTCATGCCTTATGAACACAAGAATTATAAACGCTTTCACTTTTTAATTACACAAGTCTCAATGGGAAAAATAAAATATTTTGACCACCTGAAGATTGATGTAAAATATGCTTTTCCCTGCTGCTTGCTTTACAAGGCCAGTGTAATTCAGCGATTGCTCCACCGAACTTCCAAGAGGCAAAGAAAATCGTTCATATGCTTAATCATCACCGATACATCTGCAAGCACACGTGTTTACTATTACATCTGAAAATAAAATGTCCTTGGATGTCATTGCGTACAACGTCTTGTTTGGCTGGGGACACGCTGATGACAGTATTGCTTCACCACAGCTCACAGGCAGAGGAGCAGCAGCAGGATGAGCACAGCCCTGCAGCCCTGTGCTGCCAGCCCAACCTTCTGCCCTGCACTGCTGTGCCCGGAAGGATTTCAGCACATTCAGCTCTGGAGAAAACATGGATTCAGTATTCTTCTAAGCCATCACTGCTGAGCTGATATGAATGACCTTTCTCTTGAAAGAACTCAATTTGCAGCTGATTCCTGATGTGTTTCTGTCTCATGTATTATGTTCCCGAGTTATGGAAAGTGTCTGCATTTCTTAAACTATTCCTACTTTCCTATTGCTAAGTGATTTTGAACTCAGGTTGACCCACAAGCCAGTAATTCATGGAGAAGCACACATAAATCAGCTACGCATGTCACTGCAGGAGCCACATCAGCCTTAAGGTCCCGCTTTTTGTTCATCATTTGCTTGAAGAAGAAAAAAATAGCCATAACCCAGAGTTTGGTTCTACACAGATTATCCCCAGCAGCACCACAGATATTTACAGCAATGTTCACAAGGAGCTGAAGAGAATTTTCCTCTGCAGGTGAAGGAGCACTCCCTGCAGAAGCACCTCATGTAAAATCACTGTCCCTCCTGCACGCATTTTTAAGGAATATTGATATTCCTGTAAAAGAGACATAAATCAGACTATTAAAATAACTCAGCATCATTTAAGTTAAATGACGTTTAAGAAAAAAAATCAGGAGTTTTCTCCGAGTTATAGTTTGACATCCTTACAACAAGAAGAGACCTTTTAGCTCTATGAGAACCAATAACACAAACTTTCTCCTTTGGAATGTTTAAGTTTCAATGGAGAAAAAGTCTTGTTCAGAAGTAGCCCACTGAAGCCCTGTGCTTTAATCCCAAACAGATCAAATCTCTATTTAGATACTCTTTAACAAAAACATATTTTGACTTCAAAAAATTCTACAGATATTTTCAGTCTTCATACCAGAAGTCTAACAGCTTTTCATGACCTGCTGTGTGTGATATAGAATGATGCTGTGTGTGTTATTCTCGCACGTTCTCCTCCCCCAGGCCCATTACACTGAGGCAGGAATGTGAGCATCTCACTACACACTGGGCTGTGGCAGCAGTGGGCTCCTGCAGCCTCTGCCTTGATTTTTGTAGAACGTTTATTTATTTTATGATGTGCTTAGTTTTTATTAAAGTGATTTTTCCATAAAGCTTTAAGCATAATAAACCAACCTCAATGAGCTTTTTTTGGCATTCATTGTGCACTTTGAAATAGCATTATTGTCTAGAGACTTTTATAACCTTTAAAGCACCGTAGAAACAATTAAGCTTGCCTTTCTTAAAATGAAATCTTTTTTGTTCCCTTCAGTTGCATGACTGCCGAGGTCTCAATTTCAAGACCACAAGTTTTGCTTAAAGCAATAATTAAAACTAAAACAGCATTAAGGAACCTGTGCTTGCTGACAGCTGCCTTTACCTCACTTGTTCCCTTCCTGTTTCTTCGGTGGTTTAAGGCTATGTTACAGGAATGGATGCAGCTGATCTGTAGCAGCACGGTGTGATCCACTCGTGTCACTGAAAAGATTTCCCAAAGAGACCTGGATGGGAGCAGATGTAGGAGCGTGCCTACCTGCGTCCCTGAGCACTTCAGCTACGTCTGCACACGGCAACATGCCACAAAAGCAAAATCTAAAATGCATTCCTTCAGTTCAGACCCAAACCTGAGAGTGAGACTCAGTACAACACCAGTCATGACAATCAAGGCTTATCATTACGAAATACTACATGACTACGATTCAGCCCTGAAGGACATCTTGGTGTAAAACTTCCTTCTTCACTGGTGCTGCTCTGGGATGATTTGAGCCAGCCTTGAGCTGGGCGGGCAGCCACAGCCCCGGCACAGGAGAATCGCGGCTCCAGGCCCGGCAGCTCCCACTGCAAGGCACAGGCTGTGAGAACCCATTTGGCCAGCTGTTCAGTATTATTTCCTGAATTCAGCTCAGGCAAGATCCTCCTCCTGGAAGCTGCAAGAGTGGGCAACGTTTGTCCTGAAGGGATCTGACTGATGAGAACCAGCAGCGGTGCAATGAGCAGCCACCAGGGGCTGCGGGGTATTGCTGAGGTCTGAGCACCCACCAACCACTTCTTTCCATAAGGCATTTTAATGTCCTGCCAGGTTAGCTCCTGAGCTGATAGGTTGCCTATGAATAAGAAATTAAGCTATATATTTTTCATTTACATGACAACAAGCCACCTACCATCTCCTTAGAGGAAGTCTACATGAACTAAGAAAATGAAGGTACTGAAGCTGCCAAAACCCAGACATGTTCCAAGCCAGATAACGAGGTGCATCCCATAGATCGGGGTAGCAGAAAGCATTAATCCCCCCCATCACTGCTTCAGAAGGGATCACCTCTCCCTGCGAGGCCCAGCACATCGCCCTGGCAGCTCCCAGCTCTTCGCCACCTGCATGCGGCCACGGTGCCCATCCTGCTGAGCTCACAGCCCTCACTGCGGGGCCCTTCACCCTTTAGAGGGAAACACCATTGTAATGAGCACACTGTAATGAGATGAGGTCATGTATTTACCACTTCGGGAAGGAAGGTTTTCCTGTTTGTGTCTGAAGCACACCGGAAACATCACCATTTGTGTACAGAACAATTATCTAGGGCATGTGCTGCAGGGAAGCTGGGCTGAAGGAAACCCATGTGACCCAGAGCCTCCTGCAGCACGTTTGAGCAAGGGGTTGTGGAGCTTCTGACACAGTCACACCAGCGGAACTGGCAAGAACTTGCTCCTATGGAGCAATCTGAGATGCCAGAGAGTGCAGCTGATTGGAAATGCATTCCTTGCAGGTTGCTTGGTGGCAGCGTAGAGCATCCTGGCTCTGCTGGAACTCAACTTGCAGAGCTGCAAAAAGGCTGGGTGGTGAGGGGGCTCTGAGCAAAGCTGGAGCCCTGGAGCTGGCAGGGAACGTGGAGCTGGGCGGGGGGCAGGGACTGGAGGGGCTGGGAAAGGAGTTAGCAGCAAACAAAGCTGAGGTTGTTGGGCATTTTCTTTTCAGTGTAAAAACAGAAGATGATGGAAGAAATCACCATATCTACTGAAGTCATGGTGGAATATAGCTCTTTAAATGGAGGAGAGAACACAGCCAACTAAATGTAGAAGATGTAGGACATGCATTAGTCATGAGAAGATACCTCATCGAAGTTATGCATGTGCGAAATAAGCTTTGACAGAACTCACCAGGGAGAAAACTAGGGGATTAAAAGCGCAGGTAGAAAATAAATGAAAGAAGGATTCATACATGCCACAGAAATACATGAATGTGCTGTTCTGAAACCTCGGGAGCTTCAGGTGCAGCCAAACAAGAGAACTATAGAAACAAAGGAAAAAAAACACTGTTAATCCTCGTCTTAAAGAGACTGGGTATTTAAATGAAAAATATAGAAAAAACAAATAAGCAAACACTTATTATAAGCAAATGCCTATAATGACATACTTCAGGAATCTAAAATTTTCCAGGTATTCAAGGGAGCAGTGAGTGAACTGGGCAGGTAACGTGGCTGCATGTTGAGGAAACTCCAATTTTTATACTCTAGCCTCGGCATCAAAAAAATCCAACTGTTCTCCTAACAGAGTGCAGAAAGAGCTTCTGAAGAGAGCTCCGGGCTGGCCAGCAGGGAGATGGATGCTTAGGAGACAGGAATGAGCTGTGGAGGAAAGAGGAGAAACAATCAAACAGTGAGTGATGGCAACAGAAGTGCTGGAAGTGTAATGAAGTGAGAGGATGCATTGAGGACGCCAAAGCAGAAAACTGAGTTAACTTGGAAGAACAACGCTGGGGGAGCCTCTTCATGTTGCTGGGGGGAAGAGGGAGAGGTGGCCATAGCACTGAGCTGATGGGAGAGAAATTACAAAATGCCACAGTTTGTTTCCAAAGAGGACAATCATCCTGAACGTAGGAGCAAGGACAGAGGAACAGCAGCAATAGAATGGACTGCATTTAGACAAGTGAGAATCAGAGGGCACGTCCAGGGCCAGGAAGCTGGGCACATCCCCGTTCAGAATGCCAGCAGAACTGGTCTGTAAATAATGTCTCCAAGACCTCCATGAGCAGAGGGGCTCAAGGACACTTCACAATGCATCCACCGCATTTCTCAGGCCAGGTGTTCTTGGAGAGAGAGGAACACCAGCGGTGCTGGCCAAGGCACAAGGACTGTGTTAGCAGGAGTGCGGCATGCTGGCCTTACAGCTTCTCCTCCGAAGATTCCAGCTGGAATAGATCCATAGAAAAACAACAAGGACAACCATAAAACAGAGAGCCTCGTTAGCACCATGAGATGAAGAGGTACGGAAACGTGACTGCTGCTCCAGGGAACCCACAGCAAAACCCAGCACAGCGTGCAGGCTGCTGGACAGCAAGGAGCCCAGCAGGACCTACCAGTGGGCAGCCTATGGATTTCTGCATGTTTTCTTCGCATTCTGGAAGGAAGCTCTAGAATTCAGCAGTGCTCACAGCAAGAGCCCTCTGACTACAAAGAAGAACCCATGGTTTACAGGAGATGCTCTCTGCAGCCACATGAGGCAGTTTCACAAGCAAACCATGGATTTTTCCCCTGAATGGTGACTGCATGAGAACACCTCACCCAAACAGCTCCACCAAGATCACTGCCATAACAGCGTTCTTAAAACCAAGTGGCTATTGGCTGTGATTCCAGGGCTGTAGCTCTGGAATTTTGCTTACAGACTGCCCATTTCCATAGCAGTCTCAGTCCCACATCAATGCTGACGAGCAGCAGCCACGTGGTGCTTTATACGCCACACTGGGAACAGGCGAGTGGGGCATCCACGTGGTGCACGGACAAGAAACTTGCTGCCTGGAACAGACACTGTGTAAGGCTTTCCAGGAAAGTTACCTTCTGGTCAGGAAACAGGCTGAAGAGGAGCTGTACAAAACGCGCTGCCCTCCCCCAACCCCACGGGCACAGCAGCCCCCCAGCAGCTGGCAGGGTACCTCACCTGTGGGCACAGACACAGTGTGCTGCTACAGTATGCACAGCACCATTTTTATAGTAAAAATAGCAAAGAACCCATGGCTTATCTAACATCCTGCATTGTATTTAATGCTAGGATAATATCTTCCAATGAACTATTCTTGACATAACCCTCATAAATCAGTCTTTCTGCTATGTTTCCTTCTAGAAAATTCATTGGTGTGGAGCTGGGGCCAAACCCCACTGCAGCAGCAACAATCGTGCTGCTGGGTCCTTAGCATTGCAACAGGATATTTGGGGTGTTTTTCCTTTTATTTCCAGGGGCAGACACGTCTGTTTTAATGTAACATAAAAACTTACACTGCCAGAAAGCACACCGATTATGGAACAGCAGCCGTTATCTCCAAGCTAAGGCCACAACCTCCCAAACCTGTGCCATCTCTCCCTTGCTGCTGCCAGACTGCCCACAGCTTCCAAGGGCAAAGTGGGCACAGCCAAAATGTCTGCTGCTCTCAGAGGCACCAGCACACCCAGAGCTGAAATGGGGCAACGCGCTGCTCAGGGCAAAGAGCTGCGTTAAATCCAACCCAGGTTGCCTTGTGGTTTTATGGTGTCTGCAGCTACAAATGATGATGATGATTTGTCTGAGAAGCAGAAGGTGCAGGGAAAAAAGAGGAGAAATCAGCATTCCTCCCCAGCCCTGGTTTGTTGCCCTCCACTATAACTACAGCTAAAGGAGAACTGGGACATGAAATGCAATAGGAAACAGCATTTGTTGCATCTGCTGTTTCACCTGTGTCTCTAGAATTGCACTGCAAACACAGGATTGTTTTTGCCTTGGTTTGATAAGATCCATAAATACTATTACTGCATGTTGTCACTTCTTCCAGTACTTTTTCAGTGTCACTTAGTTTATGAGATTCGGAAATAATATGGCTGGAAATAGAAGACAGAATTTGTCAAAGGGCAAAGCTCTCCCCAGTTCTGCTTCCATGAACTTCGAGGAGAGCTCTGGAACTCCTCCACCTCCTGAAAGCAGCACCTCTGTGCTGCCTGAGAGCACAGCCCAGCTGCTTTGGTCACCACCATTTCCCGTGGAACAATCACAGTGCAAGTGCACAAAGATCAGAGGTTTTAAAAAGGGGAATTCCTGCAGATATTCAAAATGTTAAATGCAGACAGGCTCATATTAAACCCCAAAACTGAACAACAACCAAGTCACATTTCTGATTCAGTGTGGTTTGAGATAGGCAGCCTTATCCCGGTTTGATGGCTAATTACATTCTCCAAACAGCCTAATAAAACAAAGCACGCCGCCAAACGGGGTCCGTAATTAGCAAGCAGTCATTTGGCTTCCAATACTCCCTTCAACAAAAACAAAAAAGAAAATCTAGCAATGCTGCAATGCTGGAACAAAGAGGAGAAGTGTATTAAACTGTAAAGCTATTCTACCTGCTTTTCTACAGTAAAGAAAAAAATGAGGAAAAAAAGAGGAACACTCATGTCCTTTCTATCTCCAGAGAGCAGCTGGCATCCTCACACTTCAGGTGCCACATTGCATGATGTGCAATGACATGAAACCAATTTATGTCACCTAAATGACTTTCCATTGACAGTGTGTATCAGCCAGCACATATTTATAGCTGGGACAAGCACATTCAGACTAATTAGCAGCTTTCTCCCCAAATGAAAAAGCAGCAGCGTTTTAGACAGTCTGTGTTACTGTGAGCTTGTGGGAAGACAGATTTTAACAGCGCTATGAGAACAAAAGAGCTGCCTAAAAGGAATGATAGGACTTGCATATGGAGTTAATTTGCTTTCGAGCGAGTTTAAGAGTTACAAAGATGCATCGCTCATTGCTTCTCATGCAACAAACAACTGGGTCAGGCAGGGATCTGTGCTATAAAGTAACTGCATCATGGCTGGTGGTGCTTCAACCAGGAGTATTTCTCCGGTTTAGCCTTTTAATCTACAGTTCCCACCCTTCTCATTTCAGCCAATGATATCATAGTGAATCTTTCTGATCTGTTTATTAATTCTCAGAACCAACAAACTGCAGTCAAAGCGATAGAACAGACCTCACCAATGGCTCTAGGCACTGAGTACCCTATAGGCACACCTCCAGTTGTGATAGAAGCTGACAAATGGAGCTTGGAGGGAGTTTTCAGCCAAAATACAGCACAAGTCTAACGTAAAGGAGGTGACAGATGGTATGCTTCCTATTCTAATTTGTTGAAAATTATGAAAAATTAGAAGTGCTACAAGCCAAGCAAACCAGTGCTAAAAAGGGGGGAGAGGGGGGGGGTTGGAAATAGTTAGAACATTTGAATTAGATGCATCAAAATGCGTTTGCTACTTTTTGGAAACAACAGATTCCTTATCCCCAGGCAGCTCAGTTCCCCCTCCTCCCCCCGCAGGAGGGCTGCTCCAGGAGCAGGGCACTCACCTGCTGGGGTGTGAGACACTAAGTGGTGACAGTAAAGGAGGACAAGAATTGGGCCTCTGAAAATGGCCAGATTGTGATGGCTCCCGTAAGCTGTCAGCGCTGCCACAGGGCTGGCAGGCAGATCTGCACACCAGCATCCAGCCCAAGGCCTCCACGCTGACACTGAGAGCTGGGATGGGCTCCCTGTGAGGACACCCAGCCTGCAGACCGCCCACACTGCTGGAGAGGCACACATTGCGCAGCAGTTGGGAGCTGCTCAACAGCAACAGAACAATGCAGCAAATGAAGTTTCTTTGGGGATTCGGCTTCACCTTCCTGTTTGGTTTACAGATACCTGCCTACACAGAACAGGTCAGACAGCCAGGTCTCAGCTCTGAGCGAGGAGGAGTCCCTTGCAAAGCCGTGTGATTGCAAGGCACAGAGCCGAGGGGCTGAGAAGCGAGCGGCTGGCACCCAGGGGCACAGTGCTGTCAGAGCTGCAACCGAAATGAATCTCTGAACTACGCCGTTCATTACTGCCTTTCTGTGCTCGCTGCTTGCATTGCCTGGCAATTACAGGCCATGCACCATGGACCTGGGCAGCAGCAGCCTGCCATCGCCGTGCCAGCCCCGTGCAGCAGCACCCGAGAGCCCTGCTGGCCCTGTGCCACTCCACACCTTCACACACAACACCAAACCACGCATCTCTTCTCTTTCCCTCCTTGCCAGCTTTAGTAAAGCAGTTTATAGAATAATAGGAGATGCTAAACACCATATTCTGCTGTTTAACACATTGCATCTGCTTTTGTTTTTAAATGCTAAAGATGATAAATCTTGATCCTTATTCGCGGAAAATTCCTCCAAGGAATAAATGTGAAGAAGTGCTTCTAATTACCCCAGCTTCCCCACTGCAGGCTGTCCAGCACCCACCCAGCCCACCAGAACAAAGCACCCACAACATCCCCTTTCTTGGGTTCTGTTCCGTAGTAGAAAAAGGTTTCTTTTTCAGAACAGAAAGGAAAAACTCTTAATGGCAAGAATTTTTTGCACTGCAGATTTGTTGCAATATAGGTGAGTGCCAAATGATTCAAAAATTGTGAAGAATTCCAGCACACATCATAGTAACTGCAGCTCTCTCTGAACAGAGAACAACTCATAGGTCAGCAAGCATAAAGCAGCCATGCTGCTCAGCATATTTACATGTACCACACGTTTTTGCACAGGAACTTCTCCAAAACAAATCTCAGCTTAAACTGAAATCTCTGTTTCACTTCTACGTGAATATTTCATAGTGCTTAACCAGAGCCCCAAAAGATAAGAAGGGGAAGCAAATAGGCAGAATCCATTTCTCGTGCAATGAGGCTGGAATGGTGCATCACAACTTTTGTCCTGGAGCCATCCAGCGCTACCAATGAATTCTAAGAGCCAGGAACATAAGCATAAATCCTTTGTTTCAATAACAGCCTTTCTAACCCTTCGCTCAGGATGATGAGAAAAATACAAATCGGTGCTCTCCAGCCCAGGCCTGGGGAAGCCTGCCGGAGAAACCAGTGCTCTGTTGTGGTGTTTGGGTTGGGTGGCAGTAGGGCCTGGACAGCAATTGTCCAGTCCTGGTGTGTGGATATTTGATCATTTTCTGCTTGGAAAGACAAGCACAGCAATGTTCCCTTCCAACATTCAATTAAGAGAGCTGCACGGTGTCAAAGTGACGGAGGAATTTAGTGGGACCAGTTACTGCTTCTTTATGCATAGCTCTGTATTTGCTGCCTTAATGAGCCCCTCTCTATTTCCTCAGCAATTGTCGCTCATCTTGGTGAAAATGACTTGGCCTGACTGACCCTGTTAAGCCTCAGAAATTAATTGAGATCTGAAAATGCTTGAGTACACATCCGTAGCCTTACATACTGTTCTGATCAGCGTTGTTAGTTAAGTAAACCTGGTGGAAAGCCGATAAACTTAGAGCTATGAAACAAGCAATTAATGGGGGCTGAGAATAACTGGTGCTCCTGAGATCAGGCCTGAAAGAGAGGATACAGAAAATTAGCAGAGCGCTGACCTAACTACTTGGAACCATCCAGGTCTATTCTGGGTGGAATATGGAGCTTCCTGAACAGTGCCAGAGCACAGGATGCCCTACAGGAGGAGCTGCAGCAGAAAACCAAGCTTACCCTGCAACAGTACAGCATGGCAGCAGCAAACAGGCTGCCTGGGGCACTTAGCTCTACCCTACCACATCCTCATCAACAGATGTTGGCATCAGAACTGCTGTCCCATCTTCACCTTCCACTGAGCAGCTGGTCAGCAGGAAGAAAATCAATGTTACACTCACCAAAGAATGGTCTGGATAGAGTAGCCATTGGGATTGGCCTGCTTTCAACAAAGTAAGACAGGAGAAGCTGGAGCTGGGGGAAACATTTGGACAAGCTTTTGGATTCAAAGCCTTTGTTCTGGTCTCTCCCAACCAAATCATGTTTCCAGGAATGGATTCTGGTGGTTATGTTTTACATAATGTATTTAAACCAAAAGATCTCTCAATATAGATGAAAAATAGTAGAGACATTTGAGAAGTTATTTGGAGGAAAACAAGAGTCAAATTTTGTAGTACTTATTTTGAAGCTATAAAGTGAAAACTGACCACTGAATATTCTCTTGCACATCATAACTAGATAAAGAAAACAAACACCAGGAAAACATCTAGCAATTACCTTTAGGGCTGGACTGAGAGTAATAGAAGCCACAGTGATCTCACAGCAATGCCACATAGAACCTGAGTAGTGGCTGGGGCAGAAATACACAACCAGATCTGAGGAGATGGTGAAACCAGGGGAGAGCGGCTGGGATGGCAGCTGGGACAGCAGAGCCCACCTGTCTGCTTTTCTCCATGGTCTGTGCACAGCCCCACTGCCTGGAGCAGGAATTGCCCACCTCAACCCCTGCTCACACAGAAATTGCCTCACCAGTAGCTCTCTTCCATTTCAGACAAGGTTAGTTATCAAAATGGACTTTCAGACTGCTGTGCCCTGGCTCGCACAGAGCCCAGACAGCACAGAACTGCTGTCGTGGTCGAGTGCCCGTGCACGCAGCGCAGCTCCACTCCCCCATCAGCCCCAGCTCTGTGCTTGCTGCCCCATCTCCTCCCGCACACACAGCACACAGCTGTGGCACACTGTGCCCAAGACAAGCTGTGTCCCTGTGCCAGCAGCTGAGCCCACACCCACTGCAGCACAGCGCGCTGCTCTGCGGGCACCGTGACCCGACGGGGCTGCCATCCCCTCTCCTTACAACTTCTCACTCTGTACACTGGTATCCTTACAGATCTATTTTTACTCAAATCCCCAGTGAGCCGATGCAGGTCTATAAAGACTGATTTGAAATTCTGTAGCTCAGCAGGAGCATCACAGGCAGGAGAAAACAGGCTGCGAGGGTGTGTGTTTCTTGGCCACGTTCTCTGCTGCTGTCAGTATTTACAGGCAGGCTGGGAAGCCACATCTTTTTCCTCTAACAGCTTTCTCCAGGCTGATCCACTATCTAATGCAGAAAGCACATCTCTGAGTTGCCACTTGCAGACGTTTGACAGCCTTCAAGAAACTGATGCAGTGCCACAGAGCCAAGATCCCCCAGAAAGCCATGCTGAGAAATCTACAGACAGTCACATTGACCTGAATTTTTAAAGAAAGAAAAACAACGCCGTGGAAAAACGCTTCTGAAGGAGGGAGATGAGAAGGGGTCAAAGTTTACAACCAACAGTGACATCCATCCCAGGAGGAGGAGGAAGTATTGAAGCAGATGCTCTGACCAGAGATGCGATGTGGGAGGGCCTGGCACGCGGAGCCAGCATTGCAGGGAAGCACAGCGCCCTTCCAGAGGGCAGAGGGGCAGAGGAGTGTGCCTTCCTGCCAACCAAGAAGGAGATACTTGGGCCTCACAGCAACACCTGCCCATGTCCCAGTGTCACCTCTGGGTTCTGTTTTTTCGGAGAACAAAACCGATGTTTGGTCACCCAAACACAGTCTGCAGGACTCCGGGATCATGAAACAGGATCCCTGACGACAGATACTGCATCAAAATCAAAAGCTGTTTTGGCACATGCAGTTTGTATTTCTGCTCTGTCTCATGTATTCTTAAAGAAAATAGCACTGGTTTAAATAATTTAGCCTTCGTAAACTGCCGGCCTGATTAAAAACATCACAAACAGTTGCATACAGCTCTCTGAGAGACATCAGCAGCTGTCTCTTCAATATATAGTAGGACTGAGATTCCTACACACAGATCTACAAGTTTAGGCTTCAAGTCGAATAGAAAAACAAGGAGGAGAGGGCTGGTAATGACAAAAATATGCATCTAGTAATATTTTGATCATTCAAAATTTGGAAGACACATGAAACTCATTAATGGGAGTGCTCTGTTTTGGAACAAACTGCAGTGGCCACGCACCCCTCTGCAAACAAAGACGAAGAAAGCATTGCCAGGAACTGCTAGCTTTGCCTCATCTCTCCCATATGCAAACTGCACAATTGCTGTGATACAGGCGCAGCTCTCTGGACTAAACTTGAGAAGCAAAACCTCGAGCCAACTTCAGCACTATCACAGCAGAAACCCATCTGTGTGCTAAGAGCCAGGCCCAGCCCCAAGGCCGCGTGTGCCTACAGATACAATGGAGCAGGGCGGTCCAAATACGAGCTCCCACCTTTCGATCGAGGTTGTTCTGCACAGAATGTGTGAAGCTACCGAAAAGGAACACCATGAAACAAGCAGCAAGGAAAACTTCTAGAAAAGCTGCACTTCCCATTAATACTCAAATGCAAAACCCAACAAGAAAAAAATGCTATGCTGGTTTTTATTAATTTACCGGTTACCACATTCTGGATCACCTAGCACTGCGTGATAGGGGATGCATATGAATTAAGTTTCTGCTGCATGGCACGCGAACTAGAGAGAATGTGCATCTATCTAGTTATGCATATGGAGCAGTGATTTCTGATTTATTATGCAGACCTCCTAGATGGCTGCCAAGTCACCAGAAACATAGTATATATTATATGGGTGCAATCTGAACAAAGAACCTATAAACATTCACATTATGCAAACCTTATTCATCCATGCAGCATGCTTTCTAAAAAAGAAAAAAAATAAATAAAATCAAACCCCTTCTTTTTTCTATCCAAGGAAGACAGCACCAGCAGAAACAATAAATCACATTGCTGCCTCGTGCAGAGGAAGCCACTGCAGGCTGCCATGGCTGCAGAGAAGGCTTCCTTCATCGCACGACCACTTGAGCCACTTCTAAAGTCAAATCCTGGCTGATTAACAAACATAATAATGTAAGCTGATTTTAACACCTCCAAAGCAGCAAAAAGCAAGGGTTTGATAAGATGCAGTAAGTGTGATCTTGATTTTAGCTTGTATTTTATAATGGAAAAACTGATTATCATGTCAAACATTCATACACTGTGCAAATGTATTTCTAAAAATCAAATGCATGACAGAGCGAACTATTCCTGAGGAAATTAATCCAACAGTGGAAGGGAGACCCGAGGACCCAATGACAGCATCTGATGGGTGCCACCAAAGTAGGATTGTGGGTTGTCAGTTAGTGAACAAGGAGGGAAAAAACAACGGCCCAGGATGGAAACCATGGGAACAGTTACAGCCTTTGCTATTGCTGAGTTTGTGGGAAAGGCTTCAGACATCCTAAAACGATCGCAATGTTCTGCTGCATGAAGCTTTCTGCTTCATTACTGGTATCTAAGTCAAGAAATAACATCAAAAATTCAAGCTACACTGAAGCAGAATCAGTCCCAATCTAAAATTGTTCAGCAAATAAAGAAACTCCATTAGAAAGAAACACTAGAAATATTTTGATTTCTGTTCTAGCACATTCAGATCCAATTTAGACCAATTCTTAAACTGAAAATAAGACGTCTTACAGCAATATATATATATATTTAGCACTTTCAAACAAAGCTTCGTTTTGCAAATATGGAACAGAATGCTTCCCATCGCTTCCCCCGCGCCCTCCTCGCCCCACACACACCACAGGCTGCCATCAGCCCTGCAGGTTCAGGCCCTGTCCGACCGCCGCTTTGAAAGAGAAGCCAAGAGGAGAAGCTCTCATACCACGTCCTCCTGCTGCCCCAAACCCGGCCCAGCGACCCAGCATCGCCCACCTGTGTGCTGCACCGGGTTTTGGTTCTGAATGGAGCTGCTGTGCCAGCGAGGGGCCAAGGCACTGCCGCAGCTGGGACACTGCGTGGGAATGGGCAGTGGCACTGACAGCTGCCAGAACGACTGACCTGCCCCACTTACACAGCAATCGCCCTTCTCCAGTGAAAACTCATTTCCTTCCTACACCTTGTTCTGCTCCCTTACAGGCAGCTCCAAGCATCACCTTTCTAATCAGGGGAAAACCCTCAAAACGCAGCAGTGAGATGGTGACGGGCAAGATGATGGCGAACAGGTGCCCATAGCAAGGGCTGCAGGGCCACAGGGCGGCCAAACTCCCCGGGACCTGCACTGACCCACCTCGCACAGCCGTCCCTCTGCTCTGCAAGGAGGTGAGCACTCCTTTTGGCCATGAGGGCCGGGTGCCCGGCAGGCCCCACACCCAGGGGTGGCGGTGCTGGAGGGGCACAGCCCCACTGAGGCCTCGGGCAGCCGCAGGGCCCAGCCGCACACAGCCACCCCGTGGGGAGAAAGCTGCTGAGGGGAGAGCCTGAGCTGAAAAGGGCAGGGGCGGCTTGGAATGCTCTTAGCACCAGTACGATAAAGGAGAGAATCTCCACGCTCACCAGCCCCCCCTCACCTCCCTCATTTGCATTTCCCGAGGCCAGCTCGCTGATACAACACGGAACAGTTTGACCAAGCGATGGATCTGCAGGTTTCTATGGTGATGAGGACATAAATCGCCTGCCCAGCCGCGTGCGAAAGGAGCCACCCGTTTTGGAAGCAGCAAGCGCTGCACAGAGCGGCAGGCGGCAGGACCAGCCAGCAGCCCAGCACAGCAGAGAGCTGCAGAATCACGGGACGTGCAGCCAGCCACACTGCGGGAAAGGATAAATAACTGCACACAACAACACTAACTACCTCCACAGAACTACACTACAAAGCCTCGTTTCACAACACTTACACACAGAAAATGCAATAAAAGATACCTGTACAAATCTGAAATTCTGATTTAGCGGCACCTGAAAACTCTGCAGAGAGCACAACGTCAGGGGTTACAACACGGCTGCTGGCCGCAGCTGGGGGACCCGACGCGTCCATGGGAAGGCACTGAGCACTCGGCAGCTCAGAGGGAAGCGACGGCTGTCGCTGGGATTCTGGAGGAAGCTTGGAAGTAGAAAGAGCAGGAGGAACTTAGATTTCTGCTTTGTGCTTTTCTTGAAGATGGTGCCTGGAAAATATTCACCTCTACCACAACACAGAAGACAAAGCTCCATAGAGCCTTTGTTCTTTATAGAGCCCATAGAGAGGGTGCTGCCCCTTGCCAGGCTGACTGGGAGCATCTCTCACATTCTGTAGGAGAAGTTTTCAGAGCAGTAAGTGGCAAAGGAGGATCTAGTACTACAACATTTGATAGGGAAGTTTTAAAAGTACTTCAAAATTCTGCTGATATGAGATTATTATCACTGTTAAGAGGAGGAAACACATGACAGAAAATGTTGTTAAGGAATCTGAAGCCAATGAAAGGTGCCCTGGAGACATGCTGAAATTCCTGTACTGAAGCTTGTGCTTTCTTTAACTTCACAAAGAACATGGGTCTGAGATTCTGCCAATCTCTTTAATTAAATAAACGCCCTAAAAATAAAGAGAACAGTTGGAGTAGAGCAGAAAGGGCTGGTTTATGCTAGTTTCTTCATTTCCTTCAGTTTTTGTCCTGGCGTTAATCCCAGAACAAATATGTTCAACAGAAGTAAGTTATGGTCAAATATATATGATCAGCATAAACACTAACAATACGCCATAAATAGGAACTTCTTTCAGAGCTTGAATCATGCATACTGTGAGTCCTCCACTGGCTCCTCACCAGGCAGCCAGCAGATTAACAGTTCCATCAAAAATCAATGTAAGACCTCAGGATGGGCATTTTATTTGTAGCACTCAAAGTCAGCATCCAAATGCTGTACAGAAAGCTTTTATGATCTACCCTGAAACCCACAAAAGTGGTTTTACAAGTGGATAGAAATCCACACCTCATTTCCTACTGTTTTGGTACCAGTAGAGAAAACAGCGGGGCCCATGAACACAGCCCTGTGGTGGGCAGAGTGCAGGGCTGCCCCACGGCAGGTGGGCGCTGCAGCCCGGATCCAGCAGGGCACAGTGGGTAACACTGCTGCTCTGTGCAGAACGCCTGCATTGTGATCAGACACACAAGAAAGCACTTTGAAATAAGCATATTTGGCATAGTAAACAATGATTTCAGATGAATTCATCCGTATGTGTATTTTCTAATATATCGGAATACCAGTGGAGCAACACACACTATTCCTGCTTACATGGCATGAAATACAACAATACTGTCCAGATACTCCCTGAGCACACAGCACTTTCCACCACACTAAAAGCAGTAATTAATTCTCACATTTCATACCATACCATTTCTGATGCCATACCTCCTTTTCCATTGCAAACTGCCCTGCCCTGCTCCCCCCCCACACCAAGGCCAATGGGGCAAGCAAAACCAGCATGGCTGGAAGCCACATCTGTCAGCAGCAGGGGTGGAAGGCATTAATTAGCAATTCTTGTATGCTCTCCACAAAAAAAAAAAAAAATATAAATGTTAAAAAGGAATCAGAAAAATTTGTACATACACCTATGAATGAACACCCATTGAAAAGAACTGGAAAAAAAAACCTGAAGCAAAGGACAGACATTTTCTCTTAAAATAAGTATGACTGTATGTGCATAATAGCTGACCTCCAACAGCAAGTATGAGCTACACTCAATAATAGTGCAAGCAAGAAACACTAAAAATTAATGGAATTACTGTACTTTGTAATTACCTAATTGTATAATCTACATAGAAGTCATCTGACTGCATGTTCGCCATCCCTGTGAACACCGGCATGAAGCCTCCCTCATCTTTATAGAAATGTTGGTCCCTCCCAGACCTGTATGATGCTGAAAAAAATCTTGAATTCCGACTGCCACACTTTTTGCAGAGCACTAACTGGCTCCATTTATTTTGGATATTGCCAGAAGAGAAGGGTGAATGTCAAAGTGAGCATTGGCAGAAAGGCAGGCCTTGTTAACCAGTGCCAAGTAAATGCCTGGCCGGCACTTCTCAGCTGAGGAAGCCTCACCCACCCTCCTCTGGAGCACTTTCCCCATGCCCTGCTGCCAGCTGCCAGCGCTCCCTTGGAAGGGGATTCACTGACAGGAGGCACTCAGGCACCTCCTGCAGCGCATTCCAGGAGCCTGACCCAGAATTTGTCAGTTCCAGCAGTGCTCAGAGTAGACAGTGATGCAAGGCTAAGGGGAAATTGTTCAAAGTGAATGTTTATTCCCAGCTTTCCACACTAATAGGCTTTGAAATGCCAGCCATTTTTGTTTTATCCTGTTATGGAGAAACATAAATGCTAACTCCTAACACGTATTAGGAAATTAGTATGGCTGAGAAAAAGGGTATAACACACACAACAATTTTCTTTTACAAAGTAAATTGCCCTGGCTTCCAAGTGCGAATTAAGCAGCTGCAGACCTCTGAAAGCAGCGGTGCCACGTGCACACCATGCACAGCCCGTCTGCATGCACCACACAGGTGCTTGGCCAGAACTCACAGCCACAGCTCAGAGCAGGAACCAAAGCCTGCTCTCACCTCTCCAGACACCACGCGGTCACCTCAGGCTGCACAGCTCCCATCCCAGCCACTAGATCTGTGTTTTGTGAAGTACCACATGAGCTGCATGGGGGAGAGGGAGGAAATGCTAGCTCCACACTTCCTGCATCACAGCCTCACTGGACTTGCTCAGAGCATGGCTGTCCTCCTCTTCACAGCTCTCATAGAGAACTACTGACTGGCAGCAGCTCCTGCCACCGTCAGTTTGTAAAGCTGACCAGGGAGCACTGTGGTATCACGGCGTGCACACATCCTTTGAGGATCTGATGCAAACACAGATCCGGGAGGTGCCACGAGATACCCCTTCTGGAGATACGCTCCCACAGACAAACAAAATCCAAGCATGGAGCCAGAGCACCATTGCTGCTCCAGGGCATCTCCTAGAAAGTCACTCTGCCCTGAAGGCCTCATGCAATGAAGATTCCTCTCCACACACATGCTCGCTGCTTACATGCTTACCTACCTGCACCAGTTCAGAAGGAAGAGCCATCAGATCCCTGCTGAGCTCCAACCGCTGGGCTTCTGTGTGGGGTTGCGTGCCATGCAGCCATGCCCAGGCTGAAGGACCACCCTGCTACACAGCCCTTCTTCCAAGCAGGCAGGAAAGGCACCAGGTAACCAGGTCACCTCCAACCCCCCCCAGCCTCAGCCCACAGGGGGTTCTGCCGACCACCAACAGCTGCTGGACCACACGCAGCCCTCAGGCCTCAAGGTTACCCAGCCCCACGGACAGGCTGTGCAAGTTGAGGTACTGTCAGGCCAACAGGAGCTAATCAGCCGTATGCCACCAGCGGTGCCGCCAGCAGCACAGGCCCAGCCCCTCGCAGGCCGCCCAGCACCACAGCAGCCCACCGCTCCTCGCCGCCGCGCTGCCTGCTTGCAGGGATGGGCACCTGGCACACGGAAGAGAGGAAGAAGGGAGCACCACAACTGCAGAAATAACCGCTGCTCTATTTCTGCCAGCAGCAGGCTGGGCCTGCTCCTCACCTGCGGCCTGGCAGGGCTGTGAGCGGGACGGACCCCCTGTGGGGCTGCCCTCAGCCCCACACATCGCACTGGGCAGGGCAAGGCCAAGGCTGCCGAACAAGGGACCGGCGTGCTGCCTTCCAGCCGCAGCCCACAGAGATCAAACTGAGCACACTGCGATCCAAACGCCGCTGTTTACGTTAAAGTTCCCACAGGATGGTGAAGCACGGAGATATACATCCCCTTTTCTGCAGTGGTAATTGAAAGAAGTTATCATGCCCCATCCAGAGCCCTGCAGTCACCACTTTTCTGACTGAACCTTTCTCAAAAGTGGTAAATAAGCCTTTCATCTTCCTTGAGGGTAATTATTAAACTTAAAAATGAACACCTTCCCTTGACAGAAAGCTACGGCTGCTGCTGAGATTGACCTTGCTACCTGCTACAACCCTCCCAAATGAGGAAAACACTCCCTTTTTCAACACAGCATGGGATAACTCTTTCTGTTAATTCAATGAGAAGCATAAGGGGTCATCACAAAAGCTCTTTTGAAGCAAGCATGCTTTATCCTTCAAAAGGATTGATTGGAAATTGACCCAATTTCAAGCAAATGGAAACTGTAACATTTACAAACAAATTCCATTTGCACACCCTCACACAGCACCTTTCACACCCAGCCCCTGGATTTCAGACAAACATTTCCAGCTTTCTTCAAAGAGCCCAGAGTGAGGAAAGCAATCTAAGGAACAAATCATGCTCTTCCCAGAGGTTCTGCAGCACAGCACAGTACTTACACCAAAGCAGCACAGAAGTCTTGCTTCCTGAAGTGCAGAACAGCAAGGCTTTTTATTATAGAATATATGTTTCCATACACGCGGACCATACGCCTCTGCAGTGACCCATGGACTCCAACACTCACAGTTCATCTGAAGGCAGAAAAGGCAAAAGGGTAGGAGGAAGAGGAAAGTTGAGGGCACCTTTGTTCTCCCTCCAATGCTGACATAGTTCAGGGGTTTATGTTGCTCCTGGCATTGGGCTTTAAAGGAAAAAAAAAAAAAACCAACAGCTTTTCTTAACTTTGCTCTTTGGCTAGAGCAGAGAGCAGCTGCGGAGGAGTGTGCTCGAGGCACAGCCCAGCAGTCACAGCACAGCAGGCTTGGGGCTTTGGAGCCATCAGGCGTTGCTGCTCTCTTGGCTGCCGGCTGCTGCAATTGCAGCAGGCATCATGGACTGCACTGCTGGGACGAAGATTAGTTAATGCATCAGTTCAGAACTGCTGCAGACTTCAGTCTGATGAGCTACCACACAGAACTCACCTGGCAGATCATTATCCTTTTTGTAGGCAATGCACTGTGCTGAGCAACAAGTGTGCATGAAGCTCAATGTCCAGCCAGCATGCAACACCTGCACCCAAGCCAGATATGCTCTGAGCAGCACTGCAAGCACCAGGGACAGGAGCAACTTGCAGGGAGTCAGAGCAAGTCCTGGAAAACCATACAGACAATGCAGAAACAGCACGGTAGGAGGCTGCTGTTTGCTCTGGAAAGCACACCCCCAGCAGGACCCCTATCTGCAAAGGCCCAAGTACTTCTGACTGCTACTGCAAGCTTTCCCTCTTATCTCTGCCTCTTTTTTTTTTTTCCTTCTCTTTTTTAAATAAGTCTTTGACAAAAGCGATTTTTACTTCTATAGTTGATGTACGCCATCAGCTATGGACTCAGAAAATAAGCCTTTGTGCTTGTAAGCCTACCTCAACATCCTTTGAGCCATACAAGGTAAAGGGTTCTTCCATCATTTTTTCCACAAGAAAAATGCTGTTAAGCATACTAAAAAGAAGCTGGATTTGGTGGTCAGTATCCTATTCAGAACTGATGTCTTGAAGTTTTGCAACGAACAACCAGGATTGAGGAGAGGACTCACCCTGTACACAGCTCAGCCCACAGCCTGCCAGTGCACAGCACCCCTGCACAGCACACTGGATAACACTGCAAGGATAAAGGGTTGCCTAACGGATGTGAATAACAGGCACGAACAAACATCACTGAACAATGTATTATAAATCCCAATAGAATAGAAAGAAACAACTGCATAAAATTTACTTTCTATCAACCTTTTGCCATTTTAAGTTGGCATTTCACAATTTATACTACCCCAGTATGACTTCAATTTGAGAAAAAACCCATCAAGGTTTATAAAAAGCTGCATTTCAGACATCTGAAATTCCAGCTAAAGTCACAGGGGAAGGCATTCAATTAAGCCTCCTCAATAATGCATTTAATGCTCGTAGTAATGCTTACTATGAGCTCCCTGCACCCCGCACAAGGCTCTTTTCACTCCCTTCTTCCTTCCCAAGAGTAAAGAGAAGCAACAAAGAAATCCTCTTTGAAGCAGATATCCAGGAGCAATGAGACAAAAGAGAAAGACTCATCTGTGTGGGGGCAGTGCAAGCAGGTGGAGGCACAGCCACGTCCTCCCCACGGCGTGGCTGAAGTTGCTGCTAATGTCCTCACTGAGCAGGTGAGCACTGCTCCTCAGGGATGAAGAGCCTCAGTCAGATCAAAGAATCACTGAATGGTTACAATTGGAAAAGACCTGTAAGATCCCCAGCCCAGCATGACTCTGCCCACGTCCCTCAGTGCCCATCCCTGCCTTCCTGAGAGCATCCAGGTGTGGGGAGCCCAGCACTGTGAGCAGCCTGTGCGCCTGCACCACTGCTCTGCCAGGGATCTCCTACATCTTCTGAAATCTGCACATTGAAAATGTTTAGCTCATTTATTGGCAGAGGGACTTTATGCGCAATAAGAACCCAAAACTTTTTTAAAGGGTTACTTGCTTAGGTTGTGGATGCCCCATCCCTGGAGGCTTCCAAGGCCAGGCTGGATGTGGCTCTGGGTGGCCCAGACTGGTGATTGGCAACCCTGCACATAGCAGGGGGTTGAAATGAGATGATCATTGTGGTCCTTGTCAACCCAGGCCATTCTATGATTCTGTGAGAACAGTTATTTTAAAAGTATATGTGAGGTTTTTTTAGTCTCTTTCTCAAACTGATCACACAATTTAGAACAAATTGGTCTTCAAAACCCTACAGAATTAGTTAGGAATCCTAACAGCGTCCATCAACATATCACTGAACTTCATGACTGAAGTTACATTAGAAGTTCCACTGTAGACAGCTAGGGCACTGATCAGTTTGGTCTGTTTACATCCTGAAATATTACAGTTAATGCCTTCGTATCAGTATGTACAAACACGCTTGCCAAATGAGCTCCGGTTACCCATCAATTAATTTCTGTTAAATAAGTGCTGAAAGCCCCTGAGTGACTGATACAGGAAGTCAGCATCTTACCAACACCTGGAACAAGCTATGACCAGTTGCACATTGAGCAATTCCAATTAATCATAAAGTCTCCAGGGAATCCAAGAATGCCCATCCTCAAACTCTTAGTGTTTGTGTCAAGGCAGGTTTGGTTTCAATTGACTTATCACGAGCAATACAGAAGTGAGACACGAGCTAGAAGGTTCATCCACAGACAGCACTGACCACAAACACTTCCAACTAGTTTAACTGGTTGCCACCCCTGCAGCTGGTGCAAGGCTGCACACACCAACCAACCACTGTGATTTTCTGGTTTAGGAATGCTGAAAATTAATTTGTGCCAGGCCAAAAATGTTTGAAAATGAACAAGACAACTCTGATTTGTTGCTCCTAATTGGCTTTATAAATACATGCCTATATTTCTATGCTACTAGTCTAACATTCGGTGCTTGTAGGCACCTTATTCCTGGTTTTCTATGCCCAGAGTAGAAAAATCTGGACATTTCCCAAACTGTGGATACGAGACAACTTTGTATGCATGCATAAATATTTATGCTCAGAAATCTGTGACTTTTGCTCAAGGGTTTTAGTAGAGTAGTTCTGTAAGTAAATAAATACCAAAGCACCTACAAGCACTCTGGTTCACTCCACCAGGCTGACCCAGTTCTTTGGTAAATCAAATTTTTCAAGCTGTTTCTCTGCTGAAAGTCCCAGCCTTGGAAATACCTTAAACATACAGTATTCTCCTTGTTTTTATGGCAAAAACATGTGAAGTGTAGGGCACGTATTGCTGGGATCTAGGCAGCTCATGCTGTACAGCAATTCCAATGCGAATCTCCCCTCTATTTTTTCCTTTGGTTTATGGAAAAAGCAAAAGATCCAACAGCCAAAGAATAAACAAAACCCATACTAAAGGGAACACAGTATTTGATACGAGGAACCCAGCAGAAGAACAACCAGTCTGGAATGCAGGTGAGTATTCAAAAGAGACTGGAAATCAAGATCTCAAGTATTAGAAACTTAATTACTCATGTACTTCATTAGCATGCTTTCATCTTAACTCTGTTGTTAATCATCAAGTAAACTTGGCAGGAAGCTCCCAATACTGAATTGAGGTATGTAGTATCACCATAGTTCATTCACAGAACAAAACTATCACAAATATAATACTTAAATGCACACGGCTCCCAACCGAGTCATGCTGTAACCATCACCATCATCAAGTCCTACACAGGTTAGCAGAGATTTTGGTGAGCTACAGCATACAGAAGCTAGGAAGACCTGGTGTCACATCATCCCTGGTGCATAACACCGACCGCACAAACTTTCTTTGCAGCTTTGAATCCACTCAGCACCAATAAAAATCCACAGCAGACGTTCACAAGACCTTATGAACTGCACGACATATATATATATATATATATCAGCTCTTGAAACAGCCCAGTAGTCCCTCAGCACCTTTTTGAGATTTGGGCTGGGAAAAAGTATGATTTAGAAAAATAACTATTTAGCACATCACCAATTTGGCATCTACTCACTTAAAATTGACACTTTCATAAACTTGTGTAGTACAACAGACATTACTACTGCTTGGTAACAATACACAGGGACATCAGACTGCCTTCCAAAGATCGCGCATATTTAATCCAGAATTTCAGCCTTTACAAAGGCATGTTTTGTGCCTAATAAGTTACAAGACATGAAATCAGAGGTCAGCCCAAGCTGTGCTGGTAATGGCTGCGTGCAGCCCAGAACAGGGAAGCACAGACTCACCCAGAAGGCAGGGAGGAAAAAGACAAGTAAACCCAAATGTTAGGAGCTACTCTGCCCCCGACATACACAAACAGAAGGCTATTACTTTATGTATGAAGCAGAAAATTTCAACCAGTTCTCTCCCAGAGCACCCCTGTCCCTGCAGGCATGCCTCCTGCCTCCAGTCTCACACCACAAACCAAGATTCCTGCCCTCCCCAGGCAGTGTTCTACAGGCCCAACATTGCTAGGCACTGGTCACGTACACCTGCCTCACAGACACGCACAGGAGGAGACTGCTCAGTGCACAGGATGTCATGGACACACGCATACAACAACCCTCAAACTTTTGTTACGGGTCTGAAAAAAGCATACATGCTATTTCTGATCACCCCACGATTTCTAAAGAAACAGACCTCTCCAGCACCCGGCCACGACGTGCAGGGGCAGGAACCACAACCCAGGAGAGGAATTTAAACAGAAGTCACGTAAGATCCTTAAAAACAATACACACACAAAAAAACCCAACAGATTCTGCTTTCACCCCCAGAATCCATCCATAGAACGCACATGCAGAAAGCACTTTCAGGGCATCCATGCAAGGCCTCTCTTGCATGCAGCTCTCTGGACATGCAAAAGCAAATACAAAGCACGTGTACCAGGTGGTGAAAGTGGCAAAGACAATTCTCTGAAATCATCCAAGTGCTCTGCCTCCAACTCAAAGTGCTTTTAAGTGTCTCTTCTGAATTAAGCATAAGGCTTAATTAATAGATTTCTGCTAGACATTCATTGAAAAATTGGCTTCCAATGTTTACCCGTCTTAAAGGAAAAAGGTCACATCCTTGCAAGAAACATTTCTGCAGCATCATCACACTCTCTCCATCTTCTTTCTTTATTTCATTTGGTACCGCAATTCCAGACTGAAAATCTCAGGAGAAATCAGTGCACCTGCACCAGAAGTGATACTTTGACAAAACATACAGTGCAAAAGCGGAGGAGTGGAAAGCAGAACAGGTGTGCTGCAAGTATACAGGGAGCAGGGAGCCAGAAGGGAGGGCACAGCATAACTACAGGGCTAGGGGGCACCTGGCACAGCCAGCAGCTCAGGCCTTGCCCTCCTCAGCACTGCTAATGGCACAGGTGCTGTAGCCACTGGGAGACAGCAAGAAGGCTGAAGAACTGAATTGCCGGCTGTGAGCAGGGACACACCACCCCCCTGCCCAGGACGTGCACCTCCTCCTGCCGCCTGTCTCTGCACAACACAGGTGGGCACACAGCTCACAGACAGCC
>JAPSGF010000026.1:8180975-8200205 GCA_035772895.1 Perdix hodgsoniae
TTGCTTTTGTCCGAGCCACCCCTGCTCCCTGTAGGTCAGAAGCACCTGCAGAACGCGTTGCAGGAGGTACCAGAGCACACATACACTTCTGTCTCAGGGGGAGAGAAAAGGATCCAGTGACAGAAAGACAAGGCACACACCCAGACAGCAGGGCCGTCAAAGCAGATGCACAGATAGCTGCTGAAACCAAAAACCTGCCTTGAAACACGAGTGAGACGTGAGCCCAGCACAAGGAATCAAGCACAATTATTGCATGCTATGAAGTAGTGCTCAAAAAATGATTATTTTCCCTTATAACAGCATGTGGGGTGACGCATCGAATCATTACAATGAGATGCAGAGCGCTCAACCAAAGAAAGCTTTCTCTGAGCTTCCTAAAGGAAGCACACACCGGGCTGCTCCTGGCTGCACAGACAGAGCCAGCGACACAGAACTCCTCAGGACACCACGTTTCACAGGGAGCAGAGAAACTGCTGTCAGAGCAGGGTAATTAAAACCAAATGCATTCTCCTCCCTTGATTTCAGCACTGAAGGCAGCTCTGGTGCTGTCTCTTCCCTCAGCATGCTGTGACAGCACTGTGCCCAGGGCTATCACTCTCCATCCAGAGGAACACAGAGGAGATGCTGGACATTACAGTCCTGCAGAGCTCATTTCTGGCCCACACTGGGAAATGATGAAGCAAAATAGAGGCACGCAGAGCACCTGCACACATTGGGACCGCTGGGGCTGCTCCCAGCTGGGGAGCCCAGACACACACACAGCATCCATTCCCTCTGCACAGCTCAGCACAGCCCAGAGATTTCCACCAAAGCCTTTCATGCACCACAGAGAGGTGCCACACACCCGCACAGCTCTGCACCAAGAGGCCCTGGGCACACACTAACTCCACACTGTTAGTCAGTGTTGGGTTTAAATTTCACCATTCCCAAACTTAGCTCATCAGAGGTCATGAAAAAAGTTCCCACTTCTGACCTCAGTGTCAGCCAAGCCACCTGACACAGATCATGGGGTGGGACTGCAAGCACAGCGAACTGACCAGAGGAGTGACCACACGTCCCCATGGACACCCGCTGACACTGCATGGCAGCACTGCAAGGGGCTCCATCCAGTCGGGCCTCTGCCCATGGAGCTGAGCAGTGCAGGGCTGGGCTGAGAATTGCCCATACGGAGCACTTCGGGTACCCTTGTGCTTCATAGGACAGATTCTTTTTTAAAGAGATTACTCAGAATGAAAGAAAACCCGTGGAAACCAAGGCCCCATCCCTCTCTGCCTGCATTCATCACAGCATCCACCCACAGAGCTGTGACACCATGGCCACCGGAGCTCCAGGGCAGTTCCTCACCATTTCCATGAGCCCACATGCCCACTCAACACAGTGTGACTTGCAGCCTCACCGCCTGCAAAGGAGCTCTTCATGGCTGCACCATCCCCATGTGATAACATCACAGCGTGAGTACTGAGACGTATTCCCTGCTGTGTGCTGCAATAAGCAAAGCCAGCATCCTATGGACAAATCAGTGTGGCACCACTGAAAAAGGAAAAACAATAAACAAAGTGTTCTCATCCAACTCCAGACAAATTACGAGAGGCACTGCCTGATGGTTCGGTGCTTAGTACTGATTTGTGTGTTTCCATCTCACGTTTGCATTTACAGCCGAAATCCTTCTGAGCTCAGGTTTCCTCACTCCCGGATGCATTCCCTTGCACTGACCACACACCCGCACGGCACTGCTGGCCCTCCCAGCACCTCCCACCATGGCCCGTGTTGTCCCAGCAGGATGGGGCAGAGGCTGCTGGCGGGGCTGCAGTAGTTGGAGTGCTGGTTCTATATTGGGGGCAGGGACAGCTCTTCCGACACCTTTCACAAGAGGAAGAAGCCTCTAAAATCTTACCTTTGTTAAACACCGTGTTAAACATCAGAGGAAGAAGCAGCAGCATTCAGCACTGTGTTCTGTAGGGAAAAAAACTCCAGCTCTTCAAGTAGTATTCAAGCAATGCATTCTTTCCTTCCCAAAAGGAAGGAGCACTGAGGGCGACTTGAAACAGAAGCAGAGATAGAAATCCAGCTCCACTCCCATGGGCAGAACCAGGACCAGCATGGAGAGGTGACAGAGCGGAGCCGGGCAGTGCTGTGCTCACAGCCCACGGCTGCCCCTGGGAAGCACTCACGGGTGGGCACAGCCCTGAACGGATGCATTCAGTGTGTAAGCCTGTGTGTGCTTTACAGCACACTTCACACACTGTCTCTGGGCCTTGGGGTGCCATGGAGGTGATAAAACACAAAGAGTGCTGAGCTGGTGGTGTACAGGCTTGCAAGGAACAGAGCTCTGCCTGGGCCACAGGAACAGCGTTCAGATGAACCAGTGCTGGAAAGCAGAAACAAAACAGAGAGCAGCAGTGGTCAGGTGAGGGAACATCCCCACCTCCAACATCAATGGCTGAGCAGCAGAAAGCTGCCAGCAGTACAGCCTTGTTCCATTCTGCGTGTTATGGGATGTGAGGCAACAGCCCACAGATGCCCCTTCCAAAGCCGGTGCCCAGGTACACACAGGGAATGCATTTGGCTGCCACAACAAACCTGACTTTAGTTTTGGGGCTTTTTTTAGTTTTGTTCTTGTTTTTCCAGGTTGTACATGTAAGAACAGGTGAGATGTCCCTACAGAAGCTCTTCTCCATGCAGCTGCAATGTCCCCATCACCGCTCAGCCACCCCTCGCACATCTCCTCCCAGCACAGGAGCAGCCGGGGCGCAGCGCTCTGTTAGTGAACGATCAGTGTGCACCCGCACAGATCTCAGGAGCAGCCCTGGTGGTGCCTCGGGAGCTGTGCACAAAGCTGGGGTCCCTCACTCAGACCCAACGCTTCCCACACTCACTGCCCCGACTCTGCTGTGCCTCACAGATGGGCATAGAGCAGAGTGCTGCTCCCGTCCCAGCGCCGAGCACTGCGCTGCACAGGGCTCCTTGCTGGCACCCACGCTGCTCTCTGCAAGGAACATTTATTTTTAGGCTACTGACCGCCATTGAGACGTGCTTGGACTGCTTTCAGCCTGACTCACCGCGGAGCTGCTGTGCTCCTGTGGCCAAGTTCTGTCCCCACCCAAAGTGGAGGAAAATGGAACAAAATAAAACACAAAGGCCCAGACTGGGCCCAAGGCCTCAAGAGTGCCCCCTGCCCCGCTGCGTCCTGCTCTGCTGTGCGGGGCACTGGGATCTGGCAGCATGGCTCTCACTGCTGAGACAGCAGCTTAGGGCAGGCAACAGCTGCAAGTGGGCACGGCTCTGAGTTGTCTGTAAAGAGAGCAACAGTGGAACAGAGTTTAAATACTCAAGCACTTGGAAGCTAAAGCCGCCTGTCGGCCTCAGACCCAGCAGAGCAGCAGGGCCACACCGCTGCCAAAGGGTGCAGGGAGTCAGGATTTGGTGCTTTGCTTTCCCTGAGCTGCTCCCCTCACCAAGAGCCACAGGGCTGTCCATCCTGCGGCACAGCTGCAGCACAGCACCCAGCTCCTCTCCATGGTCTTTAGCTCTGAGCCTACTGTGGCCTCCATGCTCCTGGCCAGCACCTCACCCCATTCCTGTGGCTCTGTGGGAGCTGCAGAGCAGAGCTGCTGCCTTATGCCTCCCCTCTGTGGTGGTTTGCAGGGGGCGATGAGGCAGAACCAGCTCCTTGTTGCTCTTCTTCTCTTCCAGTGCTGTGAGCACAGGAGGCCCACAATTGCATGTTCTGCTCTCAGAAACAATCACCTGAAGTTAAGCAAACCTCTACTTGCATCTTAAAGCTAGATTTGGCAAGAAGCAACAGGAATAAGGAAATGCATCATTTTTGTATTTAGTTGAAAATTTCCTCGGTGCATCACTGGTGTCCTGCAGCCAGGTCTGCCGGCACGAAGGCTCTCTGGCCCACTGCTCAGCCCTGCTCCCCGCTCCTCACCCCAGCCCTGCTCCCTCCTCCTGGCCTCTGTCACAGGGGAAAGCAGCCACCCTCCCAGCCTTGCTGCCAGCAGAGTCTGTCCACCTGTTTGCATACCCCCTTTGGTGCACATCCTCAGTGCCAGCCCAAACAGGCGGGAGATGTAAATGGGCGCAGCTATTCATGCCAAAACATAAACCCCCAGGAGCTGTAGTTCAGGCAAGGAAGTCACGTATGCAAAGGCAGCTCTGCATGGAGCCTGCAGCACCCAGCTCCAGCATGCTTCCCTTGGGCTCGGGTCTGGCCTGGCACCAACTGGCACATCACTGATCACAGAAGATGTATGACAACAACATTTCCTGCTGAGAAATGTCACAGTGATATTTTATTTGCGATCTCAACAGAGCACAGCATAGCCTATGCTGGGTTGGTGTTGGGCTGCCCGCTGCCAGCTGACCCTACCTCTGTCCTGCTGGAGACAAATCGGCAACAGGCGTTTTCAATGATATACTCAGCTCCCATATGTTCTGTTGCCTGAACAAAGCTACCTAAAGAATAAAGCATTGCATGCTGCTGATATTCTCCCACACAGTTTTCCCCCAGTTCCAGTGCCAGAGATCTCCCCAGTAGTTCATTTGTCCGTGCTTTTCAGCCTGCCCAAAACCTGCACTACTTTAGCCATCAGCATCTCTCGGAAGTTGTCCCCCATGAGGAAGTAGAACACGGGGTTGATGGCACTGTTGAGGAAGGCGATGGGCCGGGTGACGATGTAGGCAGTGTTGATGGCGCTCTGGGTGCACGCGGACATGTTGAGGGCTGGGATACGGGAGGCGAGGCGGACATTGCGCATCACATGGTATGGGGTGAAGAGCAGCGAGAAGGTGGTGACAGCCAGCACCACCAGTGTGAGCGGCCTCTCAAGAGCCAGGACAGAGCTGCTCCTCTCCTTCCAGGTCTTCAGAAAAAGCAGCATCTTCATGTAGAAGAAGCACATTATGGCAAGGGGGATGAGGAACCCAAAGAACGTCAGGAGCAGACTGTAGATGAGGCTTTTCCCCGGGTCCCCAGAACTCGCGTAGTCGAGGCATGTGAAGTTATTGGCTGGTGACACTGTCTCCAGGAAGAAGGTCAACGGCAACAGCTCCAGTATCACCAGGACCCAAACAGCAATGCACACAATGAAGGCTGTCTTCTTCTTCTGCAGCGCATGATCTCTGAAAGGGTATCTCATGAGCATGTACCGGTCGATGCTGATGACAGTAAGGAAGAGGATGCTGGTGTACAGGTTGACGTGCAGCAGGAACCTGTTGCTGTGGCACAGGATGCTCGAACTTATCCATCGGCCTTGGGAGTAGCTGCTCACCAGGACTGGTAGAGTGCACAGGAACAGCAAATCGGACAGTGACAAGTTGAACAGGTAAATATTGCCACTTTTCCACTCCTTCAGGCAAAAGATATAACCAAGCACAACAACGCAGTTCCCGATGGCACCCAGAGCGAACTCCAGGCTATACATGGTGGAGAGGTAACCCTTCTCCAGGGCTCTTCCCACCTCCTGGCAGACGTCTGTCCCATTCACAGCCTGCAAAGGCAGAATGAAAAAGCAAAAGTCAGCACAATCCGTCGTATTGCTGCTGCAGTATTGTTGCTGTAATAGATCAACATGGCACGCTGCTTCCTTCCAGCCCAGGTAGCAAGTAGGTGCATGAAGATCACACCTTGTTTGCACAAGGTTTCTGCTCTCAGCTGCTGGCAGGGTCAGGGATGAGCAGCAAACACCCAGGAGCGCCCTGCAGTGCGGCCGGGCGCTGACACCCCGCAGGCAGCAGCCGCTCGCAGCCCTCAGCTCCCTTACACAACTTCCGCCCGCGCTGCCCTCTCAGCACAGCATCAGCCCCTTTCCAGGAGGATGAACTCAGCAGCACGGCTGCACTGACGCCATTTCTCAGAACTCTTTAAGAACTTACCAGTCTGCTCTTACTGAATGGATGGAGCCATTCGTGGCGTGTTCAAGTTTCTGCCAGCACCTTCAGCAGCAGGATGGCACAGAAGTGGTGCAGGTGGAGCACATCCCCCCACTCCTGCACATTCTGAGGTAGGAGTGCTGAGCATCCCTATAGGAGCAGAGGGCTGCCCCAGGGCTCTGCAGCGTGGTGGCGAGGAACAATCACTCCTGGGGAGCTGCACCTCACAGGAGGTTGCTTGGGGATAAACCTTGCTTTTGTCCTGGGGGTTTGGATAAGTAAATGCTTTTGCTTCAAAGAAATCAAGCAGAGGCACAGGTACTCAGCCCTCTTCCTCAGGGAAACATCCACCTGCTGCTGAGCATCCCTGGGGGCACTGAGTGCCAGTGAGAGCAAAGTGGTCAGAGTACAGGGGAAGATTGAGTGTTAGGAAAGTAGAACGTGGGTTACAACTGATATCAAGTTAAGGTTCAGCTCTGAAAGGACATCAGTGTGACTGCCACAAAGTCTGCAACAGGCTGGATAAGGACATGATTTGGAGACACCACAACTTCTCAGAGCTGCTCTGGTGCCTGAAGCACCTTACTCTGAGAATGGGGACCTAGGAGCAAAGTGACACGCTATGCTCTGCAGGCGGCTCATGAAACAGAACAGGCACAGCACACATAGCTCCCCACAGCCACACACAGCAGTACCCACTCTTCCCTGTGTGCCCCAGAGCTCCTCAGAGTCCTCAGGACCTGGAGCTGTTGAGGCCAGAGCAGCACCAGGCACACCTGGGCCCTGGCTGCTGGGGACCTGCAGAGCAGCTGCAGAAATGACCACACAGCCACCAGCACTTCAAGTACAAATAACTAGCAAGCTTCTGCATTGGCAGACACATTGATACAAGCAGCAGAAGCAGAGGGGCTGCTGGCTTGCAATGGATGAGGTCATGCAGGAGCTCCCCACAGAGCAGGAAGGGGCACAACACACAGCTCCGCACACAGCTCCCCATGCAGGGGTGCAGCGTGCAGCTTACCATGCTGGGGCTGCTCCCTCGATGAGTTCACACCAACCATCCCTCAGTGGAACTCCTCCGATTGCCAGAGCTCAGCGCACCACAGATGCTTTATCCTCGTTTGCATGTGATGCAGACGTTGATGAGTCACGCGGGGGCGCGATCTGTGTGGCTGCACAGCACCAGGAAGGTGCCCCAAGTTTGTACAGGACCAGCAAGAGGCAGAGGAGAAGTTCCCCCCGTGCTGTGAGCTGCCCTGGGTACAGCACAACCACCCAGCCAGAGTAGCTCCAGCACAAGCTGAATTCACAGTGCTGCCGCGCAGCCACCACCACCACCAAGTGATAGGGTGGGATGGATGGAGCCAGCTACAAAGTGCATAGGGGTTCCATTTCACTCAGAATTCCTCTTCCAGGCCTGCTTATTTGCTGCACCAGCTAGTGGGGAGCTCAGAGGCTCCGAGGCAGTAACAGCCCTGAGCTGTTCAGCAGTGCCACATGCCTGCTCACACAGCCAGCAGCAATGCTCCACATCCACTCCATACCCAGAGTTGCCAGCTCCAGCTGTTGGGAGACAGCTGCCAACACCGGAGCAACATCGTTCTCTTTGCATCGCTATCATGATATGGGCCATAAAAAATTCAAAACAGAATGGAAGGGGCAGCAAAGAAACCTATCACATGATGGGTCAACCCATCACTGATGACTCACCAGTCATCGCTCGTGGCCAATGGAGGCAGCCTGCAGCAGATGAGGTGCTGTGGGATGAGTGGGGGTGTTACCACAGAAGCTGACCGTAAGGGAGCAGCCAACGTGAGACCCCTGCAGTGGTAATCCAGCAGGCAGGTGCGCCCACCCAGCCGCTCTCTAGAGCAGCTCTCACAGATTTTGATGACAGGAGAAGGCCATTGCTTTTTCAGCCTATAGTAAATATGAACACATATAGAATATTGACAGCTCAGAGGAAAGGGAGAAGTGGGGAGCAACGCACTTCCTTGACAGAGCTTTTCCCTTAGAATCACAGAATTGCTCAGGTTGGAAAAGGCGTTAAAGATCAAGTCCAGCTTCAACCTTACCATACTACTTTCTGGCTCTGTTTCCAACGCTGCTGATACATTGGCCACAAGAGGTTTAGAGCTCTTCAGAGCAGCGAGGACAACTTCTGTTAAAAAAATAAGTATCAGAAAAAATGAAAACACTTGAAATGCACAGAATGCCTTCACCTGCAGTGCCATTGCAGCCCCTGAAGGCACTGCTGAACGCCTCCCCCTGTGCTGGGCCAGCACCTGAAGAGAGCTGCAGTCTCTAAACACACTGGGAAATGATAGGCCAAGAGTGCTCTTTTTTCCCCAAAGTACTACACACATCCACCATCCGTGCGAGGTCACAGAATGATTTGTACTGGAAGGGATCTTAGAGATCATCCAGTGCAGGGACACCTTCCAGTAGAGCAGGTCTCTCACAGCCCTGCCCAGCCTGATCTTGAATGCCTCCAGGGAGGGGGCACCCACAGTGACTAAGTCTCGGATGGTTCATTTATTTAGAAACTGACGTCACAAGTCTCGTATGCTCTTTTCCATCATACTAGTCCTTACGAAACACAGCCCCTGGCCTCTTCATTCCGTGCCCTGCTGTAAGTTGTGGGATATTCTTATTTTGCTGAGAAAAAATTGCATGAAACAACCAAGAAAGCATCCAAGGAAAACATCACCAGCATCTCTAGCACCTGGAAACAGCGCCAGAGGGGCAGAGTGCCAGGTGTGCAGGGACACTTCCACGGCACTCAAACAGACCCACATGTCTCTGACAGAGCTTCTGACATGGGCAATGAGGAAATTCAGTGACACAGCACTGCCACAAGGCTCGTTATCATGGGAATCGGGGTAACTGGTAAGCTTTTCCTTTCCTCTGCTGAAAGGCAAATGATTTATTTTCTAAAAACCCTATGCTTGGGAAAAATGCATTGAACTGAGCAGGCCGATACGTGGCAGAGGTCAGACTTATTTTTTAGGCCAGCTGGCTACCCAGTCAGCAGCCTCAATACAGGCCTTGTCATAGAGAAACAACCCAGTGCCACCACCAGCAATTCCAACAGCAAGCTGCCCCAGTGAGCGCAGCACTGCGCTGTGGGGATGGATGTGTGCAGATGCACGCAGGCGTGTGCTGTCCTGCAGGCAAGCTGCTGGAGCGTTGCTTCCAAAAGCTTCACCATACTGCTCCCCATCAATTCAAAGCAAGTCTTCAAAGCCTGATGTGCCTTTGGCTGGAGCAGGCTCAGCCACCAGTCAGGGCCGTGCTTTTAAGTTCCTGGGGTTCTTTAGCATCCTGTAGGCTTTGAGGAAACAGTCAGGCACATTTGTTGTCATTGGGGACCCTTCAGTTGGTGTATATCATATTTAAGGCCTATCAAATGAGTCATGCATACTGGAGGGCTCGTTGTACATGCATCTGGCTCAGTAACTGGGGTTAGCTGTGAGCAGAGCCCCCAAAGCAGGGGGGTTGGCCCCTACCCAGATGCACCTCAGTGAGCAACATGGAGCAGGGCAGAGGCCCTCAGGTAACAAATACCAGGAGAATGATCAGTGGGCACGGGGCTCATAGGACAGAGCAGAGGGATGGCAGAGAGCAGCTGGGCACACACAGCAGCACACCCACAGAGCGCCTGTTGCTGTAAGGCACAGCAGCCCCACCTGCTCCTACCTTTGCTGTGAAGAAAGGATTGGACAACACACGTTTACCTTTCCTTTTTCAGCACCAGGTTTACCTGTGTCCCAGGATAAATGTGACTCACTCCTTCTCTGCCCTGATCCCCAGGCTGAGCTGAGCAGAAGTGCAGATAAAACCCAAATCCCTCCACTCCCACGTTTCCCTATGTGCAATTCTGCTTCTATGAGAGGAGCATATGAACAAGCCTGAAGTGTTATGACTGCATGTGGAATGCTGTTTGCATAACGGGTTTCGATAATGCATGTCCTGTACAACAGCCCCCTGAGTACTTTGCCATCTGTTATTTGGAATTGCACCAGTTATGTCCAGGGTGTGAAAAAAAGGGAAGTCATGAAATTGTTTCAGCCATTCAATTTGACTTTGTTCCCTACAGGAACAGATCTTAACAATGCACGCTTCAAAAACTCCAACACAGCCACCCTCCATGTCCCGAGCTGCACAACCCCTCTTTCTCCCCTGCCCATCCAGGAAGGTTGGATCTATGTGCAAAAGCTATTTCGCTGGAGAGATGAGCACTCCTCCCACTGAGCAGCACCCAGCTGCAGGAGCGGGGTGAGAGCCGCTGCCTTCTGCCATCAGCAGGGCTGGGGATGGATGCTCACTGCCAGTTCCCAACACTGATGGCTCGGTAGGCACAAAGCACCTCAAGAACAGCCATTCATTTTGCCTGGCTTCATTCCTCAGTTCAGTGAGCGTACAGGAAGTGCAGGAAGGCACAAACATCTCAAAGAAAAAGGCATTTTAAAATTGTTAAGCAGTTAAGATATTCACATTATAAGCTTAAAGTTTCCAAACATTTATCTCAGTTTAACATGCCAGGAGTGCTGCACAGACTCATCCCTTCTCAGCACATTTCTCACGATCCTGAATTTAGTCCTGGTTCTCTGTAGCAGTTACTGTGTGTAATGAAGTTCACTTGTCCTTTCTGTCACCCACATATCCCGTTTATTGGAAAAGAATAACATTGCATTGGGATCAGAGAAGTTTTCTGTATTCAACATAAGACAAAAATACAGCAACCCTGACACAATTCCATCTAAATGCCTGCATACACACGTGGAAAAAACAGCATTTGTGCAGTAGCTTTTGTGCAAAAGAAACAGGATGCTGCAAGCTCATTGGTAGTGTTTTGCAACCACCTTCAGACCAGAACAGCCCACCAATGTGTGTGCTCACCACTCAAGTTTAGGGACTCAGCACTTCTACATAGGATATTCATTCAAAACAGAGCTGAACTCTTTCTTCTTCAAATCTATAATGTTGCCTAGTTTTATTCTTAAAAACGGCGTAATAGTGATAGGGATAACAAGAACATGACTCTTATTCAGTAAGCAGAACACAATTGCAGAGCAGCGTTGTTCTAAAAGCAGGACCTTTGCACCCTTCCCTTATCTGATGGGCACCCAGTGCTGTTCAGCTACACTACTTCCTTCTATTACAGAGCCTAACGGAGGCAATTACTGAGTAAGACGGGTGCACATTTTTAGTATTTGCACCATCCCGCAGCCATCCCTTTCAGTCTCGTGGTGCTCACCTGGAGCTGTGCTGCAGGGCTGGCAGCAGGGATGCAGTGGGCAGATCCTCCTGCTGCCACTCACGCTGGGTCTGCCCACTGCTCCTCTGCTGCTTGCAGTGCACCTGGCACAAGGGGTAGGGAGTGAGCAGACACCAAGCAGCAGCTGTGTGAAACAGTGATGGCACAAGCTGACACATTGCTGTGACACAGCAGTGGGAAGGGATGAAAAGCTGCCCAGCTGAGCCCTACACTCTGCCAGGCAGGCTGCAGTGGGAGCACTGCCCACCAAGCCCAGGCAGCTGTGCAGTGGGGACCAGGCACAGCCTGATGGGGGTTGGCCAGGAAAGGGGTCCCTAGTCAGTGCCCACGTCCTGAGCTCAGAAGGCAGCACCAGAAAAGCACACATTGGATCAAGCTGGTTTTCCTGATGGATTTGACAGGAAATGCTGCTATGCAGACACCTCAAGGCAGCGCAGAATACAGCAACCACACCCAAAGCACACAGACCCCATTCTCCTGCACACAGCTCAGCTGCACCCAGCCATAAGCCAGATGTGTTGCAGCACCCCTCTCTGGCTACAGGTGCTCCTCCAGCCACTGCAAGTAGCTGCTCATCAGCCTGTGCCCCACGGCCATGTCACCCGGGCTGGTGATAAATATCAGCGCCCCGTGGAAGCCGTCCTCAACGTGCTCATGTGTGACAGGAACGCCCGCCGCCCTGAGGCGCGTGGCATACATGAATCCATCATCCCGCAGCACATCGTGCTGGCAGGTGAGGATGTAGGTGGGGGGCAGCCCCCGCAGCTGTGCCTCTGCTGCCAGCAGTGGGGCTGCCCGCGGGTCCAGGAAGCCCGGGTACTTCTCTGCCAGCGCGGGGCTCCCAAACACCGGGCCGGTGTAAACGTGGTCCTTCTTCAGCCTGTCGGGCAGCAAAGTGCTCCAGTTCACAAACTGAAACAAGTGGCCCCATTGGGCCGGCACGTGGCGGTTGGAGGTCATCGCTTCCCTGAGAGATGGATCGGAAGTAAAATATTCGCTCCAGAACCTGATCATGAGCGACTTGGACAGAATGGGCATGTTTGCATTTTGTTGGTAAGATGGCAGATTCAGATCAAGAGTTTGGAGAGCAGGATAAATCAATGCTTGGGCCTTCAGCTTGTTTGTGACTTCAGAGTCCTCCAGCAGCTGTAGATAAAGGAAATAAGTGCAAAGTCAGTGGAAAAGTGTTGGTTCTTTCATACCAACAGAAAACCTTAAAAGTAAAGAATTAACTACTTCTTCTCATACTTCTTCCTCACACTCCTCAGTGTCTGTGGTGGATCCACGACCTTCCCAGCCAAGCACAACCTGACCAGCTTCCCAGAGATAACAACTTCCTACTGACTTAATTAAATAACCCTCAATAAGCACAAGGCACTTCAAGATTGATCAGAGGGCGCTAACAATTAGTCTTGTTGCTTTTATTTTGCTGTCACTGAGAACAGTGGGAGTCAAACGGACGAAATTCCCTTTTCAAACACCTTCCCTAAAGCAGTAACAATTTGCTTCAGGATGTTTCAATGCCTTTTGATTAAAAGGCTGAAGCAAACTCGCTTAATCCAAACATGAGGGACCTCCCGCAGGACAGCCTGCTCGCACCAACCACGCAGGCAGAGGTGCGCTGTGCTCCTTGCAGCCTTTTCTAAACCTCCGTGAGATCACAGGCGATAGCGCTGTGCTGGAAAGCCATCCATGTACCTTCTGTGCCACGGCCGCTGCCAGGTTGCCGCCGGCGCTGTCTCCTGCCACGCAGACCCGCGTTGGGTCAACGCCGTACTGGGAGAGCACCCTGCTCTGCAGGAAGAACTTGGATGCTGAATACACGTCTTCAAACTGAACTGGAAAGTGGTATTTGGGTGCCAGCCTGTAACTGTCAAAGAGGAACATAGGGATGATATTCAGTACTGCAGAGCTGAGGGGTGCCTTCCATCCCATCCTCATTCTTTTCCATGAAAATACATGCATGGATATGCAGAGTTGTGTTTTCTCTATCTAGAACATCCCAGATGTTCTTATCCCACTGTTTACTCCTTAAAATACTGCATCTAATAAAAACAACAGCAATCTGCCTTTCTGCTTCTACAGATCCTCTGTGCCTGCAGCAGTGGCAGGACTGTCCATCCAGGAGGCTCAGACATGGTGTTACCCATCCAGCACCACAAGGCAGAGCCTGAAATAACCACCACTCAGCACCCACCGCTGCTCCTTGACAGCTTTTGCTTATGAATGCTTCAAACCAGAAAAAAAAAGTATGTATGACAAATAAAATACATTGCAAAACTGAAATCCACTCATTTATTTCAAATGCTCATTAATCTAGCAGGAAAATCTCTTACTTGACTGATACCACAACAGCATTTAGTTGGCTTGAAGTCCTTCTTGCCACAGAGTCATAGCCTTTCATACCTGAAATGAAAGGAGTCACTGAAAATCCATTTCAATACACATTTGAGAACAAATTCATCTACAGCTGCATGTTCCTCATGGCAGAAGCTTCCAGGTGACTGCAGCAGCACCATCAGGCTGTGTGCCTGTGGGGTTATCTCAAAGCACAACTTGGGCAAGAGATCCAGCTGCCACCTGAATGCTATCAAATAGAATTAAAAATGATAAAAAATTACAGTACTTCCCAAGCACTACAAAATGCAACATCCAGGACGCTCAGCAGTCGTGGCAGAGAGAAATGGAAACAAGCAGCACAGCAAGGTCAGCTCAAGCTCTCAGCATCACACATGCATTCACACTGAAATGAAAGATTTTGCCTGAGAAAAAGAGCTTGGCTCACCCTCCCCAGAAACAAGCAGCCAACCAGTGAGCTGAGCTATGGATTGGTTGGGGAGAACTTCAGCCACATCTACAGGACTTTGATGCCAGTCTGGGTGATGGCCAACAGCGATCGTCTGCATCCTTTTATGTAAAGCACAAACTGAGCAAAGCGAAGCAGAGGACTTGCTGTAGGGGAGAGCATGACTGGGCTTGAGAGGAAAATACGAATAGTTCCCACAGAATAATAATAGCAAAAGCATAGCAGCAATTAAACCATTTTAGAAAACCCTGCTGAGATCAACAAGGAAGGATACCAAGAGAGATGAGCACTGTCAGCACAGTAGTAACAAAGAAACATGCTTACTTTCCTAGAAACACATCCACAAGAATGAAGGATGCAGTAATAAGTGACTTCTGATACTGCAAAATTCCGTAAGATCAGCTCCAGGGATTAATAACCATCCCATGCTCTCCCTGGAGCAAGAGGTATGAGGAGCTTCCACAAACCTCCACTCTCCACATCCCCATTTGGTTTCTGTTTGTGGAATTTTTTCCCCCTTACTGAGCCACTCCTCAGTTCTGCTTCCTTCTGCCAGGCCCCTGGCCGTGCCCACAGCTGCAGACAACACACCGTGACACAGGGCTGGCCGTTGCAGCAGCCCTTCATGCCACCCCTCACAAAGTCCTGCTGAAATGCAGTCCCTGATCCTCTGCTGTGACTCCCGATGGGACACTGAGACCTCCAATGTTCAATGCAAACCCTGGCACTGACAGGAGAGCTCACCTGCATCTCCAACGCAAAATCCTCCACCATGGAAGTAGAGCACTGCCCTCCGCAGCCCCTCTGTTGGCTTTTTGGGCAGGAACAGGCGGACGGCAACACCGCTGAACTCCGTGTCTGTCACAGTCACGTTCTCATCCGAGGTCGGTGCCACGTACTCAGTGTCCGAGAGGAGCATCAGGACATCCATGTAGTTCGCCAGCCCCAGCCACTCAGCCGCCTCAGCCTAGAGCCCAGGAGCAGCAAAGTGATGTTTTACACACAGCTGTAGCGGCTCCCTGAGCTCACACTTCCACAAAGCCGCCCAGTGCTGCACAGGGCTCCGACGCTGCTGCTGAACTCAGTGAGCAGAACACTGCTGGCTCAGAGGGGCTCCCATCACCAACACGTTTCATTACTGACAGAACTGATGTGCTAAATGCATTAAGCGTGGATTTTTCCCTGTTTCTTCTGCTTCTTCCCTATATGAGCAGCCTTACAGCAACCAATAGCTTCATATTTGAAAATGATATTGAAAGGGTACAAAATCATACACAAGAGATAACAGCTTTCAGGCATTCTATGTACAAATACCTGCTTAATCCAGCCCATACCTTGGGGAGTAATGAAGAATTCCTGCAGTACTAGCAGGAAACGGGGTAAGTGCAGAAACTTACATGATGGAAGGGGCAGCAGCAGAACAGGACAAAACTCTCCAGCCCAGCTTTGGGATCACCACACTGCCAAGCCCAGCCCAGTGCCCGTGTCAGTAGCATGTGGGCTGCTCACAAACACTGGCCGAGCAAAACTGGAAGCCTGTCCCACAGCTCCTCAAAGACTCCCTCCTATTTATTTCTACAGCAGCTGTAGCCAAGCAGAAAGATGCCCTCAACACGCAGCTCCCCTCCTCCCCAGGCCTTTCACCTCTGACCTCGGGCTCAAACCGAGCCCACCTGTCTGCAGCCCTGCTGGGTGCTGCGCACAGCCAGGATCAGACCAGCACCAAGTGGTACATGCATTATAGGTGGGAACTGCAACACCCGTCTGTGTGCTGCACGGCCTCAAGAGTTGCTCAGATGAAGTAGCTGCATTACATGACTGAAACAAGGCAGAAGCTGAGAACACAGCATGTTTAAACTAGCATGGAACAACACACTGACTGACAGCATGGTCCTTCTTGCTGTATAACCACCGCCAGGCTGCAGTGCCACTTGCTCCCCAGACTGCAACTTACAGCTCTGTGTTGCTCAGCCAAGTAGCACTTTTTGGTAGGCAAGATTGCAGGTAGTTCGGTGTGAAAATATGGTTTGAGTTATTCATGCCATACCATTGCCATCCCTACAGCCAGCACGGTTTCTTTTAGGCCTATGCTGTCAACAGGTTTCCACAAAACCACAGAGGTAACAGCGCTTCAGCAGTGCCGTTTTCCTCTCGCTGGATACCCCGTAATGCTGCTCAGTACAGGGGCTCTGTGAGCCAGGAAAAGTTTGAGGAGCAGAGCTCCAGCTGCAAAGGACCAAAGAGCAAACCAAACCTGTTTGCACTTACCCACGTTCACACTGCATAGCACACTTCACACTAATCTCACGTTTTTCCATGACAGCACAATTTCTTCACACCTTTTCTACCAGTTTCTTTATGGTTACGGTTGCACTAAGTTCAGCACTCAATTCTAGATCCTACCACCCTTCACTAAGTGTATTGCCATATATTACCTGTAAGCATCACACACAAACATTGCCACATATCTATCACCACAGAGCATCACCCCTAACCCCCCCCAACACCACACTCACCCGAGCCCACACCATCACAGCACCAAACTCACCACGTGCCCAAGTGTCCTCAACACCGCTGACACCAGCATTAGCTTCCCGGGCTGCTCGACATTCTCTGGGATGGGGCTGTAGATGTAATACGCCACGAGGGTGAAGGCGATGCAGAGGCAGAGCAGTTTTGCTCCCATGTTTGCCACCAGCATTTTGCTCAGGACCGATCACATAAGTGCTCCCACTGACTTTCAGCAGCTAGCAAAACAGATAGGGCAAAGTTAATCCCATGTTGTGTTTGGATCCCGCCCAGGGGGTGAGCTCTCCTCTGCTCACCCTGCACAGAGGTTACCCTGCCACGTCCCTGCTCTGAGCGCTCAGGCACTTGGAGCATGCAGAGTCAGCACTTCAGCTCCTGACTGCACATCGCACACTGCAGTTGCCCACTTTCTGGCATTTGCAATGAGAACCAGCAGGAGGGCTGAAGGGGAGAGAGGCAGTAGAAATACGAGGAATGGGATGTGGCCGATGTGGCCTGGGAACCAGTGGCTGCTGCTCAGTGACAAACAAAAAAGCAGAGGAGCTCTGAACGTTCAGGTGCTATCAGCTTCCTCACTGTACGTGTTCAAACAGATCCCAGCTTGCAGCAGAACCAAACATCAGACAAAAGCTGCACATGTGTACTGTCATTTTCAAGCTCCACTCCCTGCTCTGACTGAAGCACACCCGCTATCGTGTACTAACACACCGAATCCATTGTGCAATAACAGCTGTGCCAGCAAGCAGTTAGGCTTCTGGTTAATATTTGAAAGCCTGGATTTAATTGCTGCTCTTCTCAGCATGAGGAGACTTCTGTCCATCTCCAGAGATAGCCACTTCTGCACGGAATGAACCAAGAAATAAAACAGATCATAATTCAGGCAGTTGAGGAAGAAGACTCATCCTGTGGGGCAGAAAGCAGGGGGAGAAAGCCCTGTCCCCATCATATGCCTTACCAGGAGCAGTATGAGCCCTCAGGACAGGGGGCTCACTGCCCCAGAATTGGCAAATAACGCGGAGAAAGACATGGCCAGACTTGGAACCACCACAGAACTGCTCTTAGTGTTCTGTGTTCTGGTGTTCACATTTCAGCAACACACCTCCCATGCAGCTTCCCACAGCTCAGGCAGGAGGGCACAGAGGCACCATGTGCTGTCCTTGCCCCGAGTTCACCTCTGGCTTAACACCAGCGCTCACAGCACTGAACCTTTAGATGCCCTCATCACCTACAAGCAGCTCTCCAGCAAACTGCAGCAGCTATCAGCCCCACCTCACAGCACTAAAGGGAACAACACTGAATTCACTGTTTGCCTAAGGCAATCTCAAGCATCAGTGTCAGCACTGAATCACCTACATCACACCCATGTCAGCAGAGCCCTTGTAATGGGACAGAGCAGCTGAGGCGCACAGGGCCCTCCATGTGGGGACACAGTGCAGGAGGAACACACATGTGAATGCTGGCAGTGCAGCATCCCTGCTGACAACACCTGTGAGAAAGTCACCCAGGTGGGGATTTCTGGTCCAAAGCAGCCCATTTTAGAATAAGCACCGCAGAACAGAACTCTCCAAAGCAGAACAGTATTCACAAGGCAGCATAACATCAGAGGGAAATAACTAGAAGTGACTTGAGTCTCAGCAGTCCAGGGTACACTGCTAAACAAATGATCAAAGCTTTGGTGTAATCGTCTCATGCACACACTGCTGTCGGCACAGTCTGTATCGATGGGAGAGGAAGGGAAAAAAAAAAAAAGAAAAAAAAAAAAGTTTGGTGAAGCTATTAACTTATAAAAGCATCCCTCTATTGCCTCGCCCGCTCCCGCAGACCCCGCGGCGGCGCGCAGCGCGGGGCCCAGCAGGGCTGCCCGCTGCAGGACGCGGCCACAGCGCGCACCGAAGCGCCGCTTCGCCCCGAGGCAGCGTTGTAAGAAACTGAAAGGCCGCCGGGAGGCAGCGTGGCACTGCAAAAAGATTTCTTCCCGCTGCAGCCCGAGAGCTCGAGAGCTCCCAGGCGTGGTGAGAAAAGCCCGTGCGAGCCCCGAGCATCCTCCCGAGGTACAGAGGATGAACGGCGCGGGCCTCGTACGGCTGCCTTGGGCAGGACGAGTTACACAATCGTTGTAAAAATGCAAAGCTTTTTTCCTCTACTGTCTTTCCCTAATCTGGCTGAGCTCCACTCAGCAGTGAACGTCATGAGAGCACAGTGGACACGAAGGTACCCTCTGAAAGGCAGCAGCTCTGCACTACGTGAGCCCTTGTCCAACACACAGACAGGTGGGAGCAGCTGCTTACGAACCTGCTCCTCAAATGCGAAAGCAACCCAAACAACCCCACGCCACAGGCAGACGTGCTGTTGCTAGCAGCAACAGCTCAAGCAGGAGATGTCCACGACTTGCCCAGCCATCCCACCCAGCTGCTGAGCTCTTAGTCCTCAAAAAGCCCCGCCACACACCGGGCTTTTGGGCAGCTGGAAGCACGTGGCTGCTCCTCCCTCCGAGCACAAGAGCTTCCCGGTGCCACGGTACTTCTCACAGCACAGATTGCCTTCTAATCTTTTCTCGGTAAATAAAGCAGCCGAGTCTGTTGTCGTCAACTGCAGGGGATTAAGACTTACTAGCAGCAGAAGTCAAATAGGATTTCATCGCCCAAAAGTGAGAATAAATCCCCTGCATGCCAGAGCTCAGCAAAGCGGTGAGCAGGGGCAGCAGCAGGGGCAGCAGCAGGGGCAGCAGCAGGGGCAG
>JAPSGF010000026.1:8200215-8305146 GCA_035772895.1 Perdix hodgsoniae
CAGGGGCAGCAGCAGGGGCAGCAGCAGGGGCAGCAGCAGGGGCAGCAAATTGGTGCTTCAGGATGAGCAACCCTGCAGGAAAAAGAAAAAATAGAAAAAAAACCAAACCAATAAAGAGAAGCAAGAACAAACTGGCTCACTTGTTCCTAATGCATTTTTCCTGCCCAAACGAGGCCCACGTGTGCCTCCACACACCTTTTACAGAACAGTCTTGAAAAGGGCAGCAGCACTTTTATCTCGTCTTCATTGTCATCATCTCTACTTTTTAGTGCTGCCTATAGAAAGGACTTGGGCCTGTTTTGATAAAAGGAGGTGGCACTCACATGATGTTTAATACAAGGCGATTTGGACATTGTTCTTTTGGAGATTGTTCTCCCATCTGTTGTTTATTAGTGAATTGTAAGTTGTATAAATGGAAACAAAAGTTAGTATTGAGCACACATTCACACTCCAAACTAAAAAAACAAACAAACAAACAAAAAAAAAACAACACAAAACCAAATTCACAGAAAGCAAAGCCAACATTTAACACATGCAGTGCTCCTGAATGCACAACAAAACAGCATCTCCAGAAACATGGTAGGATCCTAACACTACTGGGATCATTTTCCAAAGCATTCCAAAGAGCTCATGATCGTCAGAATTTAAAAGCAGAGCATTTCAAGCAAGTCAGTATTTTGTTCTGATGTTTTCAAAATGAAAGATTGGACTTAAACATCACTTTTTACTTCTTACGAATGCGAGGATACACACGCGTGGGCACACAAACATTTTTGAAGGGCAGTTTCTGACACAAGTAAGCCAGGGGTGCTGGAGAGCCTATGGGCGCACTGGGATGATGAAAGGGAGAGACACGGCTCAGGGCAGAGGTCTGTACGTGTTCCTGTTGAGCTGCTGTGGAACATGAGGGGGATTAAAGCAGCTGAAATCGGAGCCATTCCGAACAGTAATTCCAACAGCAGATGAGGCAGGGGCATAATGAAAACCAGAATTTCCTTACTTTTGCTGTTTGTCTTCCAGTTGAACACTTGGAGATATACTTAAGCAAACAGCACTGAGTTCCTACGGACACAATCTAAGGGGAAATCTGATGTTCTGTGCAGCACACCAGCAGCTCTTCATGACACCATGTCACCAACGGCACGTGGGCAGTGGGCTCAGAGCAGAGGCACATCGTTAGCCAGCTGCTGTCTGAAGCACACAGCACCCGGTGCTGCTCTGCAGCGTCAGATCCAGTACTCCTTGCAACAAACACGCAGATGAGCAGTAAGTGCACTGACAAGAAAACAAGCAATGGCATGAAACCTGGTGCACTTTGCTTGTACCTGCACAGCCCCATCAGTCCGTGGCCCTCGAGGACATCCCTGAGCAGAAACCATTCCTTCTCCAGTGGATTTTCTGCATGCTCACCCCTCCCAGGAACTGGTCAGCCCTTACAAGGCAGGTTGTCAGACTGCAAGAGATGGGCGGCCTCAGATAAACAAACTACTAAAATATGTTCAAAAAACATAGATGCAAACCTGCAGTTTTGACTCCACAAATTGAAAGAGGAAGAGCCATGGCTGCACAAGCAGCAGTCAGCTTTAACTCACAGCTCCACAAACATCTTACAGTTAAAGCAGAGCTGAGAATATCCTCCACCTGCAGCACAGCACATCAGCACCGTGGGGGCCCTGCACTGTGTCTCCTTCAGACCAGGGAGATGGATAGAAACCAAATTCTGTGCTGACATCCCTGCTAACACAGTGCTGTCCGAAGTCAGCACTGCTCTTTATGATCTGTTCTGAAGGAATCCACGCTCAAGCAGAGAAAACAAATCTTTTCTTTTCCCCTACTGCTCCAAATTCCTGAAAGCTCTGTTTTGGGTAACAGCGCTCAGAAGGAAAGCAGGGAAGGAGGGCATGTTGATGCCATCTGAGAGTATCCATGTGTACACACCACTGCAGTTCATCATCCTAAATTCCCCACAGCACTACCTGAGCAAATTACTGCCCTTGTGGTTTCAATATTCTCCCTTCTACATAAATGCAGCCTCACTACCTGGTGCCAGGACACCCCTCTGCACAGCTGTGCTCAACTCTGATAGCTAAGATTAATCAAAGGAGCTGAACCACACTTGGAGTGGGTGGGAAAAAAATAGGGCATCCAAACATAAGTACTTTACAAAGCAAACAGCCTTGCTGTGATAGAGCTGTCAAACAACAAGATTAAACTAAGGTACTATTACCGTCCTGGAACTTGTGAAAATAAGGACAGCATACAGCCATGGAGCCAAAAGAACAAAGATTTCAGCTCCTAGACTTGTCTCTGCATTGCAGGAAGCATCTGCAGAAGTACAGATACTTTAAACTGCAGTACAACTTCTCGAAGGTAACAATCCAGCACTTTCATAATTGGCAGTATTTTGGTTATTACGCACAAACCCAGAGCGAACATCTCCTTTGGGCAGCTCACGCATTTCACCACAGCTGTGGGACACTCCACGTCCTTTGGTCCCACTTACAAATCCCACCTCAGGAAGCTTTAGCGTGGCAGAGGCAGATGGCCTAGATTTCATTTTTCCCCGCAGTAATACCTCGTTTGGGTTTCCCGTTTTATCCTTTCAGGAGTGTTTGCGAGCAGCACGCGTTGTGCCTCAAACCTCACCGCAGCCTTTGTAGCTCCATCAGAGCTCTGCCCGTCCCCTGATTGCACCCAGCTGCTTTTGGAATAAGTACCACAAGTCCATGAACTTAAATTGAAAATGACAATGAATGAACCGCTTTTAGGATACCTTCCAAAAGATTCCAAAAGATGCTTTGCCAGACGGGATTTTTCAGTCTAAAATTCACTGTATTACTCACACTGAATGAGTGCAGAGCCTTCGTGACAACGCTGACCTCACAGGGAATAATTACTCTCAGTGTTTGACAACGAGCTGAGCAGCTTATTCTGCACCCAGGCTTCGGGTTTTTATCTCCTCTAAATCTCCAGTTCCCTAACACCTGGCTACCTGACCTGTGTTGGCTACCAGGCCATCCACTACTCGCAGTGCTTCCGTTGTCCTGGCTGCAGATCAGTGATACCACACAGACTACCGGAGCTGTTTGAACTTAGCATTGCTTTAACATGCAGCCAACGTTTTGCTGAAACAAAATCTATTCTAACACGGCCTCCAAGGGCAGGTACAAAAACCCTGATCACCAAACACACAAATTCTGAAGGCAATGAGCGCTTTCTCCAATCGCCTTGGATTCATCAATATAATATCTCACAATCGGTGCATATCTCACAATATATCTCTATCTCCATCCCTGCAGCATTTACCAACAGACAATCAAAGGACAAAAACAAAATTCCTGTTAACATCTGGGAAGGAAGCAGGCAAAGCCTGCCTCAGCACTTTGTGCCCCACGTGCTGGCAGGTGAGCCCACAGGAACAGCCTCAGCATCCCACCAGCACAGCGCCTGAGAGGGCAAAGTGCAGAGCAGGGTCTGCTGAAAGCAGCTCCATCACTGCAGCCATCCAAGCAGTGCGAAGCGCAGGACGTGGTAACAGTGCAGGAAGCACCGGAAGGCCTTGGGAACACACCTGTTTTCAAAGGGAAACATAGCAGATATTTCTGGTAATAATTAGGGGCATGAATTTACAATATCTGTGTTTATTAATTGAAAGTTCATTAAACATAAATTTATGTCTCTGAGCACCTCCGCATCCAGCTGGTGCCAGCGCTGCAGCAGAACTTCTGGGGGGTCTTCTGGGAGAGCCTGCAGGTTCTCCAGCCCAGACTGGAGTGACCTCAGTGTGTTTGCAATTGCAGTAATGGCACTGAGGCTCTCAGCCCCATCACCTCTGCGGCTTTGGTTTCTCAGCAGCAGCAAAGCCAGCTCCAACACTTCTCAGTGAACATTAGGAAGTGGAAATTCTCTATAACCATAATTCACTAAGACTTTTATAAAAGTACTTCTGACTAATAACAGTGCAAGCTAAGCAAATAATTCTCCAGCCGCTTCTGTAAATGCTAAGTAGGTTCCAGGAGTCTGCGCTTCGCCATGGGAAAATGAAGAGCAGAGCAGAGATTTGCTTCCCTGCTCAGCCCAAACACGGCCAGGCAGCTCACATCCCACTGCTTCAGGCTGCTTTCAGTTCAGTCCATTGTAAGAACTTTGCAGAGTGCACCCTACATTTTTTACCTATGTAAAAATGAACCAGCTGCAAGAGAACCCACAGCCACTGCCAGCAACTAAATACAGTTGTTCAGATACTCCAATACACCTAAATTTAAAAGACCTGTCCACAGCTTTGCTAACTCTAGTAAAACCCTATTTTACAAGAAAACAGTATTCTTCAAATTGTAAAATGAGTTACAGTTTGCTTCTACAAAACAAGAGAAGAGAAGTCAGCCTCAGGAAGGGTCTCTCTTCAAATCACAAAGAGGCACATATAAAATTATCACAGTCTGCATAAGTGGAAACTCTGAGTTCCTGTGAAATTTCATCCCTTCTATAAACCCACCATAAGCAGGATCTTTTACTGTCATCTTTGCTGTAATCCTGCCTTAACCAGAAACTTTTACTGTTTTTCCATAGACTGCATTCTTTCTGGCTAGAAACATCAATCCTGGCTTCAGCTTCCCAAGCGGATTTATTCCGGAGGCAATCACAGAGCCAACTGTAGAGCAGAGAGCACCGCAGAGTGCTTCGCTGGCAGCCACCTCCAGAAACAGCCCGGCCATTAGTTCCAGCTGCCTACAACAAGCCACAGCTCTGACTTCTCACACTGCACCTGGGAGGTGGCAAAAGCCCTGTGCAGGGCTGAGCCAGATTGCAGGGACAAAGGCTGTCCCCTTCCTCATTTCTGATGGCTGCTCTGAAACTGCAGCATCACCTCAACCAGACAGATCCCAAGGGGGAGCAGGTAGAATAAGACATCGTCCATTTCTTCTGCTGCTCAGCAGACAGGTCCTCAGCATCTCCCCCTGACCCACACATGGCACAGCCCCATCCTGCCCACGCTGCTGGCTGCAGCTCCATGGAGAACCATGAACCAGTCCTGTCAAGATCTGCTGCACAGCACTGTGCAGAACCACCAACCTTAGGAGAAATTTACTACCCCTAACATGTTTTTGTGCTGGTTTCCTGTAGATTAGGCATTTTCTGCATGTATTTCCTTCCCTACTTCAAAACCAAGCAGGAAGGCCTGCCAGTCAGCAGCATTATACCAGGTTGGGATGTGCCCGGAGTGCTTCCCCAGCCCCGTGCCTTCCAGCCGGCCTCCTGTGTGCTCCCCACACATCTGCCCACTGCGGGGCTCCAGCAAGAGCAGCACTTCCCTCGGTCAGGTTTTCAGAAGAAATGACAATAAGAACTAGATCCCGGTCAACCACCAAGGCCAAGAAAGCTACTATCTCTGAGAATGAGCTAACATGTGAGAAATGTCATTCGGCCTCCTTGGCTTGTCTTGGTCTCTAAATAATTAGAAAAGCTATGTCTGGAAATGTAACACAGCCTCCTGCTGATTCCTCACCGGGCCAGGCTCCTACTGACAATTCAAATGCAGTTCAGTTGTGGAAAACACTCCCTCCTTTTAGCAAAGGAGAGAGCACAGACCCACATTTCCACAATCTCCAGAGGAAAATCTCCATAGGAAGTTGTGGCAACAGTGTCTGCCTGTGAAGGAAGAGGAGAAAGGCGCGTGGGGAAGAGCCTGTGGGAGCCCGGCTGGAGAACCCACCGTGCTGCTGCTGTCCCAGCGCAGGGCATGGCTGGCGCTCGCTTGGACACCGCAGCGCTGAGTTCCCCATGATTTTGTAGTCACAGATGAGGGACTTCGTATTCAACCTCCACATCACATCCTCTGTCATTTCAGATTTATTTTAAGAGTTTTGAAGTCATCCAAAAAGTCAACATTTAAACACAGAGGGACCTTTCCACCCCTCGTGGGTCAGAGACCACTCAATTCCATAAGTGCTGTTTGAAGCCAAGAAGGACTTTAGGACTGTGTTCCAGGTAAAGTGCTCCCAGCTCTGAGCTCTGCTACTCCGGTGGCTCAATCACCTCACAGTTCCTTCATACTAACAGAGAAGTTCCCCTGGGTCATACTTTCTCTCTAAAGGCACAATAACTGGGCAACTTCTTGTAAACTGACAATGAAAAACTTTTCAGTCCAGAAATCTTGCTAAAACTCATGTTTTGAAGTGGCTAATAAAGAATACAGAGAAGCAAATATAAGGCATTCATCAGCCCCCAGATCTTACCAACAATTCCAGCTCTGCACAGAGCGGGTGACTTTGAGTATCCTTGGCAGCAGCACAGAGCAGACTCCATCAGCCTCGCGCAGCCTACAAGAGCAAGGCAGCCAGGAGAGGAGGGCACAGCCAGAAGGAACGTTGTCTGTGGTACTCAAAGTTGTCCTGATTTCAAAGCTCTGCTGTGAATAGATCCAGTCTGTTCTGCTGGATGTACTGCAGGAATGTTTTCCTTGACGAAGTAGAACATTGCTGGCATAGTGCCTCGGATTACAGATCATGTCTTTTCTTCCATTAGAGACAAACCTCTATTCCCTTAAAAATCACCAGCTATCTTTGCTATAGGGACAGCTTTTCTCAGTAGTGTACATTCACAGCCAGAGCACACCAACACCAAAGCTTTTGTAATTTCAGCTCTGCAAAAATTCCAATGGACCCAAAAAATCCTCTGCTGGAAAGTGAACTGAACTGCTGTGTCTGAGAGGCAGTTGGGATGGGCCCGGCCAGCAGGGAACTGTGGATCTAAAGCATCTGTGGTCAAGGCAGCACACTGGGAAGAGCATGAAGAGCAGCACTACCACCTAACTATCCTACCTGACACCTCCATGGACTAATGAAAACACAAAGCACTGCACAGGGTGCAGATCTCACTGGGTCAGCCGGGCTGACCGAGATGCGGGGCTGGCAGCTGCACCCAGCACTGCTGTGCCTGCTGAGGGCAGCAGCTGCTGCAGGAGCCTGGCTGCCCCTTCCAGCTCTTAGGAACCTTTTGTCCTTCGTGCGATATTTGCAGCTCCTCCACGGGGTCTGTGCTAAGAACAGAAAGCCACGGGCCTGGCAAGATCCCAATGTCTGTTTTCTTATTAACTTCAGGAGAGAAAATGCCAGCCAAGTCTACAGCCAAAGCAAACATTTTTCTGCATTACTGCTACATTTAGCATCCGAAAGACTGAGACATGAAAGAATGTACAGTGGTGGATAAAAGAGGAGAAAACGAGAGATAGTACATAAAGCACATTCTAAATTAACTTCTTTGAAGTTTGACGGAGCTCTGTGACATTTGCAGCTTAAAAGGGTCGTTTCTTCCACTTCCCCCTCCCCACATTACAAAAAATAAAAAGAAGAAAGCAATAATCCAATCCAAACAAAAACCCACAGAAGCAAGCAGAAGTACTGCTCCCAAGGAGGGGGAAAGGGCCCTCACAGCCAAACCACACAACCCCACAGCTGTTTATTTCCAGAAAAGACACCTTCCTATGAAGACCAAAACCATCCTATCTGCTGAAGCTCAGCCCACATGCCAGGAGCTTTCAGTCCCATTCAGGAGGTAAGCGCACGAGAGCCCAGCAAGACTGAACAGCGTGCATTCAGCAGAAGAAACACCATTTCAATAGAGAAGGGTTTCCTTGAGCTTAGATATGAATATCAAAAAGCTTGATGAGAAATAGAGCTGGTACTTATTAAAGGCACATGCAGCATATTTCATGGCACAGTGTTATGAAATCAGTATGACATTAATAGCCAAGCTTTCCAGAAATAGGAAATGTGCACAGCAGCTTCTAAGGTGTGTATTGCTGTAATGATTCCAGTGCAGAAATGTGGACATTGTCAGATTTCATAGAAATGTTCTGTGTTTCCTCACACAGAGCTGCCAGAGGTCGTGCTGACTGATAGCACAAGGGAAGAAGCAGCGAGGAAGGGAGTTTATCTGCATGACCAAATCCACTACAGCAACAAGGAAGAGAGGCTGGTCCAAGCTGTAGGAGCTGTGAAGGGGTAGAACGCTATTTAGCTGCTCTGCTCTCCTAGCAGTCAGTCTGGCACCAAGTGTTGTTTCTGTCAGCAACAACTGGGGACATTCACCCACTGTTATGGGCATCATTAGCCCTGGGTGCATGCTAGTGCACTTTTCCTGCATTCATCCAGAGGGCTTTTTTACACAAGACACCAACAGTCATTCAGAAAGCACCTGGGAGGGGTTGGTCCAATAAACATTCACCAAAACAGTGAAAAAATGTGAGGTATAGAGAAGCAGTGCACACACAATCAAACACCCCAAGTGCCGCAGAGCTGATGATGAAATCAGGATCTGGTGCACAAAGAAAAGTGTTGTTCCTTAGGTACAACTGCTGTTTTATCCAACAGCAAGGCTCAGCTGCCATGTGAGCTTTGATTAAAACAGCTGAATCCGGAGGCACTCAGACCTGAACAGCTGCAGGAATTCTGATTCATGCTGGTCGTTCTCACTGCATGGCTCCCCCCCCCAGATCACCACCCAGACCACCAGAGCTACTTTCAGAGATCAGTACATTCAGGGGTTCAGAACTCAGCACATGGCCGTGACATGGACATTTTGAGCTGTGTGCAGGCAGTGCAAGTTTCAACACAGCGTCGGAGGATGTGATTTACACAACAGGTCCTGCACACAAAGTGTGAGCACTGGCTGCCACGTGTGTGACAGAAAGCACAGGAATGGTGGTGAAGGCACTGGAATCGGGACTGGGGAAGACAGCACAGCAGAGCAGTGCGTGTGGGGGAAGCAGAGAGGGATAGCCAAACGGGAAGAGCCAGACTTGTTAGAGCTACAGCCCAAGCTTTAGAAGTGTAGAAGGGTGGGAAGTACAGCTTTCTGAATCCCTGCTGGCTGTTGCTTCTGTGTAGCGTTTCAGGCTTAATACAGAATTGCAGCTCATGATATGGGTGAATACGAAGGTAACACAGAATGGCATGAACATGCAGAAAGATGGACATTTCCACGTCCAGTAAAGTCGGCTCAGAACAGAAACAAAGGCGAAACATTCACTGTCCTGACGTCCCACAGGAGCGTTCAGGGCTATGGAGCACACAGCGTGTGAGCAACTGCACCACAAACACCCTGCGCAGAGCCCGTGGTGCTTGTTGGTCTGACCTGGGGCTCCATGAGGAGTGCACACGAAATGCAGCATTTACACACTCACACAGCCCCCCCAGCCAGCCCTCAGCTCGCCGTGTGAGAGCCGTGCTTGTCTCCCTGAGCAGCACTAACTGTTGGATAATATACTTTTGGAAGTAGAATCTGATTCTACCTTACAAAGCACATTTTTGATGTCACAAATCTAACAGCAAGAAGGCGAATTTGAATTGGGATAGAAGCCAATGACATCTTGCATTACCAAGTTGGATCTATCCTGCAGTCCAGGAATTTTTAAGCATGAAAAATCAGGAGTTGTTGTTCTTAGGAACCCAAGGAGATCTCCCCTGCCCTTCTGACAGAGAGTAAAATTGTAAAAAGTGTTGCAGCAAAGAATCCTGCCCACCACCTGCACCACAGGACCTCCAGGGCAGTGCTGCATCCCTGCAGCTTCACACTGCCTGTTACAGACACCTTCCACCAAGATTAGGTGCTTCTCCTCCTGCTACAAAAGTCATTTGCTCATATTAAATAACAACAGCAGAACATTTCTATTCACCATAAACTTAAATGCCATGAAAAACAATAGATGCTATTCTGGATTCACCCACGACACCACTTGGTGCAAGTTCAATGGCACTGAGCCCTTCCCCAGAGATGGAAAAGATATGGAGACACCTCAGCATGAAAGAAGGTGACTTTGGGAACTGGCACAGCCTGCCTGTGTCTGGATGGGGAACCAGGAGAGCAGAGCTGGCCATGCCAAGGCCTGGAGGCTCCTCCAGCAGTTCCCAGGTACAGTTACATTTGAATATGCACTCACGTACGTCCAGATATTTTCACTCTCTCAACATGGAGAGCACTTATATAAACATCTTATCTTGGAGGACAAAATTGAGTGCTGGCAGACAGAGCCAGACGTGCTTGTGAGAGATGCTGGGATGTGCAGAATTGCAGCCCTGGAGGCCAATTCAGAATGCTTGGAAACTGGTGGGAATTCACCTACTGTCATCACCAGATCAGAATTCAGTGCCTTGCCCTGATGATAGAAATGCAATCCAGCCCACAAGCAACCAAGAGGCATTTTCAGTACACCCTGCCAAGGGGAAACCCTACAAGAACAGTGAAGGAGACAGTGAGGCATTCTTACTCCGTTTTAGAAAACTTGAACAAAAATTATGGGGGGAAAGGGAAAAGCCAGCATTAGCAAAGCCCGTCCATAAAGAACGGATCACAGAGCAGGGCTGAGGGGAAACACAATACAGTTCAATAACACAGAAAGCTAAGCTCCATATTTTTACATTACTTCCCAAAGCATCTGAATTTAAAAGGTCGGACCCGTCTGGCCTCTCTGCCAGATGCTTCTTGTTCTTTTTGTAGCAGAAGTGGGTGAGAACAAGCAGAGCTCATCTCTTAGGTCAGAGCAGCCCACATAGGGATGATGGTATTCCCCTGCCTGCCTCCAAGGCAGGCTGAGCTTTGCAGAGCTCGATGCAGAACAGAGCCAAAGCGCTGACTGGTGCAGTTCTGCACAGCTTTCAGTCTGTAAGTAAAAAGATTTGTGTTACACTGAGTAACTAATTGTGCTCAACCCCAAAGATTTGTTTTAAACAAAGCAGATTTCTAACCACTGTTTAGTGAAGAGTTCAGGAAAAGTCTGCTCCAATTTTAGAAGCATTTGCCACAAAATCCAAGTAATCCACAAAATGAAAGTTTTGATAACAATGTGCCATGCTGGGCAGTAGAGTCCTCATGCCTAAAACCAAGCAGGAATCCTGTCTGCCACGCAAGATGACGCTACAAGGAAAGCCAGGCAGATCTACAGCGGGGTGCCTTGTGTTGGAATGGAACCCTTCATAAGTCACTGAGATTTAAACCACTGGGCGAGGTAATCCTGTGAGCTCTGAGACCATCAATTAAGCAAAACTCAGCCATGGGCTCCAGAAAAAGTTTGTGGCTGCATGTAGTTGTGCATCCATGCGACTGTGGAGACAAAGAGTGCCTCATCCTGCAGCAAACCCTGCCCAAACCCTTTCCACCTGCTGCTCCCCAGCCACTCAGCTCCCTGTGAGATATTTCCATGCATTTAACTGATTTCCAGCTTCTCTCAGCATTCATTGTCCTCAGCTTTCCATCAGAAACTGCTGCCACCACCCCAGCTCCATCACAATCAACAGTTAGACATAACTCAGTGCTGCAGAAAACCACTCTGCCCCGGGGACAGTTGTTGTTCAACTTGCATTCCCCAAGAGGCGTTTTCCTCCTTAAAAAAGCAGCATCCAAACTGCAATATTTCCCCAGCATCTGGCTGGATACCGAAACACCAGGACATGTGCCACAAATGAGCGCAGCCACACGAGAACAGGAGGAGGTTTAGAAGGGAATGGCCGCTGCCTCAGGACTGCTGCTCCAAGGGGAAGCTCATCTGTGTCCCCGGGGCGATTTGCCGCTGTAGGATGAACCCTCACAGGAGCGAGATGCCCAGCAGCCCCACCGCGTTGACGCCAGGTGACCCACGGCACACAGCTGCTGTGCTTTCCATGCAGGCACCCAAACCACAGCCCTCAGTGCTGCTGCTCTGGGTGAAGTCAGCAGTTTGACACCACTCTGGAGCCAACACAGGAGCCAAATTAGAGTAACGTTCTTTTCTTGACTATTCGCAATGCTTGCACTGGATGAGCATGGTACAGAAGTCTCCATTTCAGTCTAACGTGCACAACTTTGCTCACCCAGCTGTCTAATATTGTTTCCATGAAGTCACTTTGGATTTCACAAACAACAACAGAGCAAAGCCAGAGCTTATCTGCTAAATACACAGCAGATAAAGTATGCTAAATGCCAAAAACATGTGAATTTACATCTAAGAACTTCCAGACCATGACTCTGGTCTTGCCTAATCTCTATGTCAGAAAGTCATTCATTTTCTAGCAAGTTCTATTTTGCAGGATTCAGAAGCACACTGGGTCTTTTTAAAAGCTGCCCGAAGTTATCAGCTTTTTCTTTTGGTGCATAGAAGTCTGAAAAAGTATTTTTGAGAAAAGGAAGGAGATGTGCCCTTGCCACAAGAAGGCTGATGGGGTCTCAGGCTGTGCTAAGAGCGCTGCCAGCAGCTTGAGGCGATCCTGTCCCTCTGCTCAGCACTTCTGAAGCCACCCCTGGGGTGCTGAGCCCCCAGTGTACCAAGGATGTGGGCGCTCTGGCAGCAAGGGGCCACTGAGGTGCTGCAGGGCCCGGAGCATCGCCGCGGTGAGGAGAGGCTGGGAGCAGGGGCTGCTCGGCCGGGGGAAATCTTAACATCCATAGGCACCCAGTGGGCACTGCTGGGCCCCAGGGGCACAGAGATGCCTCCCGTCCCAGCCAGCCTGGGCTTTTGTGGCAGTGAAAGATCACTTCTGTTCGAATGCAGGACGGCTGATGGTTCTGGCAGGGTGCAGTCTGGTTATTCCACCCCTTCTCAGCTTTCAGCCTTAAATGAGTAACTGATGCTTTCCACAGCAGCACTAAGGGATGTGGCCTCTGCTTGAGGAAGAAAAGGTAAGAACTATCCCAGGGGTGCTGTAAGTACACTGTCCTGGGTCACGCAGGAGGCAAAGTGCAGAAAAGAGAACAAAGTCTACATACTTGCTGTTTCTAATGAGTAACCAGGACCTCTGCTCAGTTAAAGTAACAAGAACTGTATGAAGCACTCTTGCATAAGATGAAAATCTTCTGTGACTAAATGTAATATTTACTAGAAGTAAAGATGGAAAAGGCAGATTTTTTTTTCCAAGTGCTTTGAACAGAAACAAGACTTTATAAATATACTGGGAAGTGTTTAAACTTCAGCCAGGGATAAATGCCTCATTTCATAAATCAACACTGGGTTGACAGGGGAATAGTTCAGCATGACAAAGGAGCATCATATGGGCCTTTTGATGAAGACCAGTTTACTGCAGCGAGCCTCCAGTTGATAATCTCTGTACAAGACCATGCTGTACATATCATGTTACAGAGAGCTAAGCTTGCTTTGGAAATAATTTGTTCAATTACATTATCCAAGTAACATCAGCAGTAGGACAGCATTGGGGGAAGGGGAAAAAGAAAAAAAAAAGAATTTCCCTTTGTATGAAAAATGTTGGAAAGCATGAAAATTAGAGGCAAATGTTGTTGTAGAAATAAGAGAAACGGTGCACAGATTTCCGAGCAGAGCTGTTGAGTATGTGGGGTAGGAACTGCTGAAAGAATTAAGGGCACATTCCTTTCCACTTGAGTCAACAATTCTCTTCATACGAAAAATCACAGCTTACTGTTGTGGAAAACGAACGTATTTACTAGCTTTTAATGGAGAGTTGCTAGCTTTTAAGATAAAACTGTCAGGCAGCACTCACTGCCCAGTGAAGTTCTACTAAAAAAATACATTTAAATCATCATTGGCCCAACTATTTACAGTTACTTGTTCCTATCCAAGAAGAGCTATTGCTGACCTAAGTAAAAGGTTAATCCTGAGTGGCAATGTATTTTACAATGTCTGAAGAGGAGGCTTGTGTCTCGGTAAGGCTTGCCCCGTGTTGGCCCAGCAGTGCCAGAAGACGGCCCTGCAGGATGCTCACAATTCACAACAGCCCACAGCTCAGCTGCCCTCGGCAGACCAAGGTTCCCACCACGCTGTGCAGTGAGGAACGGAGCCTCCTGCAGAGGGAATGCTGCCAAAGCAGACCATTGCTGCATGTCCACGTTAACAAACATCCCAGCCTGCAGGAGGGCCTTGGAAAGCACCCGGCCTTGGGCAGAGCAGCCGTGAGCACAGCCGTGGGGAGCTGAGCTCAGGAACATCCACTTCAGCATTTCTGGGAAACAGAAAAAAACAGAAAAAAGAGCAGCTGAGCAAGCTGTTATTGCACTTCATTAATTGTTCTTCTTCCAACTCCCATTCCTGAAGACACAAGTTTGTCTGCTTCTTCCTTTACCCTGTCATCTTCGGAGCTCCCAAGGCTGTGCCCATCCCCTGCCCCCTCGCCCTGCCAGCAAGCCGGGCGCAGAGCTGCAGTGTCCTTATGTGCATGACAGAAAGAAATCTGGAAGCGTATCTGCCCAGCCAGCCACTGGTTTTCAGGCTATGTGGTGAGTGAAGACACGCTGTATTACTTATCTGGAGTTCCAGCTTAGTGAATAAAGTTTAGCTACACTCTGAACAACAGATGTATTAATTTTTTTTCAGCAAAAAACATTTATGCTGTTCAGATTCACATGCAATGTGAAGTATAGCCAGCTTTCTAGTCATTACTTGTTTTCAGTGTGATAATGAAGCCTTTCTTTTGTTTTTGAAGTATATTTACTTAAAGACCCAATAAGATGGAGCTTTGGATCTTCATGCATCACCATTTGATTTCTGAATGCGAGCCAAGGAACAAATAGAAAAGCACTTAAAGGGCTGCCAAGCTGTCTCCAAATGCTCTCTGTTCCACATCTCCAATGGAGAACTAATAAATAACAGCAGACCGTGCTGGGCTGAGCGCAGGGGGTGCTGAGACACAGAGCCCAGCTCCCACCTGCAGATCTCTGCCTGCCCAGCCGTGCTGCAGCACAGCACTGCCCTGCACACCCAGCACAGGGCTGTCGCTGCTCCTTCCCCCTTCCCAGCAGGACGGGGCAGCAGGAGGACGGAAGGGGCAGGGGACAAGTGAGCCGTCCTGTGCTCTGATCTGTACGCTCACACGCCTGGAATTTTAGCACAGCTGTGATGTTCTATAAGAAGCTTCTAAAGGAAGAAAACTGCTTTCGAATAATTTGCAGTGTTCATCCTTGGAGATCATTTTGCATTCAGTAAGAGAAAGGTCAGCTGAACTGACTTATGGTTCTGACACAAACCAACAGAAACATACAGCTAAGTCACAAATGCACAGCATGTTTCCAAAGCAAACAAAACATAACTGCAGTCACTTGGAAACAGTAAGAAAACTCCGTCTTCCACCAGCCTGCTTTTGGCCTTAGCACACACAAATACGGAAATCTTTTGTTGCGACTCGCTCTGCTCCAGGGCTCCCCAGCTCATTCGTTTCTGCATTAAGCAAAGGATCAGAAGGACAACCAGGACAGCCTGAGTGCCAACAGCATGCCCTCCTCTGCTTCTCTCATGAACGCCCACAGACGTTAGCACTGGAGCCGGTGTGCACAGGAAGTGCCTCCAGCCAGCAGAACACACTGATGGAACAAAGCCCAGCTCCAAACGTGTTTAGAGAAAGCACTCTTTAAAACTACACTAAAAAAGGTTTTCCACAAGCAAATATACACTATTACAAATTAAAGTCCCCAAACACTTTTGGATGTACCGGATCAGACTTTCAATTCAAGAACTTGAACAAATGTTGGTCGGGTAAAAGCAATTTGTGATGGATTTCTGCACGTCAGAAACCTACAGCTATGGACTTCCCTATAAATTCACAGCTCAGAGCTGAAATAAAGATCAAAGCGAAATGCCTTTAGCCATATAATCACCTTTAAAATCCACCTTCCCTCTTAGGCAATAAAGCAAAGGTGTAATATGCAGTAAAGGCATTTGTCTGCTACTTGTACTGAATGGACTGGGAATTACAGCAGTGACTCCATCAGCAGCTGTCCTCAAAGTCTCAGATCACAGCCCAGCGTTGCACTGGCCTCATTTCTACACTTGAGCACGCCTCAGACATCCGTACCAGTACAGCTTAAAGAGTCATTTTTAATTACAGAATTGCATCTCGTTTATCTAACAGTCTGTACATTTCTCTGCACTGGATAAGGCACAAGACAAGCAACTCTTGTAAGACAGAAAGCTGCACAATACTATCAGTGCTACCACCCAAGTACGAAACACAGCCCCGAGAAGCCTCCTACCCAGATTGCATAGCAACCCTTGGAAGGAGCCTTGGCTTTTCTCCCTGGGGTGATCATTTTAAAACAGAACACAAACTTCTAAAACCTAGTAATAAAAGTTGTGGTTGTTGTTTATTATTATATGTTGGTCTGCAACATTCAAAGCGTAGTTCACAACGGGTCATAGAAGACAGCTATTGCAAGGACCTCAGGAGCACAGAGCTCACCGCCTTCTGCCCAGGACAGCGTCATGGAGACGGAGTCATAGAATGGAAGCTGCACACGGGACAAGCAGAGATCACTGTTCAGCTACAGCTTCATAAACCTGATATAAAAATTGAAACTGAATAAAAAGTTTTATAATGTGGGCTCTGAACTGAGATAAAGGTGAAAGTGACAACTTCATTTTCCACTTCTTTAATCCATCTCAATTTCACTGCCATCACTTTCCCTTCCCAAATGAAATCCGGATGCCATTCATTCAACACAAATTGATTACTTCAGGCTGAAAGCTTCAAGAACTCACACCAAATGTGTGTACATTTCAATTGGCTCAGGGAGGTGAGCTCTCCATAAGACCAACATCAACATTTGTTTAACATACTTGGCCCCAGAGTCTATGCTCACCAACCATTTGCTGGTGCAGCTATAGCAGAAAAGCTTTATAATGCATGTTTAAAAGTACACTTTCATGTGTTGGTCTATTTGATGCAATCCACTACACCAATTCTGTGAGCAAAATAAGGAGTGCAAATTAAAGACATCCTTACTTTCTGTGATGAAACAAGACCATTCCAGTGGTCTTACCTCAGGTTGCTTCCTGTAGAACAGCCCTCTTCCTTCCTCCCCAGATTTCAACGCAGAACCCCCCTGACTGCCTGCTGTTGGCCTTGTCTCAGAGATCTGAGTAACAGCCCCATTTGCCGGACACCTTACGCCCTGCTACAGCTCATCTTCACTTCTAATCCCAAAACAATATGATAGAATGGAGCACAGAATAACACGAGGCCCTGACCAAGCAAAGGGTCTCAGCCTGTGCCCATTTGAAAGCAGTCCTGGGAGGTTTCAGTGCTCAGGAAGTCTGAGTCATACGATTCTTCCTTCTAACATCTGAAAATAATGAAGTTCTCTGGCTAATTAGAAATGCTGGCAAATAGCAGAATCTACCAGCTCTGCAGAAGAGAGGTCACAGCTGAGGACTGAAAGCACAGCATACATGACCTCAAATCATCCCGCTTGTGAAGTTTAAATTTACTTTTAACCATGAAATAACACAGTTCAGAAATGCTCACCTGCGTGCAACTTTGAAACAAGCAGGTCTCATTTCTTTTAGCTGAGAGGCACCCAATGCATGGGGGGGGGAGGGGGGGGGGGTTCTTCATTTTAGGGCCATTTAAAAGACAGGATGAGGACAGCCAGCAGGGCCATCTTCACAAGGACATTGCCAATTCCTATCACATAACAAGCAAAGATAACCCATGGCTGCATCAGTACTCCAGGATTTTGGTTTGTGTGTGCATTTAAGAGTCCCATTAATCAACTGCCAGAACATCTCCCACTAACCATCACTTTATGGCATTAGGTTACGTAGGCCTACAGACCTGTAAGCAATAACATACTGCTCTTTGGACTCGCTTCGTTTTTACTTAAGACAACAGCTAACCATACCTAGCAACTGTCACATTGGTAAAGACAGAATCAGCTACTAAGCAACTTTGCCATTCCAATTCCCACCTATACTTAACATTGTTAATGATAACCTATTTGATCTTGTGTATCTGTAATGTATAAGTGATACTTTTGCATTGCAGGAACCGTGATCACGTTTCAGAAGTCAATCTGTAGTGCCACCTCTTACACCACAATGAGGTACAGCCTTACCCAAAACATGACAAATAAAAACATACTAAAAATATGAAAGGAAGCTGATTAATTACTTTGCTATCTCCAGGAATGAGCATCTACTGCCCAGTAGGTGCTGAATGCCTCCTGGTGGTGAAGCACTCTCAGTTCAGTGACCACATTTACAGGTAATGCTTCCAGACCACCACGCGTGGCAGAGGAAGTCGGGCACTTTCAGCTCCGACCCAAAGCACACCGTCAGGTCCGCGGAAGGCAGCGGACACAGCAAACTGTGCAGGACTTCAGGGTAGGAAGCCGTTCAGGCAAAGAACTGGAGTGAGAAGGCTCATCTCTGGAAAGGCAGGACTGAATTTGTGTCCCGCCCGGCGCGCTGTGCTCCCATGGAGCTGCAGAGCCCAGCGCTTCTCAGACAGTTTGTTGTGTTCCTGCCGCAAATGCTTTGGCCTCGGTGAGCCAAAAGACACGGGAGATGTGTGTGCTGGGAGAACAGAGCTTGGGCAATAGAAAGTCGCCATGCTCCAGGAGCCCGCAGAGGGACGGGGATGGTCCTGTAAGCTCACAGCACTCCTCCATCTGCAAACACACATTGGGAACCACACAGCTCACATTCAGCAACAAAGAACAAATTCAGAACAAAGCTGCACAGGAGTTGGCATGCTTAGGGGAAAGCAGGTGAACGGCTCCAAATTCAAAGCTCAGTCACACTTCCTGCAAACTACAAAATACTTCTTTGCACCCTATAGATTAATCAAACAATTGGTAAACGTGGTAAAGTTGCTGGCAAAGCACAATAAGAAATACAAGCCTAACTGTGAGCATGAATGGCAAATATCAGAACAAGGGGAGTGAAATCCCCCTACTTACAGGCACCTACTTATGGGTTTTGTGGCACAAAAGCCCTGTGTACTCCTAGCATCACTGTTGTTTCTTTTCTCCTCAATTGCACAGACAGGAGAGTATCAGCACATCTGAGTTCATACTCAGCCTGGTGAGCTGTTGAGGCTGAAATCCTCCTTCCCTGAGCGCGTGGCCAAAACATCACAAGTGCTTTATTAAGTTAAAAATTGAATATTTCTATCACCCCAATGCCTTTAATAAAAATTAATAAACAAATTGGAAAGGAAAGGAATCCTGTCTAATCACATGCATGTAAATGGATTAGGTGTCCTCACCGCAGGGAATTACACATCCAGGCCCTTCAGAAACTGGTTTCAATATTGATATTGTTTTTTAAATTAAAATAGTTAAAAATCACTCCCAGCTGATATTTGAGATTAGCACCCAGTCTGCACCTGCAGTATTACTTTAGCAGGAGTATCTGCATTTCAGTTCATCTTCTGTCTGAATGCATTTGCAGGTTAACATCTCTGCTCTCAAGGTGGTCTAAAAGGAGATTGAAGATCTCATCACAGGTCACATTTAATTACACAGTTAGAGGATACGTTCCAATAATGAGGATACCAGATTTTCTTAACAAGTTCTAAAGAGTTCTAAACAAGCCTTTCCTGCTTAAAAGAAAAGAGATAGATGGTCTCTCTTTTTTATGTCCATCTCCAACAGCCACGCATGGGAAAGGTGCTACAGCTTCTCACGAGGCAAGAGACAGACCTTCCTCAGCACGGTCACACAGTTCCATGTCCCTGTACCAGAGGCTCCAAGCGGCAGCTTTTGATGTGCCTCCAGCACCTTGGCTGATTGATTGGACTCTGTGTCAGCTGAGATGGTGGGAGTTCAAAAGCCGCAGTCAGAGGCTGCCCCTGGCTGCCCAGACCCAGCAGAGGTGTCAGTAACAGCCCGTCCCGACCAGGACAGATTTGTCACTTCTTGACTTCACACGTGATGCTCAGCAGGCAGAGGGATGCACAGCAAGAAAGAAGAAAGCCCCTGTTTGTGCCAAGCAGATCGCAGGCACAAAGTGATGTTCTGCTGTGACCTCCCTGGGCCAAAATCGCTTGGAAGCTCAGGGTTGAGGCGCAGAGCTGGGAGCTCCAGGCAGCTCCGCACAGCGCCACAGGGGGAGATCATCACGTAGTTCATTAAGTCACACCTGAATCAACTGAAGTATTTTTGAAGTTTAAGAATTATTCATCACTACTGAAATTCATTTACAGCTCTTTTACATTGGAGAAAAAAAAAAAACCAACTTAACCCCAAATAGGGTCACCCTTCTTTACATAACAAAGAAAACAATAACAATAACAACAGTAATCCAAAAAACAACAAATAGCTCCTTATCCTGAGAAGAACAACAACCTTTTACAGAAGCCCTAAAGATTTCAAAACTCATCTTTTGAGGTGCTGGAGAACCCTTCCTCCCTGGAAGATGCCTCCAGAGCCTTTCCTCTCCAGGTCCAGCACACTGTGCTGCTCGTCTCTCCCTGCTTTTCCCTACTCACATGGGGCAGTGCTGGGCAAACAGGGCAATGAGATCCAGCCACATCTCCAGCTCTCTGTGCACTCAGCCCTCCCCACCTCTCTGGGAACCCGTTTGCATTGCCTGCTCCATCACCTGTATTGACCAGCTGCCTTCAGTTCTGATCAGTTCAAAGTCGGAATGAAATACCCTGAGGGCTGTTAAGCCCTGATTGGCAGTTTCATCTTAATTCTCAAATGCACACCATGTGCACTCATTAGTTTTTACCTTTTGCTTTTATCATTAAAAAAAAAAAAAAGATATTTATGCAACAAACAAAACCAAACCATACAATACTTACACTGCTTCTCACACTGTGGATTCCATGGATGCTGCTCAGCTGCTGTCACACAGAGCTCCAGCAGCCACAGCCAGGACTAGAAAGGGCCAAGCCTGCCTGGCTGCTGCTAAATGGCAGCCATGGCTGCACCCAGCTGCAGCCTGTTGGTTTGTTGGTTAGTTGGTTTGTCAGCACCTAGCTGCAGCCTGGTAGCACCCTGGAGCAGGCAGCAAGCATGGAGTGGTCCTTCTGCTGCAGTTGCATGGAGGAAGAAATTTTAGTATAACGTTTTATGTTGACTAAGTTTTAATTTTATGGTCAATTTATAGCCAACACTGTTGGGACAGAAATGGGAATTAAAACAGCTAGATCTAATAGCATCCCCTGAGCCACTGAGATGTCAGTGCTGTGATGCCACAGAGAAGAAGCAGGAGTGGAAAGGGGATCACTCAACCCGAGGCGCACTGTGAAGTCAGCCCTGTGCTCCTGAGAGTTAACAAGGCTATTAACTTCAATAGGAGTAAAAGTGAATTGTGACAGAGTTATTGTCACAGGATTTTGCTCCTGGGAAATGGGAGTGGGATCTGTTTTCCCGTGGCCAGCTGCTTGCTCTCTCCTTTTTAATACAAATATTTATTTAAGCTTTAGCAGCATTCAGACAGCATACCTGGGCGTGTTTACTCACATGAATGAGAAAAACCCAATCCTTGGTACATAAATTCCTCGGACATACTGCCTGGTTTCTGGCAGCCCGTATGTAGCTCAGCACCACCCGAAGCAGACGTGACTTACAGTTCCCATATTATTTGCACAAATACACCAGCAGTTTAAAAACACTGACTGTGTTTGCAGAATCAATGCATGCTTTGCTGGGAGCCAGTCCAGTTCATCACAATAAAACTGAAGTGCCTGAGCACGGCCCCGAGCCACGGAAGAATTGTACCTCTGTGTGTTATTTTGCAGACTCCCACCATGGCACTTTTGGAGCCACGCGATTCGTTTCAAGGCCGTCCAACAACCCACTGAGCCAGCCCTCACCAAAGCCTTGTGATGCTTCTGTTAGCTGCTCTGCTTGTAACCTCTGTTTCAGTCTAGAGAAAAAGCTTTAAAACTTGCTTAAATAAACTGATTTAGGGCACAAGCTTCCATCGGATGCCAGAGTTCCCTGTGGTTCTGATGCTGGAGGTATTGTGGTCAGGTCTCAAATTGGCAGTATTTGCTTTGGAAAATATAGTAGGGCTACCTGAAATCTTGTGGAGAGTGTATGCCCCGTGAGCCTAGCTGAGCTTTCCCTTCATGCCTAAGAGCTTGAATTCACCAAACATTCCATCCAAATTTTTTCACGACCTTTCAAGCACAGCTTACTCTGCTTCTTCAGCACTCAAGGAAGTGGAGATCTGCACTTACCTGCACAGCACAGTCACACTGTGCAGAAGGGATGCTGATACCAGAGATCTGATCCAGAGCATGTAAGGTTAGGCTGAGGTAAGCTGAGAAACTAAAAACGCCTTACAGAAAGCGCTGCATAACGTCGTGCTTACAGCCCCGTCCTGGGATGGTGACCCAGCTGGTTTCCTTACAGATGGAGGCTGTGTGCACAGCAGCTGCTCCACAGAGCGGGTTGGGCAGGGACAGCTCAGGCACAGCAGGACGAACTGCTGCTGTTCTCTTATCACAGTGTTGTTGTTTCAGCCTTCAAAATCTCTGGCAGATGTGACGGGCCTTTCCACACACAAATCACGGTAGAAGCCATAACCTTTTCAGGGGACAATCATTTCTGGTACAACAGAGGGCTCTGGGAGCGGCGGCTCAGCCCATTGCTGGCCGTGTGTCAGCTGATGCTCTGGGCAGGTTCCCATTCCTCCTGCCTGACTGCTGCGGAAGAATGAGACGGTGGGCAGCTTTGTGCCCTGGGAAGACATTGCTCTGCAGCGGACTCAATTCTTGGGTAGATGTGGACACCATACCTTTCTGTAGGCTTTCCAACACGAGTTTAGAACAACGTATTCCTAAAGCAGCTGACACGCTGCTTTACCATTTCTTTTGTTTTGCTTGGGATTACTTCCATATTTAAGTAAACAGTAGGGCAGTCCAATTCTGGACAACAAGACACGTGATCCGGAACCACACAGGGAACTGGCACAGAAGATACTGGAAGAATTTGACCAGCAACAAGCTGTGAAAAAAAACAGAATGTGAAAACATTTTGCAAACAGCCTTCAAGGAGACTGCACAACATGGAGAGATGGGACAGCAAAAGGTGGAGAGGAGGGAGGCAACGTGGGAATGTTGTGGGATGGGAACACGTGGAGCAGTGGTCTTCAGAACAGCTGATCAGTGAAGGGAAGATTCATTCATTCATACATCATTTCATTTTTGTGACGTTGTTCCCCAAAAGCTCAGTCATACTGTGTTGGCTCATTCACTCCAACAAAGATGATAATGAGATTGAAAAAGTCAGAAGAAAAATTGAGAAGCAAAAAAAGAGCATCAGGTGATGCACCCTGTTGGAGGGTGGGTTCATGTGTGTGTTTGAAAAGTCTGTGCATTTGACTCCACAGGACTGGCTTTCCCAAGGATGCAGAGCTGTCAGTAATGCTGACACATAATAAACTGAGTGGTGTTTGGTTCCAGGGCCTTCTGCTTGGCTTGAATGGTATCTTTCCTTGAAGAAGGTCTCAGAACCAAAATTCGGAGCAGAGATTTGACACTTACACATTGAACTACTGTTCAGGAGAGCTGGCTCATGCCCCCCTCTACCGCAGATGCCCACATACCCTGCAGTGCTCACCCATCCCTGCAGCCTGCAGGCACAGCCGTGCCTCCCGCCGCCCCGCTGCATCGGTCTGCACCCCCAGCACTGCGAGGCACAGCTCCTCGTGGGCATGGAGGGCAGCACGGGGCACGAGGACGGGGCAGACATCGCACCGATGGATGTGGCCTGACTGCTGTGTGTTACCTGTGCTTCAAGGAGGAGAAAAGCCGTACAAATTGGAGTTGTAGAATGCTGCCTTTCCTCCTTCCTCGTGCAAATTAAGTCACGTCACATATAGTGGGATATGAACTGGGAGAAACAACAACAACAACAACAACTGAAGCTGTATTCTACGTTTGGTTTGTGTAATTTGCTTTGAAAGCCCATCTCCAAAGCACTTTCTTCGTTCCTCTCCCCAGCGCTACTGTGTTTACACTCAACCACAATTTCTTGCCAAAATAGAGTTTCAGTTAACAAAAAGCTCCCTTGATTCTCCCCAGTAATGAATTCCATCTAAAGAAATGGATTTGCCAGCAAAACAGAAAGAGCAGCATGGGTTTGTAGAACCATTGTACTTTCTGCAAAGCAGCCCCGTTAAATCACAGCCACGTTACAATGGAAACTATTCCACATGTACTTCAGCAGCTTTATGGAAGGAGAACTTTGTGGGTTGTTGTAATCTAATACTGTGTTTCTCAGAAGCAGAGTAAAAGTTGGGCTCTAATTACAATGCACATAGTGTGTGCATAAATGAATACCCTTTTCTTAAAGCTTTTTAAAGTACCTCGTGTATTTTACATACATGCATTCAATTTTAATGCAGTTTTTCAAAGATGTGTTTTTGGATAACGCTCTCAGAAGAAACCTCAGTCCCTCTTCTGCCACTAATGATAGAGACATACCAATCATTTGCACGTCTTCACATCATGTTTACACAAAGAACAGCATCAGAACATGTTGCTCTGGAAGTCCTGATCTCAGTAATCCAGAAGAACAAAACAGCTCATGAAAGGAATTCAGCACTGCCCTTCAGAGTGGAATTAAGCTGTAGTGGGATGTTAATTGTAACCCTGCAACCCTTTCCTTATCAGTCAGAGAAGTGGCATTCGGTGGATGGGGCAGTGTGGTCCCATGTTCCTAACAGTGTCAGCAGAGAACAGAACAGCGGTGCTCAGCAGAGCTGTGCTGCCATTCTGGAGGGCGGCACACGTAGCTCAGTGCATCCCGACCTGTGCTCCCATGCTGAATCACATGAGACCGCCTGTGTGTTCCACGGGGGCCACGGCTGCCATGATAACACAGGCTGCCATCACAGCATGGGGGGCTCCAAAGAGGTTCACGCTGACTTCATGGACTGGATTTACTCACAGAATGTTGATGCATTTGGCAAAATTAGTATTTATCTGACACAAATTCTAATTCCATGGAAAGAGCAGAAAGCTCTGTGGCAAACACTCTGGCTGAAAATGCTTGTTGCATTCTGGTCACCAGGGACAGTCTGTCGGAGGGCCATTTGGAAGCCAGGCGCCCACCCTCGGCTGCTCCGCACAGCCTGGCTGGCAGTGAGCAGCACCCAGCATCGCCCCATCACCAGGAGGCACTGCTTCCTTCTGCAGTCTCTCCGTGCCTCGAGAGCAGCCCTTGTCTGATCTGCTGAACTGACTGCAGAAAATCTGCACAGCAGTGGTGAGACGTCATTAGGAGTCTTCTAGGCAGATCTATTCATGAACTTAAACTGAGGACTGAATACTGATCTGCAAGAAAGAGGCAGCTGTCTGTAGTCAGTGGGAACCTATCGAGAGAGTTACTTTGTGACTTCTGGTGCAGGTAGCACAGATGTTCCTTGGACAAATATTTTGGTAGAAGTTTAGTAACTGTATCAAACACAACCACCAATAATCCTTTTTCAGGCGACAACAGCAATGCTTCTGCAGGAGGTCTATGTGATACTGTTAAGGTACTTGTTTTCTGATTCTTCGCTAATTTGGACAGAGTAACAAACGCCTGATGCAGTGTCTGAGAGGTGGCTGAACCATCCGTGTCTCACCCAGAGCACCAAAACTCAGCAGCTGTTTGCTCTGCAAAGGCAGAAATGATGTCGTGGCGGAGCAGATGAGACACCAGCTGCACTGACAGCCAGCAGCGTGCTGCGCGTCCCACCCACTGACCTCAGTGTAAAGGGACTGTAAAGCTGAACAGAGCCAAGGCGCCAAGGGGCTTTAGGCTGCACCAGGGCAAACTGAGGGCTGGGAGAGAACCTCTGACCTGGTGGGTCTTGGTGGTAGAAGGGATGGTGTTGGCAGATACCAACATTGAGTAAGACACCGAGAAAGGAGAAAGAGGCCACGGGCCCTGCAGTGCCACCCTGAGATGGGTTTCCTCAAAGGTCCCAGCTCTTAACTCTGTGCCAGAAAATTCCTTTGGATCAGAGGGCTCACATTTAACTTCACGTAACACTGACAGCATAAAGACACAATCATTTAGCAATAATTAAGGCACCTTTCACAATGCAATTGTAAAGTCGCACAGCTCTGGAGCCATGCAGCGATGCCCTGACCTCCCCAAACAGCCTTCGCACAGAGCACGCCGCTGATTAAGCTTACATTCAGCAAAACATGAGGAGCTGAAGCATCGGCGGAGGAACATCACTCCTCGAGGCGGCTGGGAGTTTGTAGTGTCACCGGCGGCTGCCGCGGGGCGAAGCACGGGAGTGCATTCGCTCCCCGATGCCAAATCCCGGCGGTGCCGTTCCTTCCTCGCGGAGGCGGCTGCCTCGGGGGAACGCTCCAGCCGAGCCGCGGGGGTCCGCGGGCCCCGGAGCGCCCAGCGCTGCGCAGAGCCGAGCCCGGAGCCACGACCCCCGCCTGCCAGCAGGAGGAGGAGGCAGCGGGCCGGGTCGGGCTGGGCTGCGCTGACCGCTCCCGGCCCGGCCCCGAGGCAGCGCCCGCCGGGGCTCCGCTGGCGCAGGTAGGGGCACAGGACAGGTGCCGGCTCCGCTCCCGAGCACGGCCGGGAGGGGGGAGGCGGGGTGGGAGGGAAGGTGCGGCGGTGCCGCGAGGGGCTTTGAAATTAGCGACAGTCGTTTGGAGTAATTACTGGCACGGAAGGAACTGACGTGCTCCTTCCCGAGGACAAATCGCCAGCAGATTTATAAACGGCCGGACCGCCGTGGGCTGTCGGCGGCCACATGCACGGCTCCGACTTTTTCTCCGTCGCGAGGTCCCACGTTACCTGCAAGCGACGGCGCGGGGTGCGCGTCTCCCTCAGACAAAGGGCTGTGCGGCCGCTTCTTCAGAACCACGCCTTTTATTTCAGCGACCCGAAACCCGAGCGCAGAACCGAGGGCTTCGGCTCAGCCCTGCGGGACGGCGTTCCTTTGAAGCTGCGAAGCTTCGTCACCGGGAGCGGCGCGGCCCGGCGGCGCTCCGAACGCGCGGCTTCGCTTCCCGTGCCGGAGGATCCCGTCCGCTCCCCGCGCCGTGACGGCCGCCCCGCAGCGGTTCCCGCACGATGGGCGCCCCGCGCCGCTCTTGGCTGCGGCCGCTGCTCGCCGCCTGCCTGGCCGCCCGCCTGGCCGCCCTGCCCGCCGCCTGCCCCCGCCTCTGCGCCTGCTACGGCCCCGCCGAGGTGCACTGCACCTTCCGCTACTTCACCGCCGTCCCTCCGCGCATCGCTCCGGACGTGGAGCGCATCAACCTGGGGTACGTTCGGGTCAGCGCCGCACTTCTGAGCGGGTATCTTTCAGCTCTTTGCTCTGTCAAGTAATAACTGCGAGTTCCCAGCTGTAGGGCTAGAAACTAACCCGGGCGGGGAATGAAACTTCGGTGAATGGTTTGCATTATTCAGAGGTGGCTGCAATGACACAATGAGAGCTAGCGAAGTGAGAGACCTCCAGCACTGGGCGGAAGTTTGGTGGATGCGAGAACCTTAAAAAGTTTTGGATTTAAATGAGTTCTTTTACGTTATCTGAATATCCTGCATCTGTAACACTGAACTCTGAAGGGATCTGAAGCACAGACGATTCATTCTGGGAAAAGACGGCTCAGAGCTCCAGTGGGGCCAGAAACACAACACAAGTGTTCAAATCTTCAAAGACTTCCGATGTGACTTCAGAATGCCATGCAATACTGTTTTCTGCAGTTATTTATCCAGCTTATGGGAAATAGCATTTATCTGAATATTTCAGCCACCAAAATGATCCAGTTTAGGTGAATAGAAGGAGCAGGGAATAGATTACACACAGGCTTGACAGGTCTGTCAAAGGGCTTTCCTGCAAGCATCTTCTGCTATGCAGCCCAATGGCCACGCAGCACCATGTCGGGCTGGCCCCGGTAGCACTTTGGGTATACGTGGCCTTAAATTGTCCAAAGGTGTACGTGAAAAAGACAAAAGGAGGTTGCCAAGGGAGCTTCCCCTGCCCTGCTGCCGGGCAGCTCCCGAGGTCACAGCTCCCTTTTCCTACTTTGGTTTGGCAGCCCTTCCCAGGAGTGCGGTGTATGACGGCCTACAGCTCAGCACCAGCACTTCTGGAGGGCTGTGGTTGCCCAAGGACGTGTTTGCAGCACTTATTGCTATGACAGACAGGCCAGCTATCTAACTGGGGAATTCATCTCTGCTCGGTACCACTGGGCACGGGAGCTGTGATGGCTGTGTGAGAAGCAGATCAGGCCGTGTCAGCAAGGTAGGATGTAGAGGAAATGAAGGTCCAGAAGCACACCTGAAAAGAGCAGAGGGTGACAGGAAGGGCAGCAGAGGACAGTGAGACCCTGCAGGGCTGCAGCTCCACGGTCAGGGGCAGCACTCAGTGTGGGTTGTTCTCACACTGCAAAGGAAGCCTTTCCAGGTCTTCTCCATGACAGCACGATGTGAAAAGGCAATGCCGTATTGCAGCCCTCTGCTGTTATGTGCACCCCTTGCTCTGGTATCCTGCAGCCTCAAACTGGCATTTTTGTCTGCATGTTTTTGCAGTTATTTCCCATATCCACTTTGAATACAGCCTTCAGGAAGCTGCCCTGGACAAGTTAACAAACTCTGTGCTAAGAAGAACATGTGTCATATATAAAACTTCATCTTAGCTATCAGAAGTGCTGTCTCCCTTCGCACATTTCAGAGAGTTTTCTCTCGTTTTTGTTTAGTTTGCTTTAAAACAAGACGTGGCTGTCTGACACAGCCAGGTCTGGGATGCTGTTTGTTCCAGGTACAACAGCTTGCTCACACTGACTGACACGGACTTTGCCGGCCTGGAAAAACTGGAGTTACTGATGCTGCACAGCAACGAGATAAATGCAATCCCTGAGAAGGTGTTCAGGGATTTACGTTCACTTCAGGTAAGGGCGAAGTGTCGGGGATAACCCAGCCTTAGCTTCCGTTATGACCTTTAAGCAATCAGACTGCAATACCAGTCTGGGGGAGCAGCCCAGCCGCCTTCAGCCTTTTGGTTTCTTGTTCCTAATTGTATCCTTGTGAAGGGTCAGGACATCCAACAGCCACCGCCCTCACAGGAAATGCCTTTCCTTCCCAGGTGGGCATTCAGGTGTAGCATTAAGAGAGTGACGAACACACTGGCAGATATTTGACATAATATCTTGACTGGCAGCTGCAATTGAGACTTTCTTCTACTTGAGGAAGGCTGCAGAGCTCCAAGCTCCAAGCACTGCATCGGCAGTCTTTAATTAATTTGTCACAGCCAGTATAGCATCAATCTAGTGTCTGTATTTGCCATCTAGACAGTCGTACACGCAGAAGTAATTGAACGATTACTTATGACCAACCATTCCCAACCAATTCCATGTCAAGTTAACAGTTACTCTCCAGTTAAATTTCAATCCAGAGCTGTTGTTAATAATTACAGAGAAGTAAAACCATTCTAACTGTGATCATCTGTGAGCATGGAAGGCCTGAAGTGCTCAGAAAACGCAGCGGTGACACGATTGCTTTAGAGTATGAGAGGTGAGGAGGGAGAGACAGAAAGCAGCTAACGGGTGAGTGTGCACATCTCCAGGTTCCATTAACTCTCATGAAAGCCACTCCTGTGCCTGAGAGCTCAGCTGTTACCTCCTCACAACCACAAATAATTCCTCCTATGCTTTTTTCCCATCCATTTGCCCTGCTGGTCTGTTGCAACACTTCACAGAGTGACCACCATTCAGAACGGCCTGGGAGCCTTACAGCAATATAATGTCGCTTTTTCATCAACAGGTCTTAAAAATGAGCTACAACAAGGTCACTGTTCTTCAGCAAGATTCTTTCTATGGTCTGAAGAGCTTGGTCCGGTTGCACATGGACCACAATGAAATTGAATTTGTAAATCCCAACGTTTTCTATGGCCTCACATCACTGAGGTTGGTCCACTTGGAAGGAAATCTCCTGAAGCAGCTCCATCCGGACACTTTTGTCACCTTGAGCTACCTCCAAATATTTAAAGTATCCTCCATAAAGCACATACACCTGTCTGACAACGCGCTGACTTCGCTACCACAAGAAATGTTTTCCTACATGTCTGAGCTGGAGAGCATTTACCTTCATGGGAACCCGTGGTCCTGCGACTGCGATCTGCAGTGGTTTGCTGAATGGGCAAAACAGAGGCCAGGTGAGCTGAAGGCTTTGCTTGTTCTTTTTAATCACCTTGCAGCATCTTCTTCCTGATAGCACCATCCTTAATTTATTGACATACACTCCTAGGGAAGACTGGAAATGCAATGGCATCTGATGTATCTCTAATTGTTTGAATGCTGATGATCGACCTGCTCACACCGCCTACATATCAGTCTTTCAGAGGTGTTCTGGATGTGTTACTATTAGTGCCACATCCCTAGAATACCACAGCAAATTCACTGATGTAAAGCAAAAGCAGCTCCATGAAACTCGTCACTCTTTTACAGCCTGCCAATGACCCATTTGTGAGCAGCAGGCCATCACAGCACACCTGTGTCAATCCTTCTGCAATTCTATTGTTTCTTACTTTTATCCCCTCTACTTAAAACGTTACTCCCCAGCATCTGTTTTGGTTTTGTTTTGTTTGTTTAACTCCTAAGAGTCCTGGTCCTAATACTAAAAATTGCTGTGTTTTTCTTTCCTTCAGATGTCATAAAGTGCAAAAAAGACCGAAGTTCTGGTGCTCAGCAGTGCCCAGTCTGTGCCAGCCCCAGGAGCTGCAAAGGGAAGAACTTTGTGGGTATTCCTCCTGCAGCTCTAACCTGCACGAAGCCAGTCATACATCACACCCTGAAACTCAAAAACCTCACAGTGCCAGAGGATGGGGATTTCAGCTCTGTATCTCCCAAGGACTTCCTAGCTCCCATAGGATCCATGGTTTTGAACATGACTGACCAAGGAGGAAATCGAGGTAACTTGGTTTGCAATGTTCAGAAACCAAAAGAAATGTTTCCCATCTCATTTGACAAAGTGGACAACGTCACAATCCTCAGAACATCACTCTCATCATTTCTCGTGTGCGACATCGCCTACGGACACATTCAGCAGCTGTGGAGCATACTGGCCCTGTACAGTAATTCTCCCCTCAGACTCGAAAGGAGTGCCCTCGCAACTGAAACACCTCTCATCACCTACCAATATAAGCAAACCTACTCTGAAAAAGATGAACTTTTTACCAAAGTAGAGGCTGAGCTCAGAGCTGAACCATCGTGGTTAATGCAAAACAAAGTGGCACTGCAGCTTGACAGGACAGCAACCACACTTAGCACACTGCACATCCAGTACTCTACTGATGCTGAGATAGTTTTGCCTACCGTTGACCAAAAGAAAGTGGGAAATAACTGGACAGTGATCTCCAGGGACAACAAAACACAAACAGAGCACACCGTTCCAGTGGGGGGGACCGTACAACTGGACTGCCAAGCAATCGGGGAGCCAGCTCCTGCAATAGAGTGGATATTGGCTGACGGGAGCAAAGTCAGAGCCCCTTACGTCAGTGAGGATGGCAGGATTGTAGTTGTAAAATCTGGGACATTCACGTTACGAACAGCCGATACGTTTGACACTGGGCTCTATCACTGCATAGGCACCAATTATAACGATGCGGATGTCCTCACGTTTAGAATCACCGTTGTTGATCCTTACGTGGAACACAGCAGCGTAAATGGGGCCCAATTTTCCACAGCGGTTGGCAGCAGTCTGGACCTTCCCTGTACCTCTGCCGCTGTTCCAGATGCTGCCATTAGTTGGGTGTTACCTGAGCGAGTGGTTCTTCACCACTCTGTAAGAAACAAACATATTTTTGATAATGGTACCTTAAGAATACAGGGGGTAACAGAGCGAGACAGTGGCTACTTTAGATGTGTTGCAGCCAACCAGTATGGTGTTGATCTTTTGATTTTCCAAGTGCTGGTTAGGGAGGACAAAAGCACCCCACAGAAAGCACGTGTGGCTGCAGGAGAGTGGGAAGAGAGCGATGGCTCTGGCGACGCAATGCTGCCCTCAGTTAGAGGAAAGCAGAATTCCTCAGCTGCCCTGCTGGGCTGGACGGGTCAGGAGCCCACTGCCCCAGCACACAGACAGCAGGGCACACACAGCGCCCGCGCAGGCAGCAGCCACAGGAGGACGACGACCCGTCAGCACAGGGACAAAGCTGGCAGGAGGCTCAGGGGGCACCGAAGGCGCTTTGGCTCCTCAGCCAAGAGAGTCAACCCCCAGCGCTGGGCGGCCTTTCTGGAAAAAGCAAAGAGGAACCCACCTGGGATAGAAAAACAAGAAGTGGAGACAAACCCGCCTGTTCAGGTCCGTGAGTTCTCAACCGTGCCTGCGGATGAGGAGGAAACGTCCGGTGCTGCCATCTCTCCAGAACAAGAGTTCATGATAGCCATAACAGAGAGGGCCACCATGTCCTCCCTGGGGAGCACAGCTGGAAGCACAACCCCCGCGGGGGCCCGGACCCCCCCACCCGCTCCCTCCCCACAGCCCAGCCCATCCGTCAGCCCCACACCAGCAGATCTAAACCCTACAACCACAACCTCAGACTCTTGGGAAAGACCCAATTTAAGCCAAACATCAGCAAATGGTGGGAAGCAATCGATGGCAGCAGAGGGAGCGAGCAGAACGTCCACATTCATCAGTGCTCAGCAAAGATCAGCATCTCCTAGAGAACGTAACAGTGGGCATTCAAAGGCTGTATCTGTGACAACCATGGGGAATGGTACAGACAGCAGCACACCTGCAACTTCCCAAAATGCTGTGGGTGAGATGCATGGTTTTACAGAGTTTACTGATCAGATTTCCACCAAAACAGGTGGTCAGGCACCTGCAGCAACAATCAGCAAGCCAAACTCTGGGTTCCACAGTGCTCAGAAACCCATGACTCCTGCACTACCACTGGGCCCAAACATCGTTACTCATCAGCATGTTCAAATCATTCAGGATGGGACAACTCCCACACCTCAGGCCCAGCAACAATATGGGAGAAGGAGGAAAATTTCTGTTAGGAGAAAAATGGTCAGGCCAGGACATCTTCTGAGTATGAGAGAGCACAGGCGCAATTCAGGGAAGCAAGGCTCTGCTGGAAGGAGAACAGCTACTGCTCCAGCTGTCCTGCTGAGTTCATCACACAGCCCCAACGTGCCTGCCTTGAACAACTCACACAGCAGCATCAACCTGCTCAGCCCAGAAGCGCCTCTGTCCTCCCCCTCTACTACAAATATGTCCTCAGAGCACCCAGCAGGCACAGCTCAAAGCACAGCATTCCTCATGGAAGAGAACAGTGCACCCACTGCAAGGCAAGGAGCCGCTTCCACAGCAGTGCCTGCCGTTACCCAAAGCACTGGAGATGCTGCCCAGCAGGAAGCAGGGAGCAGAGCTCCATGTCACAGCAGCACTTACAGAGCACTGCCTGTTAGCAGACTGCCAACGTCTGCAACCCACACAGCTCACGCTGCACAAATCACACACATGATGAGCACGAGGACTGCTTCTGCTCCCCTATCGGCCTTCTCCAGATCCTCATCCAAAAACTCCCAGGGAGGAAAAATTACAAGAGCACTTCCCTTTGGAAATGACACGCAAAAGGAAGTGCTGAGGACAGATGCATTTCCACCAACAGAGATATCAGTCTCGCTTCCTAACACTACAGCAGTGGCATCAAGACCCCATGTCACTCCTTTGCCCTTCACACCCACCTCAGAGGGCGTTGATCCCATCCCATCTTTAGGCAAACCCACCGACAGCAGCAGTTCATCAGAGAAGCCCCCTGACTGCAGCCCTGCAACGAGCACAGCTGAAGGAATGGGCGGAGGGAGTCCTAAGCCAACAACTACAGCTTCTACAGCTCCTCAAAAAGCGTTCAGAACAGGAAGAAGGAGAGGCCAGAGGAGGAGGCAGCCCCCTAAAACAGCTCCTTCCCAAAGCCCAACCACGGACGCCCGCACCGCAGCAGCGGGGTCTGACAGCCCGCCCGCAGGCTGGGTCACAGCTCCATGGGCTCTCACCCCGCCAGGCACAGCACAGCACGGGCCCACGACGGCCCTGCAGACAGCAGCGGCCCCCAGCATGGGGGTGAGCACCCCCGCCGTGTCACCGCTGCACCGCAGCCCTCGGCCACCAACCCGCGCTGCAACGACCCCAACCCCAGCGCTGCCCTCAGAGCCTCTCGGTGCCAAGCGAGTGCATCCTGCTGCAGTCAGTGCCGCCGCGCGCTCCGAATCTGCTCAGCACCTCAAAGCCTTCACCCCGGCGGCTGAGCGGCCACACCTGTGGACAGACACGGAGGCCACACGAGGCAGCCCCGTGGCACAGCCCGTGGACCTGGGCAGCACCGAGCTGAGCGGCAGAGCTCTGGGCACCACAGCCCCCCGAGCACAGCGTCCCACCCCAGCACCGCCCATGGAGGGAATCGGTGCTGGGCTGCCATCTGCAGAACGGGGAGGCAAAACCTTAACGGTCAACACGCCGACCGTGCCGACACCATGGCAGGTGGCTGCTCCACATGCACACCTGTGGGGCAGCTCTGCCAACGGCTGGTCTGACCAGAGACAGCATCACAAAACCACCACCAGCATCCCTCTCTCCTTCTTCTCTTTAAGCAGAAACTATTTCACAAAACCCAGAATAATTGGAGGAAAATTAGCTGCCTTCACCGTGCTGGCCAGCTCAGATGCTTTCATTCCGTGTGAAGCTACAGGAAACCCCCAGCCAACAATAGAGTGGACCAAGGTCTCCCCAGGTAAGCTTGGCAGCAGCTCCGGGTGCCGCGGTCTGGCAGGTGGTTGGCATGCTGCAGTCAGTAGTGCTTACCTAGGGGTACTGTGAAGGACCACTCGTGGCACAAAATAAGAAATAGTGAGAAAAGTAACATCCCAGAATGTTTGCTGGAGTGCCTTAATACTGACTATGAAACAGTTGCTAAGGGAAACGTTAAATATGTGCATATGTAAACAGTAACTCTGTGCTTACTGTGAGAAGATTAAAGCTCTTCTCACACATCACCTGCTGCTTCAGAACAATCAGACAAATGAATATCTGTCATAATGAACCACGGCATCAAGTTATTGCCAGGGCAAAACATTTATGAATTTGCAACACCTGCACGCAACTGAACCGAAGTACTTCTGGCTACACAAAGCCCTACCTGCTGTATCCAAGCCCCGTCTTTACCGAGGAACTTAGTTTTAACTTTCTTTTGAAGCTTTTCCACTGCATATGCAGGATTTATTATTTCTCCCTTTCTTACCACCACTGTCTTGGGTATTTGGGCAGCGTAGACCAGGATAAGGAAAGCGTATATGGGTACAGAGCAAAACAAGGCGGGATGGAGGGGTCTGATGCCCTGCTGTTGTCCCTCCCTCCCGCAGAGACCGATGCCCCAGCGAGTGGCAGCAGGTGGATGGTGCTGCCCAACGGCACGCTCGCCATCGCACGGGCAGCCCTGCAGGACAGCGGGCAGTACTGCTGCACCGCCACCAATGCTCTGGGCACAGCACGGCTCCTGGCCACGCTGGCCGTGGTGGCCTACCCACCCCGCATCGCCGGCGGCACGCGGCTCCTCACGGCCCATGCCGGGACGCCCGTGGCCATGGGGTGTCCTGCCGAGGGCAGACCTCCTCCCTCCATCTCGTGGGTTCTGGCCAATGAAACGCACATTTCCAGCTCTTCCCAGGGAAATCAGAAAGTTCTCGTGCGGCCGGATGGCACCTTAACGATCAAGGACGTCACGGTTTACGACAGGGGCCTCTACACGTGCACGGCCACAAACCCAGCAGGCACTGACATGCTGACTGTGAAGCTGCAGGTCATCGCAGCACCTCCCGTCATCCTGGAGGAAAAGCGACAGCAGATCACAGCTACGGCGGGACAAAACCTGAACCTTCCTTGCACTGCAGAAGGGAATCCTCAGCCCCGCGTCCACTGGGTCCTCTCCGAAGGGACGGTGGTGAAGCCCCTGCAGTTTGTGAACACCAGGGTGCTGCTGCTTCCTAGCGGCACCCTGCGGCTCAGCAGCATCGTGCCCGCCGACAGCGGGAACTACGAGTGCATCGCCACGAGCTCGACGGGCTCGGAGCGCCGGGTGGTGACCCTCACTGTGCGGCACCGGGACACACTGCCAAGGATAGCTGCCGCCTCCCAGGGCATGACCCAGCTCAGTTTTGGGGATAAACTGCTGCTGAACTGCACGGCCACAGGGGAGCCCCAGCCCAGGATAATCTGGAGGCTGCCATCCAAGGCGGTTGTGGACCAGTGGCACAGGTAGGAGCCTGTTTTCTTCCCCAGCTCTTGGAAAATTCACACACTAGCATCTCCAGTGCTGGTGTGAGGGAGTGGAACATCACTGGAACGATTCATTAAGAGCTAAATTCACTTCTGAACACAGCTCTGTAGTACCAACAGCAGCAATCACCTGGCTGAAATCACAGCAGAGCGAACGGCAGCACATTATAGCACCAGTGAAGTTCTCAGCCCCTGCTGCCTGCAGGCTCAAGCTGAATGCAGGCACAGGAGGAAAAGAGGTGCTTAAAGCAGAGGTGCATTAGCAAGGATGTAAAGAAACACCGTGCAAATCAGCTCCGGCTCGCTGTAGGCATTTAGTGACACCTGAAGGACCCAGCCCCATTATCTGTTTCTTCCATCCACTGCAGGCACCCAGATTTGATTTACCACCTTTTACATCCCAACGCTGTGGGAAAAGAGCCTTGGTATTTTCAGTAAAGGAAAGAAGTCTAGGAAAACAGAAGGGCTGAAACATGAGCGTAGTGCCTTTAAAAACGTGCTTAAATTAGTCAGGTATCTGATACGGAATATATATCATGAGGAATTTTTAATTTATGAAATACAACTTTAAATTAGGAAATCAAGGAGAAAAGCTCACTCCATACTTAATGAGTTAATAGTGTAAGCCACTTCCAGCACTCAGTATTCCCCCTCAGAACTTTGTCCCATAATTCTTTTCCTTTCTCCCCCCAACAACAGAATGGGAAGTCGAATCCATGTGCACCCCAATGGATCCCTGGTTATTGAGGCAGTTACTAAAAAGGACGCGGGGGACTATTTGTGTGTCGCAAGGAACAAAATTGGAGATGATCTGATACTGATGAAAGTCAGCATCACAATGAAACCGGCCAAGATCGACCAGAAAGAGTATTTCAAGAAACTGGTGCCCTATGGAAAAGATTTCCAGGTGGACTGCAAGGCCTCTGGGTCACCTGCACCAGAAATATCCTGGAGTTTGCCGGACGGGACAGTGATCAACAACGCGATGCTGGCAGATGACAGCGGACACAGGTCCCGCAGGTACATCCTCTTTGAGAACGGAACGCTGTATCTCAACAGAGCTGGACTAACGGAGGAGGGAGATTACACCTGCTACGCTCAGAACACTCTGGGGAGAGATGAAATGAAAATACACATCACAGTCATCACGGCAGCCCCTCAGATAAAGCACAGTTACAAGACGTACATTAAAGTGAAAGCTGGGGATACGGCGCTGTTGGACTGTGAAGCTGCTGGGGAACCTAAGCCAAAAATATTCTGGTTGCTGCCTTCCAGTGACATGATCTCCTCTTCCACAGACAGGCACCTCCTGCACGCTAACGGCTCCCTGTCAGTCCGCCGAGCCAAACTGCTGGATGCTGGGGAGTACATGTGTGTTGCTCGTAATGCTGGAGGGGATGATACAAAATTGTATAAACTGGATGTTGATGCGAAACCACCTATCATAAATGGCTTATACACGAACAAAACAATCATTAAAGTGACTGCAGTGAGGCACTCGAAGAAACAAATTGACTGCCAAGCAGAAGGGACGCCTCCCCCCCAGATCATGTGGATCATGCCCGATAACATTTTCCTGACAGCTCCGTACTATGGCAGCAGGATTGTTGTACACAAAAATGGAACTCTCGAAATCCGGAACCTAAGGCCCTCTGACACAGCAGATTTTATCTGCGTGGCACGGAATGACTGGGGAGAGAGCATGCTGGTGGTGCGGCTGGAGGTACTGGAAATGCTAAGGCGACCTATGTTTAAAAATCCATTCAATGAAAAAATAATAGCAAAACCTGGAAAAACAACCACACTGAACTGCTCTGTGGATGGAAACCCTCCACCCGAAGTAAGCTGGATGCTGCCCAATGGCACGTGGCTCTCCAAGGGGACCAGGATGTCCGAGTTCCTCCCGGGAAGCAATGGAACCCTTACCATCCGCAACCCCAGCAGGGACAAAGCCGGGAAGTATCGCTGTGCAGCTAAGAACCAAGTCGGCTATATCGAAAAGCTGATCGTCCTAGAAGTTGCTCAGAAGCCCACCATCCTCATTTACCCCCAGGGGCCAATGAGGGGCATCAGCGGGGAATCGTTATCGCTTCACTGCCTGTCTGACGGCAGCCCCAAACCCAGCACGGCGTGGACTCTTCCAGGTGGCCATGTGCTGGACCGACCTCAGATCAACAGCAGACACATTCTGCTGGAAAATGGCACGCTGGTGATACGAGCAGCTACTATTAATGACAGAGGGAACTACGTGTGTAAGGCCCATAACCCCGCCGGAGACTTGTCTATAACCGTTCCTGTCACCATTGTAGCCTACCCTCCAAGGATCACAAACAGACCCCCGCACACCATAAGTACGAGGCCTGGTGCGGCAGTTCAGCTCAGCTGCACGGCGCTGGGAATACCAAAGCCAGAAATTACATGGGAATTACCTGACCACTCCATACTGTCTACAGGTAACCACGGCCAAGCATCTGGCAGTGAACTGCTGCATCCCCAGGGGACACTGCTCATCCAGAACCCCCGGCCGTCAGATTCTGGAATGTACAAGTGCACAGCAAAGAACCACCTTGGCAGCGATTTCACAGTAACGTACATTCACGTCATTTGAAATAAGAAATACGGAATGAATGATTGGTAGCAAAGTACACAGCTGGACTGAGTTTATTCTTGGAATAAGTTTAATCAAGGGCAGGCAAAGGCACTACATTTACAGGATTCAGTCTGCAACGATCACACCAAAAAGAAAAAGGAAATTAGATCTAGCATTACCATCCAGCATTGATTCAGTGATCGAAGGGATCTAAATAAAACTGAACTTGAGGCACTTTTGCCCTGCCAGCAAACTTGGAATATTAAATGAAATTACTTTCTAGAAATGTACCTAGAGAACTTCTGTACAGGATTGATGTTTTCAAAGTAGATTAATAATTTTCACCTTGTGTGGCTATCAGAAGCATGGATCAGAAAGCAAGAATGTCCAAGGACCAAAAAGCAGATTTTATTGCAATGCAGATTGCCTTTAACATGTTAGATTATTTGGTACTTTTTTTTTTAAATAAACATTCCCTGGTGAAACAAGCAGTGAAGACTGATTCACAGTCTTTTGTGCAGAGCACTGGGAGGATGCATTCAGAAGAATTTGGGCTTTAGTCCAGGTTGGCATCAGTTTCCAATTGTCACAAAATTTCTTTTAAAGATTTCTCACTTAGAAAACAATTACATCAGTCTGTGTGTCAACTGAGAATTTTGCTTTCCCAATGCACTGGGTAGGTCTAAGGAGAGATCTTTTGCCTTCAGAACAGAGGGAAATGGCTACACATGCATTCTGTACAACCAAATGGTGAACTGGACTGGTCAAATAGCCATCAAGCAGTAACTACAGCTCTGAGTGTCTCACTCACGTTCTTCCTAAGAGCATTAATACCAGGACAGAAGGGCCAAAAGAGCCTTTCCCCCTAAACTCACCAACTGGGGAGACACTGTGCCATGGGGGGGACCACACTGCCCTGCAGCAGCTGTAGAGCAGAGCAGGGACTGCTGCTGGTGAAGGCACTCCCTTATCACTACAGGAAGCCTGACAGACATGTGGAGAGCTCAGGGTCACCATCCCCCATCTCACCAGGTCTAGCTCTTAACATCCCTTAAAATAAAACAGGGAAGTTCAAGGATTGTAACGTACCTCTGCTGGGATCAAACATCCATCGCTCACAGAACAGTCTGCAACGAAACTCCTCAGTGCCACGCAGCGCCCGAACCTCGCAGCAACATCCCTCAGCAGTGGCTGATGAACACACAAAGCTCTCATGAGTGAGAAAGTACTCAAGTGCCAAGAGCTACATGCAGGTTCTGCCATCTCATTTAACCACGTTATGATCGAGCTGGAGATTTAACTTATTTGTTCATTCAGGAGTTCATCCTCAGCTGGGGCAGCCTTTGTGCTGGTATGACCACGTCTGAACACCAGCTGCACGTGGTTTGCTGTGTGCTTCCTTCCACGGGTGGAGTGGCCACACAGGCTGGGTTACACCAGTCTCACCTGTCAGCATCTGTGACAACTTTATCTACTATGAAGAACAGTACGCTTCCACTGGAGACAAGAAAATCCATGTTAAAAACAACAACAACGAAAACTGGAATAATTTTTATGTAAGTTAGACTTATCTGATCACTTTAAAAGACGATCAGAATCTACAGAACATTTAACTGCTTTCTATGATTAAATCTTATAAATGAGATAAATGAGGCAAATATAACAGCTTACAGCTTGAACAACTCCTGCTGTTGTAGACAATACAGGCTTACGATTAGCACAAAGTTCTTAACTCCCTGGCCAACCCAGAAACACGAAGGAGAACATCATGGTATTATTTATGGAGCTTCTGTGCAGAGCTCATTTCTGCAGTTAATCTTGATTCACACAGAACCAACATTACACCGCTGAAGCTCGGCCAGAAACGAAGCATCCAACCCAGGATTTTGAACAGTTAACATACAAAGTCAGCAAAAAGGACACACAGATCAGAGGAGCAGCCCGTGCAGGGGCAGCACAGTGTGCGCGGGCGGCAGCTCCAGAAGTGGCACGAAGGACTTTTTCACTCCGTCTTGGTGAAACCCAGTGTGGGATTTCCTCACTGAACCACCCAGAGCCAAACAGACCCTCCTTCCTGCCGGCCCCACGGCTCCAGCCCAGCCCTCCTCAGCGCCCGCTGTGCTCCTCCGAGGGATCACCAACAGAGGGATGTTGCAAAGACCACATATGAAGAAATGCTGCTACTTTCAGTTGGTTTATTAACATTACATTGTGGCTTTTAATATAAACTTTAAGAACTTCTAATACAAGCAATAACCCCACTTCAGCACCTTCTTACCACAATGAGAGCGAGAGAGAATTGGTACTTTAAACAAAGAACTTTATAAAGTGCGTATGAAAATTACAGTCAAATAAACACAGTTCAAATCAACGCTCGTTCTACCATCAAACTAAGAGGTGAACATCTTAATGAACAAATCAACTGTTATGCCAAGGTCAGGAGTGCCTTTGAATTCCGCAGTTTGGTCCAGCAGTTCTTAAAAAAAATAATAATAACAAAAGAATGTTTCCCACGAATAAATAAACAAACCCAGCATCCTTTGTCCTCTTTAAAAGAATGGGACCTAAAAAGCACCAAATTCATAAAATCTGCAATAACATTCTTCAGATAGGTCCACAAGTTCTTACGTTTAAATCTAATTAAAAGCAAAGAAACTCAACCCCCCCGAGAACCACCTCGTTACATACTCACATCAACTGCAGCACGAAAAATAATTACAAAATAATAAGAGACGGAAATGAAGGTTTCCTTTCTAGCAGTAAGTAGTGCATTGGATTTCGAATGTTCTGTTCTTCAGTGCAAACGGAACGTTCCGCCTCCTTCCCACCTCTGGATTCAGAAGTGTGAAGGATGCCCATACTGGTTCACTCCCTGCGGTTGGTTACCTGGTGGCAAAGCAAAGGGAACGTGCTGGACAGGATGCAGCAGAGCGCCGCCAGCTCCCACGCAGCAGTGGGCTGAGCGGTGGGGCAGCAGTGCGGGGCAGCCAGCCCTCCTGCCACAGCCCTCCGTCACCCACAGAGCCCCAGCGTGCGCCGGCTGCAGCGCCGTGCTGTGACACGGCTGCTGGGCGCAGGGCCTGCTGCCAGCCACTCACAGCTCCCACGTTAGTGGGACGCTACCTGCACATCCCCCCACAGACAGACAGACACACACACACACACAGAGCTGCACTCACTGGAGAGCTGCTTCTGCAGCTGCCGGACCAGCGCCGCCGTCTGCTGCTGCTGCTGCGTCTGCTGCAGGCCCTGCCTCGGGAACTGCTGCAGAAAGGACAGGTGGCAGAAACCACAGCATGAATGCACGCTGGGTAACGCAGACAGCAACGCTGCCATCCCACCTGAGCCCACCGCTGGCTGCTGCAGCACAGATCTCCCAGGGACGGCTCCAGGCCCTGAGCCCAGCAGAAAGTGGGACCAGAGAGCGGCTGGCAGAGCAGGGAAGGATGGTGAGAGGCAGAGCTGCCAGCAGCAGGTCCTGAGCACATGTGAACAGCAGAGTGAGGACACATGAAACACGCTCCGAACTCCCAGGACATGTTTTCTTCATGCCCTGACATTTCACATGTCTCCAATGCTATTACAGGTGTCATAGTGTGTGCTGTTGTCTCACCATCCTTTCCACCTCTGCAGAGCCCGGTGTTATCCTGCACATCACTTCAGCAACTTTGCTCTCTGTCTTGCTCAAAGCCATGGATAACCAGAACTGCTCATCAAAACTAATGTCCTTTTGGCAGTTGTAAACACCCTTGTGTAGCTGAAGAAACTTCCAGAAAGGTGTTTCTCTCAGGACAATAGCACTTCAAATGACACAAAGGATAAGCACAAGGAAGAGCTGTTCACGAGCTGCAGGGTCGTGGCTGCTGGTTCCACCACAGAGTGCTCAGCACGCGCCATTAGCAAACCTCACTCCGATCTGAGTGCAGCCCATGGGAGCAAGGCAACCCTCCCGGAGCACACTGTTATGTGTGATACAATCAAACACTGAGAGCTTCCGAAGAAATCTACTGCTAATGAACTAAATCGTGCCTTCAATCATTTCAAAAGCACCCTTTGGTGTAAATTCATGGACTTACACAAATTTGCACGCTATCTATACTGCATCAAAGCAGAATTCAGTCTCTAATTGGTACACTTGACAGTATGCGTTATTCCCTAGCTGAACGTATTTCTCTGTGACACCAGGCAGGAGAACAAGCACTGTTCTATTTTCAGTGCTTCTACCCATCAGCCAGAAGTAAATCACTATTAATAACTGAATAGGTCAGCTACCTGTAGGTCAGACTCACAGAATCATTAAGGTTCAAAGACCTCCAAGATCATCAAATCCAACCGCCAACCCATCACTGAAGTACATATCTGCCCAGTCAAGCTGCTAAATCACAACAGATAAATCTGGATGGTCAGACCATCTGAAGCAGTGGTGCCGTTAGGATGGGTCCCTCTGGAGTCAGAAGTGCTGCGCAGGCAGAGGTGTTTCCTCCCTCTGGAAGCACAGATGTCCCCTGCATGAAGTGCAACCCGTGTGCCCCTGCTTGGGGCTGCCGAGCACAGAGAGCCGACGGCACAGCTCTGACACCTCCCTGCTCCGTGGTGCACGAGGACGAGGGACTGCTGTGCGGCCGCTGAAGTCAAAACTGTCACCACTTACTGAACTACCTATTTACTGCAGGCCTCTGAGCTCTCTTGGTCTGTTTTCAAAACCCCATTGCTTTCCTTCTCGTTAGATCTGATGAAAGGACAAGTGCTTCTACTTATGTGCTTTTTTTTCTTTTAAATGCAGCATCCATAGACTCTGCTCAACAACACAGCCGCCCAGGCCGACAGCCTGAAGTGCAGCACGGTGACACCTGGTGGCAGCACACACTGCACAGTCTGCCCGCGTTTGTTCAGCAAAACCTCGGCCAACCAAAGGGACTTTCAGGCTTTAGTAAAACTTCAGCTTTTTCTTCTCTTTCTGAAAACCAATCCTTTACTTAAAATATATCGTGTAATCCTCTGACTAGCAGACTCCAGTAACTGCTGAGGTTAGTGAAACCTATTAACCACATACCAGGGCTTCCTGGGGATGTGAAACCCACATGGAGTGCTCTGCTGCTGGACGAGTGGGTGCCTGGCAGAGCTCTGCCTCTGTGGCAACCCATCAGAGGCCGCCTGCTCAAGACAAGAACACTGAGGAAAGCTTAGAAATGGATGTAAATGATCTTTCAGTAGTGATCAGATAAAGACCCCTCATTTATCACTCCTCCCACACCCCCATGCTGCCTTTTGGTTTTTCTTCAAATTGCATTAATGCCTTTGGCAGCTGGCAAATTCAGTGTTGCTTGTATTTTCTCCCATTTTTCCAGACCAACCTTTTTCTAATTATCCTCAACTAACTTAAATACATCTGGAAAAAATGGCCATGTCCAGGAAACACAGACAACAGCATTGCAAATTCAATGTAAGCTTCACCCACTCTGCCCCGCCACATGCTCACCATCCATCCCACTTACCAGGGGCTGCTGCGGCTGCACGGGCTGGAGATCAAGAGTCTGCTGCTGCTGCCCCTGCTGCATCTGAAAGATGATAGGCCCTGAGACAGCAGACAACTACACACACACAACACCGTGGGGAGCGTCCCTAAAGACAGCATCACAGCTGCTCATGGCCAGTGTATGGGCTGGGACCTGGGCTTGCACACAGGAGGTCCCAGGAGGTGTGAGCCTGCTGGTGCTCCCAGCTCTGCATCGTCAGCTGCACTGAGCTGAGGACATTTGTAATAACCAAAATACATACCAAAGCTGGTATGTTTAATTTATTACATCAAAACATCCAGATGAAATGCACCACCATTTGTCAGGAATGGGCACAGATATCCATTGCATTACAATGAAAACATGGAAATCATTCCAAAGGGCCAAGGAAGGATGCATGCATTCCCTGCAGAGAAGCACCTCCTGCCTTCAGGGCAGTTGGGTTCCTCACCTGGAAGAGTCTCTGCTGCCGGATCTGCTGCTGCCTCTGTCGCATTTGCTCCTGGGGCAGCTGTGCTGAGCTCAGGCTTGGATGGGTGCGTGTGGTTGATGTGCTGTCCAGGCCTGCCACTATCAATGAGTTTGGCTGCAGAGGCTGATGGGTCAACCTGGTTGAAAAATAATACAATAAGTAAAATGCATTCCACTTCACTTAAAGACAGAGCAGAGATAGTCCAGGAGCACTACTAAAAGCTGTAACATCAGACTTCAACAGACTCGAAAGACTGCAAGTTTTACAGGATGGCTATTGTTTCAAGTAGGAATGCTTCAAGAAGTACCCACACCAAAGCTGCATCCTCCTACCGCCCTGCAGGTGATGCTGGCAGGGCACCATTTCAACCTTACTCTGATAGAAGGAGCAATGAGCCTCTACATTTCAAGCAAGCACTCTACATGAGCACTAAAATGTTCTCTGAGAAAAACATCCATAGTTAATTACATTTCCAGAGATTCAAAACCGATTATAAAGACTTCTTACTTCCTGAAATAATGGAAAAAACTACCAAGCATGAGACACTTTGGACCTCTAGATCAAAGTCATGGTTAAACCTTGCAAGGTTACAGCTCCGAGAAGGGCAGAAGCTCACCGCTGAGCGCCCGCCAGGGGCTGCATGTAGGCAGCTGCCTGCTGCTGAGCCACGCTGCCCGGCTGCCCCGGCCGCAGCCGCTCCATCAGCACGGGGCTGGAGTGGGCTGTGTATGCCCGTGGGGTGTAGCCAGGAGAGAGCACCATGCTGCCAGGCTGCTGCTGCTGCAAAGGCATCGGGGTGCTGTACATCGTGTACCCGTGGGGCATGCTCTGTGTGGAAAGCAGATAGAGAGGAGCTCCACATTAGAGTTACATAAATCAGCGTCATTGTAAAAGAGGTCACATTACAGACTTGGCACTGAAATATGCTCGTCTTCTACCAGAACATCATTGGGAATAAATGGGGAAGTTACAGCCATTTACAGCTGTAGCATGCAGAGAACAGCGAGCTCCCATGGCTGAGCATCACACCACCCCAGGGCACAGGCACGATCCCAGGCAGCCCCCAGCACGGCCGGCCAGCCCGGAGGGGAAGGGGCTCAGTTTCACCCGTTGCTGTGCACTCACTCTGCAGAGCATGCAGTACCTGTGCTTGCTGAAGCCCTGGGTACTGCGGTAGCTGCGGCGTGGGTCGGACTTGTGGGGTGAAAAGAGCAGCGGGGTCCATCGGCTGACCCTGCAAGACACAGGTGGTCAGGCTGGCCCCGCTCCTGACATGACCTCACCGTTGTGCACAGCAGGAGCAGGGAGAGGATCCCCAGTTCCTCCAGAAGTGCCTACCCCTGAGCTGCCTGTGGAGCAGGGGCAGGGCTGGCCCTGACCTCTGGCACAGGCACTTCTCTACCGCTGCAGCACTGCAACTATCTGCCAACAAGGCTGCTGCTGTTTAAAGGGCAGGTGCCCTTTAAAATGGAGTTTTGCAAAGAATTTCTCCTGCCTTAGGAGGATGAAAGTTCTCATCACAGAGACTGACATCATCTCTTTTCTCCAGGAACGACTGAGTTTTGTGAAACGTTAGCACTGATCTCTAAGCAGCAGAGGGCCCAAAGCAGGGCTGCTCCCACTGCATGCCCTGCCCAGCACAGGGCTGCACTGCCGGGCAAAATGGGAGAGCATAAGCCATGCTTGGATGGATGTGGTGTCAGGGAGTACTGAGACTACTGTGACCTCTCACAATGAGAAACACAGCACCTCTGAAGAGGAAAAATACAGTGATGATGCAGTTATTGGGAATGTTTGTAACAAAAATATTTTGTGTGTGCAAGTATATTCACAGCCTTCTCCATGCAGCCACTGCACTGCTGAGCCATGAGGAGTGCCCAAAGCATGTCATTCCCATTGAAAGCAGAGTGCAGCCTGCGTGTTGGAAGGAACGACTGTTTGTGCAAAAGAGAAAAGAAAGTTCACAATCTCCGAGCAGTTACCATTATGTTGTCAAAGCCATCCTGAAGGGGCACGGCAAAGCTACTGACATCCTGAAGGAAAAGGACAGGCAAGAAAATAGCAAACAGTACAGAGAATACACATTCCTAGGCTCAGAGTGCTGGTGGAGCAGCACAGCACCCTCACTGTGCCCACCTGCCTGCACCCACGGCATGAGGTGCTGGAAATGATGGCAGAGTCCTTCTGGGTGTTCCATGACACTAATGAGCCTCAGTATTTTTATAACATTTATGAAACACAAAACATGGAAAGGACTCCCTGCCACCCACAAGAGCCTATTAACATAATATGCAACATTTTTTGGACAAAGCACGGTCTTTGCAAAACCTGCACACAGCCCTTCCTGTAAAAGAGGTTAGCACTGCAGAGTGGGTTGGTACAAACTGGTGTCACAGAACCACGCTCTCCGTGGGCTCAGGCTGAGCAGGGAGTTCCATTCTCCAGCTGTAGAGATACGAAATACAAAGAAACCTTCCCTACTGAAGCTTGGCCAAACAACCTACATCACACAGTAGCAATGCTCACAAGTTGTCTTGTTCCTCTATTTCCATACACTCCATACAGGCATACACACCTGCACAGCATTCCCTGCCCTGTCAGCAGGCAGTGCACCCCAGGACCCAGCCATGCATGGTGAGGGGCAGTGAGGCTGGGGTCAGACCTGGGGCATCTCCAGGTTGGATCTGGGCTTTGTGGGCATCACAAGAGAGAAACTGAAGAAGGGATGATAATGACGATGAGGGAGCTCTAACAAAACACACAGCTTGAGAGGAATCACAGGGTACCTGCTGAAAACTGCCTGCTTTGAGAAACCTATGCACATCACAGAGTTTGAAGGCAAGAACTTAGCATAAGGACAATGCAATATAGATGACCGCAGAGATGGTAGGAATGGGTACAGAAGGGCTTTAAAAGTGAGCAGTTACTAGTTGTACCACCAACGACTGTACACATACTGTTGTTTGTCTGGGATAGGAAAACCAATTTTCGTGACACCATCAATTCAGCAGCAGCCTGGCTGCAACCATGTTCTAAAAACTAGCTCAGGCTCCAAAGGGAGCTGCACAGCAGGCATGTGTGGTTTGGCACATGGCAACATTACTCTGCAAAGCATTAGGAGAAAATATCAGCTGCTTCTAGAGAACACGCATGCCCGTGTGCATGTGTATGGAAACAGCATCTGACAGAATTTTGGAATTCCAAGAATCTTCCCTTGGAATCTTGGAATTTTTGTACATAAGGAGTATTTGTTGCTGACTGGCAGTGTGGTGGCACACAGCACCGTGCCACTCCATCAGGAAAGCCACTGGGAAACTGCTATAACATCAAATACCAGAAGCAAAATCTGATTTTAGGAAACAGTGAAAATAGAAGGGGCTATGAGACCCAAGAGCAGGAAGTATGACAGCGATGGTCCCACTTAAGCAATACTTAAGAAGTTACTATGACTGTAAATGTCAGCTGGCTCCCCACTCAGTAAGCCTACGCAGGGCAAGCAGCCTCAGCAGAACGTAAAAGCACTGTGCTGCTCATCAGCCCTGGGGCTTTGGACAAACCTGCTGGAGAGACCGTGCCTGTGCTTGGTGCCTGAGGAGCCGCTGCTGCTGCTCTTGCTGCAGGAGTTTCATCTGGAGCAACTGCTGCTGAGGTGTGACTGCATGGAGGGAGGGGGGCTGCAGCACGGAGCGCCGCTGCAGCATGTTGGACAGGGCCTGCTTCGTGTTGGCTGGGACGAAGGAGCTCGTGGGATCCAGCCTGGAACCACCTGAAAGCCACCCAGAGCACACACATTTGACTGCATTCTGTGCAAAAGCTGTCGGTACAGATCGCTGCTAATTCACTGGCTTCCACTCGGTTGGCTCTACCAGGATGATGGTAAGCTCATCTCCATAAAGGAGGGCAAGGAACTGGACTAAACCAGACTTCTGGATGGAAAAATTAAAAGGGCAAAAGAGCTTTGAAAGCTACCACTTGCAAATGAGAATGGAAAGTAAAAAGGCTATGGGCTGCATCCTCTACATCACACAGAATGTTTGACTGCTACTGAAAAGCAAAATTTGCATACCAGATCAAAAGCATGATAGGAACAGCTCATCATGTCAAGCCATGTTATCATGAGATGGCAATGATTAATGCATTCTTTGCTACTTGATAGAAAAATATGGACCTGTGGGTCAACAGATTTACAAAGGTGCATCTTGCCCACTTGTTTCTTTCTGCTTTTTTAACGATCTTCTTTTAATTCCCTAGACACTGTCTAGTATTTTCTGAAGACTCTTATGCATCTTAAATACAGATCTAGTTATATTTGGAGCTTTAGAAAAAATATTCAACACCTATAACTGGAAGCAAACGTCTATGCTTCTGTGCATAATACCTGAGGAGAGCAGAACATCTGTTTTTCAAAACATCTGCTACACACACCTCTAAAAAACATCGCTTAAATTGCCTACACCCTGCCTGGAAGAAACAAATGTACAAAAAAAAAAAATCAGCTCAACACAAATGCTGGAAAAATAAAAAAAATGTCAGCCTGCTGATTATTTATTCCATCTAGTAGATGTTAAATTGGCCACCATGGTTCTTGGTCTGGATCAAATTAGAAATGAAGTAGCCCCAAGGTCGTTTGTTCCTTCTGACCATCTCTCCCTTATTTAACTCCTCACTGAACTTCTACAGCTTTCTTAGAAGAATAATCCATCAGCATCACAAAAAATGCACCACAAACCCATCAGCAGGTCGTTCTTGCTTCTCTACCAAATTAGTTCAATAGCTTAGCATAGGCAGACCTACTAAGGGAGAACTCTTCTGCAAAGTGGCTAACTGCAGGAATAAAACAAATGGCATTGGTATCACAGCCTGCCTCAGAGTCAGGAACGAAACCCGGCTGCACTAAGTCAAATTTACCACCCAGCAACAAGAACAGAGGTGAACTCAAAGCTGACATACCTGGAGGGAGGGCCTGGTTCTGCGCAAAGAAGCCGGGCTGCTGCGGCTGCCCCATGATGGTGTAGCCCCACAGGGCAGACTGAGGATGCTGCATCATTTGTGAGGGAACGGGCGAGTAATTGGGAGGCACTCTGTATAAGCTGTTCGGTGGATATTCCTTAAAATATACAGTAAAAGCAAATGTTACTGACATTCATACCTTACTAACTCATAAATAATGCCAATTTTCCTACTAAATTATTAAAGGATAGAGACAGTTCCCATTGTCGTTTGCAATGATGTAAAAAACAGATTAAGTCTCAGGCTGCCCACAGGTAATTAACACTAACAACTTCACAGAGACACCATCCATTTCTATCTTATTAGCAAGCACCTTCGGCAGCTACCATCAGGCACAGCACAAGCACGGCGTATCTGTACTGTACTGTATCTGAAAGGAAATAACAGGAGGATCTTAACTGAAATATCAGAAAAGCCAGAAAACGATGCCCAAGTTACACTTACTTAAGACGCCACACAACGACAAACGTACGCGGTTGTGCAGGTGGTGCTGGGCATGTCCTCCAAACCCTTGCTCTATTGTGATTTTCACCCACACCTCAAAAAACATGAAAACCAACAGGGCCAACACGGCAAGCAGCTCAGAACAAGCCATCCAGTAAAAAGGTGTAGCTGTGCGGAAGAGCCTCTTTCAAATCATTCTCTGAACGGGACCCAGGTTTGAGCCAACATGTTTGCTCTCAGAACATAATTTGAGCAGGAGGAATTTCAGAAAGTGAGAAAGAATGTATTTGCTATAACTTTACACCAAATGAGAAAGCATCCACAGAACCTGAGCAATATTCAGTGAGCTAAGATCCAGCCTAGCATCGTTTACATAGCATGGAAGGTCCTTTGCACGGTACACTCCTCTACACTGATTGTATTTGATTGAAACCCACCCTCCTGCTGACCATTTCCATTCACTGCCTTTAACGGAACCCCTCCAGGTAGGGCACAACTTATGAATGCAGCAAAGACAGCAAGGCGACGGGACGTTCCCAGCTCTGCACGGAGGCACCAACCGCTTACATCAGCCTTAGAGCTTGGCTTTGACTTCCTCTTCCTGCCCTTTGTCTTCTTCTCGTCATCCGTGGCGAGCTTTCCCTGATCAGAAAGCTCTCCTGACTTCCTTTCTGGTTCCTGAGACACAGGGGTGGTGGGCTCTTCCTCCTCCTCCTCTGGAGGCAGAGGCAAGGGCTCGAGGTAGTAGCTCCGCGGCTTGGGTTTGGGGTGCGCGTGATACAGGAGCAGATGCTGCTGCTCCTCGTATTTGATCACCTTCCTGTCCACACGAACTGTACCAAACCATGCCCAGGAGAGAGGAGCAGGATTTTTATGACCTTCAAATAAGTCCCAAGGGGACACCTTTTGTTTTGTTGAAACCTGAAGACCCTGTATTAAAATAAAAGTGAAGTCAGCACTTTAGGGAAGCAAACACCACAGCAAAGTACTTATTTTGTACATCACAGTTTGAGTCACAAAATCCAGGAGGGTCCTTTCCCCCCCCACAATGTACCAAGTGCACACTGATGGGACTTCAGCCTCCACCCAAAGCTGCTGCTGGATAAAAGCTGTTATACTTTTATAGTAGTATTTGCTTGTAGCCATGCTAAAAACCTCAAGTTCCACCAATTATATTTAGGAGGAAAAGAGATACTGCAGAATTACAAGTCCTAGCTTTCTTCCTTACATAAATTCACCATAAAAAAATACTGGCAAAAACCCCTATCAGCACACTTTGTATTTTCCCTTTCTTTCCTCCATGTTTTGTAAGCAGGAGCACCCCCTGCATTGTCCTCCCAGCATGTAACGGGACAAAAGGTTTCCAGGTCAGTCAAGCTCTCACATGTAGGATTCTGCTGAAAAATCAAATACTGTTGTAAGAGTTTCTGCTCTTCAGCTACAAGAAGACATAATTTTCCTTTTCAGTCAGTCAAGATGCTGCATTGCAAAATCAAGCAAGCTTCTGTCACACTCATTACATGAGGAGTCACAAATCGGCCGCATTCTGCACATCATCCAGCTCTTGTTTGTACAGGCTTTGGTGACAGACTTATGGACAAATCAGAAAGTGATTTCTGTCTCAGAAACCCCTGAGCTTGTATGGGTGGCATAAAGCTGTATCCATTCCAGAGGCACACAGATGAAGACCTGTATCTACCTGTCAGCTCGGACGAGTTGTCAGAAGAGGACAGCAGCACTGTCAGTGCTGATGCAGGATGGTGGTACTGCCACACATCGCACCACTCCTGGCTTCACACACTGCCCAAGAGCCTCTACCTGGATCATGCAAACAAACACCCTGCACGTGTACTGAAAACAGAATTACGTTTGGTACCGAAACCCAGTCAGTCATCTGAATCTGATGACTGATCTGAACAGCAGCGTCCCGCAGACCTGGCACTGCACACTTCTGCATCACTGCTTGGTTAATGGGGATTGCACTGCTGAGGCTGAAGTTTAGTAATGACCGAATGCATTAGCAAGCTGTACTACAGCAGATGTGCAATACTTTTTGGACACTGGACATAAATGTGTGTACTATACAAACTGTACATGTTTGCTTGAATTTCCCATGCATCAAAACATTACCGAAAAACAGAGATGAAGGTATACATTTACTCTTGCCTGTTTCTTATCGATGGAGTCAAACCCTGCAATTTTGTTGCCCTTGGTGTCGATCAAGGATCCCATTGGCTCACAAGTAATAATATCACATGTCTGCTTTGGCAAAGGGAGCAGCTGGCGAACCTTGTCAATGCTGTCCGACCGCTTGTCTCCCAGCTCCTTCTAAGCGACAGACAAAGTGCTCAGTCAAACAGGAAGGTGGAAAAAAAGGAAGAGAAACATTGCACTGCTTTCACTATTAGAAAATGTCCAGTTTGGGGATGAATCATTTCCCTGTGCTTTTACTAAATTTAAACAAGTGTCTCTGCAGGCCTGTTTAGCTTGGTTTTAAGAAAACAAGTTACCTTGTTGGAGTAGATCATACAACATACATAGCACAAAGTAAATGCAAGTTTAGTGCCTCAAACATGAACAAATAGAAGCAATTAAGTCTCTTTCAGGGTTCTGAATGCAATGTAACGATAGGAAGTATCTCAGTAGTTTGTCTCCCTGCAGTCACATTCCTACGTTTTTATTTCCTCCTTTTCCTCCTTATTCCCAATGCCACTTCATTCCCCCTTCTCTTTCCAAGGCAGCAGAAATGACGAGATTCGAAAGAAATGCTGTAAATGATGAGACACAACACTTACTTTTAACTTTTTCACTAAATTCATGTAAGCCCTTTTGTTTTCCTCAGGTCCTCCTTGGGAAGCATTGGACAAGTCGGAGGCGAGCGTCCCGTTGATGAGGACGCCCAGCATATCCAGCACGGTTGTGAACAATTCGCTGAGAGCGAAATGACAAACGTCACTTTGAGGAACTGCCGCCTGGCGAGAGCCCAGGGACAGGCATTCACAGCAAAGGCCACGCACGCAGCTCTTTACCAAAGCTGAACCCCGCAGTGCTTTCTGCAGGCACACATCTCAGCATGCACACAGCCCCGTGTGCCGTGCTGGTGCATCGCCCCAGTGCGCACCTCAATCTTACTGTGCGCCACAGCACAGAGCTGCTGTCAGATGGCCACCAGGAGCCACAGCTCTGCTGTGGGAAAGCGCCCAGCTAAGTGCTCATTGAGAAGCAATGTAAACAGTTGTTCCAGTGCTTTCCAGAAGTGCTCCCTAGCTGAGCCCAGCTCTGAGCATGGAAGTTGCACCCAAGCAATAACAGAATAATTAGAAGAAAAATACAGCAATAGCATACATGCGATCTAGACTGAACAACACATTAATTAGCTAGTTTAAGCAGCACATACTTGTTGGTCTGCATATCAACTGTTCCTGAAGTGATTATCTGGAGGAGCAGAAGTGCCCAGTCTGTGGTCCACTGGGTGCTCCTCTGCACAGTATCAAACATGCCACCTACCTGCAAAATAACGCAGCAGATAGCAAAGCTCTGCATGTGTCTCACGGACGCACACTTCCATTACCACGTGCATTACTTATGAATAAAACTGCCAGCCAGCCCCAAGTCTTCCTGTGTGCTGACTGCCATCCTGACCTTAAGTAACTTTACTCCCCACCCCACGCTCTCAGCAAAGTTTCACTTAAGAAGGAACTGTGGAAAAGCATTACAATGCTCTGCCAAACAGCTTCACAGCTTCACCCGCGTGGTTGATGCAACAAATTTTGAAGTGTGTGAACAGATTTTCAAAACTGAAAAGGTACTGAAGTAAAACTTTACAGTTATTGCCTTCCCTCTATATGAAAAAAACAAACCAACAAACCAGTGCACAGAAAAGGATGTGAAGAATAAGACAGCACTGAATGAAAACTGCTAAACGATATGCTTTACCCCATGAACAATTTTTCCTAATTTCTACCAATATTTTATGTTCATGCAAAATACGCCTTTCCATCAGAACTAGTCTGAAACAAGAAAGGTGGGAAGGGCACAGACCTCCTTGCTTTGCCGTGTCAGAGCATGGGGGCACTGAGGTCCCTGCTGCCACAGCCAGCTCCACTCGGGGCCACCACGCCTGTCCCCACGTCCCCAGCCAAGGGCCTCAGCCCACCCTGCAGGGCTGTGTCTGAGCATCCCTCCCCCTCCAGCTCTGACCCTGACTCCCCACCCGCGTGCTGACATCCCGTCTCCGTCCTGAGGGAGGTGACAGATGCCCCTCAGATCCCAGTGCCCAGGGAGCGCCAGCCCCTGCAGTGCCACACGCAGCACTTCAGAGCAGCTGTACAACACTTCATACCAACAGAAGATTTTCTTACCAAATTTAGACGAAGCTGTAAGGCTTCATGCATCATTTGTCTAGCTTTCACATCGCCCTGGTACCGTTCTTCCCTCCAGTTACTAAGGATCTAAGAGAAACCATTTGATTAAGGTTGTTTTCCACTCGCACAGGAATTTTCTCCCTATAAAATTTATGGTTTTGTGACTATTATCTTTAAGGAAACATGAAGGAGTATTAATCTTCATATACTCATACCCTTTCAAAGCTTAGAGCAGAATAAACAAACTAAAGAAATATAAATATTTATAAAGAACCGTTGTTCTGCTATCAATTATATGACTAGATCTTCCTGATGCAACAAAAGGAAAATGAGCAGCTTGGTTATGTGTTTAAGAACGGAGTCTCAAACATTCCATTAAACTGGGTATGTCAATGGATCTCTTGCATGGGATGCAGCTTCCTAGCAGAAAATGTTGGGTGCACAGGACAAGAAATGAGCAGAATCTCAGGGAAACAGCACCTGCTGTGTTACAGGGGGGAACCACGTAGCAGAAGAGTCCACGTGGCAGTACGAACAGGAAAAAAAACATCAAAAGAAATAGCAAGGGAAAAAAAAGGTCAAAGGAATGAATTTAACCAGGATGTGGAAGTCAGAGCCTGGAGCTGCACTGAGAGGCAATATGAGCAAATAATGGCCCTACAAGTATTAATTTTCATTGTCACAGTAAGTTAGAGAAACTAGAGACAGAAAAAAAGAGACATAATTGCACCACACCATGCACTGCATATGTTCACTTAAAGGACAGTCTGGAGGAGTTAATGAAGTTCATGCAGGTACAGCAGGAACCAGGTGGGAACAAGGAGGTATAGCAGAATCAGCAGGGGGTGTGAACGAGCACTGGGATTCAAAGAGCAGTAGGGATGGTTTCTGTAGGCAATTTGCCAGTTAGAGACTAGCAGTATTTAAAAACACGCAAATATATATAAATATATGTTTTATAGTTCCAAGTTTCAAACCCATAAAAGTTTCAAACCCATAAAAACTTCTAAAGACCAAACGAGAGACTGAGAAGCTTCCTCTCAGGACAAGAACTGAGCCAGGAAAGAACTGAACCAGACTCACATTGATTAAATTTTGCTCTAGCCATTTTAGAAAAAAAATAAATGATGATGTGTTCTCTGTAACAAATGGATAAAACTTTTCCCCATTCTTTCTTCCCCCCAGTGCTCCTTCCAGCAGACCATGTGTTACAATTCTCCTGGTTTGAACCCCTCCTGTACACGTCCAACCGGTGACACAAACGTCCACTGAAGGTGCTCATGATTACATGCTCGTTTTACCTGATTGACTTGATTCTGCAGTGATGTTAGGAGCCCTTCCCGCTGCTCATCCTGCCCCTTAAGGCAAGTAAGTACCAAAGAAAGGAAAGGTTGCTGACTCAAGAGAGACATGCTTTAGGAGAGACAAACAGAAGTCAATTAGTAATGTTATTTTGATAGTTCCCATCTCCACTCCCATCTTTGTTTAGTCTATTTTTTTTTTCTGGAAGTAGCATTGCCTACATTTACGTCTGTTTCTGTTTTTGTAAATGAAAGCCTCACAGGACAAATTAAAAGAACGTGCACCTAGAAGTAGGAAGAGCAGCAGCCAGTTATTATACGTGTCAGTGCTGAGAACCCACCTAGCTCAGGGCACTGCATAGCCAAGAATTACATGGACACTTGCAGGTCTGACTCAGAACATGTTATTTTAAGACTGCTTTCATTAACTAGGGATATAATTGTGGTGGAGACCAGACAGCTAAAGCTTCTAATCCATTCAGTGGACCAAAGTGAATCCCAAGTTTCCCCTCTGAGCACTGATTAAAATGAAAGCCAACTGAATCCCACTAAAATTTTACCATGGGTTTAGCGTATGTAAATCCAGAGGTAGCTTTAGCTGGTTGCAGGAAACATGCCATAACAGTGTAAAGGCATTCAGAATCCATATATATATTCTTTAGAGTACTGTGTATCTGTTATGAACATAAAATTCAGGCAAACTGAGAGAAACGTGCAGAGATAAATCTGGGAGTACAGTAAGTGAAGCAGAAGAGACACTGAAAATGTGAGCAAAGGGATCTGAGTAACAGTTCATGCAATGATTTTTACAGTTTTAGCTATGTAAACTCCTAGGAAATGACACACATCTTGAACACAATAAAACATACATCTATGCATACACATTTATTTCATACAGGCATTCATTTCAACAGCTGTTTTCATTTGGCATTTAACTTGACTTTAGCAATTTCAGTGACGACCAGACTAAAGGGATAGCAGAATCTTTAGGCCCTGAAAGACAAACCAATTAGAAGGCCTACATTTTCAAAAAATCATGTTAGATGGGGATTTTTCAGAGCTCAGGGACAACATGGTAGGAGTACCTGTTAGCTTTTATTGCCATAAGAAAAAAATGACAATTTGCAAGGCAACCACTATTTCAATTGCAATCCTTGCTACAGAAAGTGGTGTAAATGCTTTTAATTCTGTGCATAGAAGCCAAGACAGAGGAAGGGCTCAACAGTTTCTACAGCCATTTGATTTGAAAGAGGCTTGTTTTAGGTCTTTTACACAAGAGCTTTCCCATGGGAAAAGAAACAGAAGGCAGAGAGAGGTTCTACATTGCCCTGTACTGATGGATGCAGGACAGCCTCTGGATGATGTGTTACAGGGGTTTCACATTTTGTCTTCTGAGACCAATGGTATTTTTCAGACCAAATTAAACTTGAGCCCCAGCTGGGGTTGATAACTTCTATGCTTCAAAGAAATGAACCAATGAGGTCTTGTGATGCAACAACCCAGTGCCCAATACAGCCCTCCTTCAAAAATACCTGCCAGCTCTGTTTACAGGGATCTCCCAAGGTCATACCTCTTTTGCTTCTGTCTATCTCTTTCCTTCTTAGAAGATGACCCCAAATGCTGACCTTTCTCCAGCTCCTCTCCCGCAGCTTTCAAGACCCTACCTTGAACTGAGGTAGGTAGTTTTGCAATCAAGGGAGCCACCAGCCACACTCCTCGCCACTCAGAGGAACTAGAAATAGAACAAGCTTATTTCAGCCAAAGTACCCGTGCAGTTTTGCAACCAGTGCTAGCTGCTACAATACCGAACTGCTTTAATAAGGACACAACACATCTGCAGTAACTAGCATGGACAGAGCAATCATAATTTCTGGTTTCCGAAAATTCAAGGATAATTATCACAAATAATTTATTGCTAAACTAAGGTACACAGCAGTAATCTTCAGGTAAGTCATTCCTGTTTCAAGAGCAAAAAGTCTAGGCAATCTATGCATAATTAAGCATCACGTTGGCTAAAATAATTAAAAAGGTGCTACAGAAAATACCTTAGGAATGTCTTTTTACCATTCTGTCTTGTATTACTTGTGTCAGCATTTCCAACAGAGTTTGGATTGAAGAGGCCTATACCAGAGTTAGAAGAGTTATTGTTTAGATCAGCGGATTGCTGAAACACCTCTATTGTCGCCTTTGCAATATTATCCAACAAGCTGTTCATTTCAGCCACAGACCCAGAACCCTACAGTAAAACATAAGTAAACTAGCACATTCATGGTATGTTTGCTCATGGACTACGTTAAAATTTAACATACATTTTTGCATTAAATATTTAGATAAGAAAGGCTGAAGACAAATACTCACAGGCTCCTTCATGCACTGCTTGATCATTAGTTGCAGCTCCAACCAAGACTGCCGGAGAGTCCACTGGTCTAAGTTCTGGGTAGGAATCAGCATTGCAAATACATGTGTCAACACTTCAAAGGTTTGAGGGGGAAAAGGTCTCATCCTACGTGTAAAAACCTGATCCTACGAGCAGACCATCACCATCAGCACTCTTTGAAAATAGATGACATCTCGAGGTACCAGACCTAGCTGAGAATGCATGCTAACTGTCCGCTCCCATTACTCAGTACCTTTAATGTGTAACTTTTCTGAATTCAAACCATGCTCTCTGCAAAATCTAAGTCTAGTTAAATACAAGTAAAGAAAACATAATTTGCCCTTTGATTAGCAATTACATTTAATCGTGGTATTGCCATGCAAATAGATGTGGTGTATTTGGTACAAGGTCATCCAGACACCACTAAAGTAAATCCGGCAGCTGAAGTGGTTATTTTGCAGCACACCGATCCCTTTTACTTTTGTTCTGGACATCACTGACCTGAACCTTCAAAGTTCTACTCAAAGAAACACAGTTCTGTAGTTTGAGGAATTAAATGCTCCTGAGCTAGCTGAATTTGAACAGATGATTGGTTGAGGACCATGCAGACAGCACCCGAGCCTTTTCCACAGAGCACAAATGTCTTTCAGCCCACTGCCATCGCAGAGCTCTCCTGCAGAATGCATCCTACCTCAGCAGCCCCCAGTGCTGCTCCCTTCCAGCAGCTGCCCAGTGACTGACACACAGCAGTAACACTGCACACGTTGCACACTTGTTTTCTCCACAGCAATGGAATCAGAAGCAATGAAACACCAGAAGTCACACTGCAAGATGGCTATAGCAAAGACTGGGGATCCTGAGCACAAAGAACTTCTAAAGCATTATGGTCTATGTTAGAATGCAGCAGGAACTGCAAAGCAGTTCTGCTGAGTGACAGCCTAAGAGTTACTACATCAGCGGTACTTTTTCCCCTCCCTTTTGTCCACTGCTTTACCTGAAGTATGCGTTTGATGTGCTGCCTCTGAGGGTTGTCCCCCTCGGAGCATTCTTTCACACCATGAGGATAACAGATAAGCTGAAGAAGTTTCTGCGCTTGCTTGTTTGAAAGAACAGGATCCAAAATTAGATCTTTATCTGTGCACAGTCTCTCAGGTTCTTTTAAACAGTGCTCTCCAACCCATTCCTGTAAGTAATTAGATAACAGATTCACAAAATAGCTTCAGTGTAATACCAATGTCTGGTAAACTCAACAGAAAAGGCATTTTCAGCATGCAAAACTCAAAAGGGAAATATTGTTCACGTGAGACTATAAATGTCTTCCATCATTCATACCTGAAAGTGTAAGACCTAACTGGTTCCAAAAGTTTCTTTTATGCTTTGAAAGCAACTTTGCAATAGAACAAATATTACTGCAAAAGCACTTTGAGCAGACAGCTGATGGACTGTTCTGCTCAAGAGCCAGATAGGAAAAACAAATCTGAGAGCACAGGTGGATGCTAGAAACTAACTTATGCTTTTGTATATTGCTTTTTAGCCTTGATAACATCCTACTCAGTGTATCAAACCAGTGCAGGAAAAACAGTGACAACTCATATACTGAAATATTTCAGCATTCATTCTGCACCAAAATACACGTTGTCCTTTTCGAATGAAACACCATTCTTTCTCTACGTGGAGAGTGCAGTTTTACACATTACCTGCTGGCAAATGCTTCTTAGCACATATCTAGCATACTCGCTTAAACTGGCAGTTTCTATGGAAACAGCTTTTCCACGTGATTTCAGAGCGTGAGAGGAAGCCCACATTTCATCCTCAGGGATCTCATCCAGCAAGCCTCTCACGGGCAGCTCCTCGTTCTTTACGGGGGTCACACTGCTGCTGCCGATCTCAGCATCACCTGCAGAGCAGGAGCACAGGGTGAGCACTACCAAAGCCCAACGCCTCCAGGCAGGGGCATCTCCCAGGGCAGGGGAAGGAGTGAAGCAGCTGCTTCCAAAAAAAGGCAGCGCTGGGAGTCTGTCTGAAAACCACTACGCTCAACGCATCGTCCACTTCCTTCCTTTTGTGCAACATCTTTCTGATGGATATTTCAGAAGTGGAAAAAGTTTTATATGAGCTCAACACAACTTAAAGCACGGTGTGCTCCACAGGAAACGGCCCACTAGTGCATGGAACTGCTTTGGCAGATAAGGAAGAGTTGGGTTACTTGTTCTTCTCAGATGACTCTTTCCTTTTCCAAGTCTTCTCTCTACTCTGATTTATGAACACCTCACACATCAAGAGACAAGTTTGGGCTGATGGTTCCCTCAGCCTGTTTCACCATGGACTTCTTCACCAGAGAGAGATGGACCTTTGTGGGAATGGAGAAGGGCAGCACACGCTGAGGGAGCTCTGGCAGAGCCCAGGAGCCCCTCCTCTCTGCATCAGCTCAGCATGGCCACACCATCTGCCTGAAACAAGCAGGGCTGAGCAGATAGGACAGGATGCAAAAAATCAAACCTGTAGAAGTTTTAACACAAATGACTTTTAAGGCTTTAAAACCTTGGACAAGGAAGAAGATGCAGCTACAGGGTGGAAGAGTGGAGAAATGAGCCCAAACTGCTGCACACAGTAACACCCTGCGAGGCCATACAGAAGTGTGCATGATGACAGCCTGCAGGTGAAGCAGGCTAACACTGCCAAACATCTCAAGTCAGCAGAAATTCCTGTGGATCATACCTGGTTCACCATTATGACAGTCATCCTCTAGAAAACCCCTCATTTGCTATTAGCATCAACAACCAACACGGCATGACAAGTCTCATCATTAAGGACCACAGGGTTTTGAGACAGTTCTGAGATAGTGGCCAACAGAGAACAAAACACTGGTACTCTAGCTGGAGGTACATCTCTGCGGGCACCTTGTTTCTTTAACTGGTCATTTACTTAGCTCCAAAAATACACATCATCATAGCTCACAAAAGCTCTAACTGAACAGAAGCCAAACCAAAAATCTGAGGCAGTTATTTGTTTGGATAAATAATACCTCCTTGTTCGTGGAGCGCTGCATAGCAGTAATTCTTCTTCAAGTTCTTCAAGGACTGACATACACAAATTGGGGTGAAGAAAAAGATGGGAAAAGAGATCTGAGATCTTATTTCCTCTATGTACTTGATTGACTTGCCAGAGTTAGAAACGCACTGGAATTTGGTATGGGGAGGTCTAAGCACAAAAAGTCATATCTGCTTGGAGCCATCGGCTGGCACTGACTCACCAGAGAAACTCTGCCTCCTGACCTGAGAAGGAAATGCTACTCGCATGCTTCAGGAGCACAGACATTTTAATGGAGCATCTACACTTTAATTCTGTCACCAGGGCTTCCCTTTCCCAGAAGCATTCCCAGGGATGTGAACTAGCACTACCAGGTTTTGACCCGAGCTCTAGAACAGAAGTGTTACATGTTACTCTGCATAATCTTACCAAGCATCAGAATTGCTTTTAAGACTGCAAACACAGCTCCCACTTCTATACTGTTGTGAGCAGCAGCCAAGAGGTGACGATCACAAGAAGAACGAATTCCAGGAAATAGCTTTCCTATGGAAAGAAGGATAAACCTTGCAGAAAATGGTTATGCTTTACATCTACAATAGCTACAGAAGTACAGTAACTGAATGAAGAACTGAACATCCTAACTGAAGCTGAAGACCAATGGGTGACTCATGGATACGTGGTGCTTTGGCTCTGAATGGCAGCCGAGCAGCGCTCACACAGCCACGGTGATTTTGTTTGTCACTGCCACACCACGAGGATGCTGACGGTGCACAGCCAGGGCAGCCAGCCCCAGCTGATCAAAGGGATTCTCCATACCATGTGGCATCGTGCTCAGCGACACAGGCTGGCAGGAAAGAAAGGGGAAGCAGGGGATGTTCAGAGTGATGCCATTTGTCTTCCCAAGAAACCATTATGAGTAGTGAACACTCACTTTTTTTACTTGAGTACGTAAGAGCAGCTCATTCATTTCTGTTCAAAAAAGAAACTACTAATTTTAGACAGAAGAACTTGACATCATTTAATAGTTCAAAATAATAACTGCTTTCAGTTTATTCCTCCCTTGGAAACAGCCTTATCATCAAGTTTGCTGAAACATTTAGCAGTCAAAACACAGGTGATTTCAATGGTTATTTCCTTTTAACTGCCACCTACTTGTTCCTTGCCCCTTTCCTTCCTCTTTTGGTCTGTGGCAAAACACACAGGTCAAACCACAGAGCATTCCAATTAAGAAGGACAGATATGTTAATGTAGTCTGAGGTCCAATTTCCTCACGTTTCCGCTATTGGACTATAGGTGTTCTACTGTGCCCTATTTTAAAAGCACATTTAGTTTCTAATTACACACAAAGCTATCGAACTGCATTACGTTTATCCCTATTCACTTCTATCTCCCTGCAGAAGGACCCCACTGAGAGCCACCACTGTCCCAGCAAAGTCAGCACAAGAGAGCGTGGCCGTGGCACTGCCAGCACACAGGGACGTGGCTGCTGCAATGAAATTCACAAACAGAATGAGAGCTACCAGAACAGAACTTCTAAAGCTCTTTCTCTGCTGGAGTGTACGTGGGTGCTGCTTTAAAGTGTAATTCTTTTTCTTAAGATATGGGATTAATATGGTGGAGCCTGCCAATAGAGTAAATACCTGAATGGCCAGCTCTTGTCAATGAACAAGTTTCAGTAAACACACAGAGTTTCATAAGCACACAGAACTCTATTTCACAAATAAAGAAGAATACTACACATTAACTTTTCACTTGTGAAGAATTTTTTACTTTAAGTAGGCTGTCATTTCTAATTGTACCACAGATATTTTCACACACGATGTCTGAAGCCACTGCTCTGAAACGAAAGGACCACTCAGCAGGCAGCTTACCTGCTCCCTGGGGAAAGAGGCAGACCTGCGGTGTCCTGAAGAGGTGCAGGAGAAGCCGACAAGTCATCCTGGCCCCAGGCTCAGCATCTGGGTCCCCACAGGCTATGGAACATGGGACATGGATGTAGGGCATCTACCCAGGACCTCACAGGTCATGCTGTCAGGCCTGGAAAGGTTCTACTTCACAGCTCCATTTTAAATGCAAGTACAATAATTTCATCAACAGGAATCAGCATTTCTGGCATTGAGCCATTCAAAACCAGGAAAGAACAGCATGATTTCTGTTAAGCCAGAGTCCTAACTAATGGCAGAAATGAACACATGATTAAACTGGCTTTTGAAAGTCAAAATAGAAGTAAGAAACACAAATCTAGGCAGAAAGTGAAAAGAAACATGCAATGTGGCCAACAAAGAGGAACACAGGTTCCAGGCTGGACGTAAGGATGATATGTCAGAGAAAATGCCAACATCAGGCACTGATTGCAGAAGGAACTGAGAGATAAATGCTTGCTGTGGGCTGCAGAAGATAAAGGTGAGCTTCCAAGATGTGTCTAAGCACAACTTAATTAGATCTGGTAGACATTCAAGCATGTAGTGTAGAGCACAAGAGTCCGGAGCAGAAAGTGATAACACAACACAACACAAGAAGACAGAGCACTGCCAGCAGCTCTGCCACCACTTGTCAGCCATGGGAGCTCTGATATAACCCAGCATCACTCCTTCTGGGAACCACAGCGACATACAAGCACAACAGGTGGCTTTTCCTACAGGAGAGCACTTCTCACTTCTTACTCAATCAAAGGAAACTCCCTAAAACATCTTAAGCTTTCCTTTCTAAGTTTTTTTCTCAATGTGTTCTTACCAGCTGCGAGAAGAGAAGGCAGTGCTACGTGCTGAACGACATCTTCCAGAGAAAAGCACTGCCGGGCAATCAGTATAGCAATGAAAGTGGCCAGGGAATCGTGGAATGACAGATCACTCACCTGGGAGGGAAAACATGGCAATGCTTCACATGACAGCATGCACACTGCTGCCACGATTAGTAAGGAACTAACTATGAGAATAAACAGTAAAATGCGTACATGTAAGCAACCATCTACGCGTTTTAGTGTGTCCACAAACTTTTTGTGACAACACTGACAGCTCTTAATTTTAAGATACATCTATTTCAGATATGACAAGTTAATTCCAAATAACAAGCACTAGTCTTATACAAATCTGGGAAAATGTTACCACTCAATAAAAACTGGTAACACCAATAATCATTCCTTTGCTTCAGGACAAGATTATTTCCCCAGCATTCACAGCTTCAATCTGCTCCTAAACTGAGGATCAATATATTGGATCAGATATTGAATACAGTTACTCATTATAATCTAGTTGACTTTAACAGGACTATGGGAACTTGCATCGGGGAGAAAAGAACAGAAAACACCTCTACAATCTAAAAGCCAGAGTCATTAAAACAGAGATGGTTATTTACATATCCACCAGCATTTTAGAGAGAGTACATCTGCTCCTTTCCAAAAGCACCTCCAAATCTTACATACTGTTCCACAACAAAGAGAAAACTCTAAGCACTGCCCTCATTTAACATTCAAACTGAAGATGTAGGAAAGAATAAAAATCAGAAATCTCAGTCCAAAGTCCAATGAAGAGCCTTGAAAACTTCAGCAGACAAATGACTGAACTGTGCCCAGCATTATGTACTGAATGGAGGCCTTACTGCAACTCTATGTGCTTCCCAGGTAAATAGGTACTTCAGAAGGTAGTGTGAACTTACATCCACACTGCAGAGCAGATCATTGAAACCCCACACGTGGTTGGAAGAGCAGCAAAGAGCCTTGACAACCCCCAGCCACTCTGAGCTCAGCACGGTGCAGCACGCTGTCAGCTCTGCACAAAGGTTTGCTATGTCATTAATCCTAGGAGAGAAGAACAAAACAAATACATATTCAGTTCAAAGCAAATTCCTGCTTGGCAAAAGAAAGGGCGTTTCCCCACTCAAGGTGTTGGTAATGGCCAAATATGATTATGCTGCACATAATCTTATGCTATCCAGCTGTGGACCAGCACCCAGCAGAAACAACGCGTGACTCGCAGCCCATGGCACGTATCTACCACGGGGCCCTTATTTTGTGAAAACCCCGCTGTATACCGCCAACAATACTGGCTTTCCTGCCCACTGGGCACACTGCCTTCCCTCAGCACTGCCCTGCAAACAGCAGCAATGATCTCTTTCATGCAAACATGCCACAAGAAAGCTGTGCGTGCAGTGCTCCTCACCCCACCCCCGGTCAGCCTGCCCTGTGCCAGGCAGCACCACAGCTTGGGAGCGGGGAGAGAGAGAATTAAACGGCATCAACGAGTTCTTCTGAGAGCCTGATGTGCTGCAGATGTGCCAGTTGACTGCAGCACAGCCCTTAAAGGTCACTTCCAACTCAGGTGATCCTTGAATTTCTATGAATTTCATTCCATGCAGTTTCAAAGTTGCATATTCTGCAATGTGTGATTCAGTGTATGACTCAGTTAAACGACATTTTTAAAAACAGAGCAGAGCTGACTCAGCTCAGCACAAGTTATTTTTCCCCTGTTCCACAGCAAAACCTTTTTGGACATATTTCCCCTTTGCTGGTGTACAGAACTGCTTCATCTCAGCTGCTCCTCTCTGCCAGGGATGCCCCAAGTTACCCAGATGCCTTCAGACCATGGAAGGGGACAAAGGCAAAGGAATAGCACACACCTGGGCAGGAGCCAATCCAAAGAAAAAACATTCCCCGTTCCCTCAGGTTTTGTGGTTTGCCAGCAGCCTTTACAGTGACAGCTGGCTAATGCTGCAACGAGGCCTAACTATCAAGACTATCTGCATACACATTGGAACAGTACTGGAACACCAAAGTCTGGTAATTTTCATTGTTTAATCAGAATGAAGGTGCTGGAGACAGGGATAAAGACTAGATCCCAAGCCAGCAGCCCTTTTGTCCTATAGCAGGGACTGCATGACTGGACAACAGAGCAAGGCAGCTTTAGTCCACAGCGCTGCTTTTGCACGAGAAGACAGAGGTGATGCACAGAGGAAGGAGCGATGTAAAACTCTACACCACCGATAGTAATTTTACTGCAGGGGTTCTTCACTACACGTCTTCAGTACCTCGAGATCACATAGAAAGCTCTAAGAGCTGTAAGGTCCAGCAGTGACACACGGGATCAGATCAAACTCCACTGTACTGCGACAAGAGCTGGATCCTGCTGATGCTACAGGCAGACAGAGCTGGGCAACCTGCTGGGGTGCTGATGCCACCCTGCGCTCTGATGGCTGGAGCCCTGCTGGAGCCATGCTCTGTGAAGTCTAAGCTACTCTTAACATCCAGCTGACAGCTGTTACAAATCTAATTGCTTCTAACCAATAACAATTTTGAATACTTCTTACAAAATAGTTTTTGAAAAGTTACATATTACCTACAAAGATGAATTTCATAAAGAATAAATTAACTTGCACACTTAAGGAATTAAGCATAGATTGCATAATAAGGAAATGATCTAATGCAGAATCTTCCCTCGTTTGCAGGCATCTAATGGGCAAAGACTGCACTGAGCTGTCCTACCAGAACAGCACACCTGCTGACGTTACAGCTTACAGCTTACCCTACAGTGAGAAGCTCCCATTAGCTATTCCTTTCTGTTAAATTATGCAGGTAGATTTAATTAATGTCACTTAAAGGAAACTCACTAAATACTTTTTCAGGAATCAGAAAGAGTAATGAATGAAAACTATTGCAACAGAGACACAAACCAAACAGGTAAAAGGAAATCTCACGTGTGCCATGTAAAAATGCATACAGTTCCAACTCCAGAAGGTTTCCCTTACCTTCCTGCATCTTGGTGGCCCATACACACATTCATCAGAGCGTTGCAGACAAAGCTGTAGCGGTTGGCTGCGTTGTCGCTCAGGATCTTGCCCAGCATTGAGTAGTTAATGCTGTGAGCAGAAGGGTTCTCAATAAAATCTAGCATGAACTCTGGGTCCCACAGCAGATTGGAATTTGAAGGCTGAACATTGCTGTATATTGTTTGCTTCACCTTAGAACAGGCACTACTGAGGACCAAAACAGAGAGAGTTGCCAACAATAGAGGTATTCTAACAAACATTACAGGACACGGTGGGATCAAGTCCTAGCTTGATTACCACTGTGCACAGCACCAAAGCCCTGTTTGCTAAGAAGCTTCTGTGCCATCCACTGAGACTGTGAGTGGCCAGGTGAAGGAGCACACGTATTCCTTTTGGCAATGACTTACCAAACACCACAGGCTTTCCGTGTAAGTTGTCAAAAAGTGAATGAACTGTTTATTAAGGAAAGTTTAGTGAATGTGATTAAACACACTAACAATACCAAACTAAAACATGCAGATCACCAAGTAAAACCCAGCTGAGAAATACTGCAGAGGGAATCATAAGTCATCACCAAAGCACTGCAATGTCAGGAAGGTAAGTCTCAAAATTTGTACATTTATGGACCATATTTTAATGTCCCTTCAAACTGATGGATGGAGAGAGAGAGAGAGAAACAGCAGGACTTACAGCATGCTATAAAGCTGCTAAAGCAGTTACTGGTGCAGGTTAGTGGGTTTGGTTTTGTTTTAATAGCAGTAAGGAAACCAAGAAGAAAAGCAGTGATGCAACACCATCCGATATACAGCTGCTTAAGAAATGTATGCATAAATTTTACTGCCAGTTTTCACAGAATTTCCAGCTCCGCTTATCTGAAAAGGGGGCTTTGAACTGCATTACTGGATGATTTTATATCTGGATTATTAGATGACATTTTGAATTTCTCTTGCAGAGTAGGATGTTTCTTGCATTAATGAACTTCAGATTTTAGGCAGAAGAATGACCACACATCTAATACATTTCTGTAGTTCTTTAGTTTCATTTTCCTATTGTTTCTCAAACTAAATGCTGCTATTCCCACACGTTCATAAACTCACTGAAAAGTTACTACTGAGAACTCTTTTCTTGCTCACCATGAAACAAAAACCACAAATCTGAAACACACAGCCCAAATCCAGGTGAACAACTTAGGAGGGGAAACAGTAACTGGGATGGTTTGTAACTCTTTCCTAAGACATATACTTGCATATGAAAGGTTTTCCATCCCCCTTTAAAAAGTAAGAGCCAAAAATACAGCATATGGCTATCTAAAATATTATTTTAATTAAAAAATCAAGGAACTGAACAATGGAGCACAAAACTTCACAAACTCAGACATGTTTGCGTCTCTCCCCACATCAAAGAAATATTTAATAGAATGGCAGAGCTGTGCCAACTGAGATTTTGTTATTTTCTGTCCAGCACTGTAAGTACTGCAGCCAATCACTAACGCATTACAAGTTAGCACTACGCTACAGCAAATCAGCTCCACTGAACCCTGAGAAGTGGAGGCATGGGAAGGCCTCCGAAGCTGTGCAGCACACTGCCCCCCGCCTTGCCCCACGCCCTCACTGCACTGCTGTGCAGAGCATGAGCAGGTCCCCGCTACTGCTCCTCCAGGGCAGCTGCAGCACCTACACCAGCACTGCGCGGGTCCCAGGAGGACTGAACCCATCAAGGCGCAGCTGCAAAGATGGTGGCACATTTTCTATGGAAAGCAAACTGAAAGCCCAGGAGTCTGCAGCAGATGAGGAACAATCCCAATAGAACTCACCTGAAGAGGTCTCCAAACTTGCTTCGCAGGTGGCTGCAGGACACATACAGGTCATAGAGGTAGGCCAAAATACATCTTTCTGGGGAGGAGCACTCTGAGGGATTAACAACATGCTTCACTACTCCACACAACCTGCAAAGATAAAACCATTCTGAGTTCATTCCAACACACCTCATATCATTACGTGTCACAAAACCTTTGTTGGCAGGGTAATGGCAAACCTCGATGCACAGACTGATGGAGCCCACGTGAAGTTTGGTGTCACCTGTGAGCTCACATGGGGGCCAGAGGAGGGGACACAGAGGTACTGAGCAGCCCAGGGCACAACCAAGCAAGAGGGCAGCAAACCAAGACACAGCTCCCCACCATCCGCCGCGCTCCCGAGGGTGAGGTCCCACCGGCTGGAGCAGGCCGCAGAGGTGAGCCCCCTCACACCAGGCTGAGCATGGCTCTGAGCTGGCTTGCAGCCTTCCAGCAAGGGCTGCTGCCGCAGCTCACAGCGCCGCGCTCTGCTCAGTCTCACCACCTGAACCTAAGCACATATTTTATTTAACAATAACAACTGAAATACTTTCAGGAAAACGAGCTGCCACAAACCCTTCAAAGACTTGTGCAGTTTGCTCCGAGTTGAGAATGAGGCAGGCGTGGTAACGCCGCAGGACAGCAACGATGCACACGCACAGCCCCGTGGTGTAGCTCCCTGCCAGGCTGGACGACTTCAGCAGCAGCTCTGCCTCCACCACACTCAGCTCGTTCAGCAGCTGACAACATACAGCAGAACAATCAACTGAGAACAACTTCCAACATGTAAAATAGGGGCTAAAAAACAACAGTTAAGGAAAAACTGAACGGCAAACCAAAATGAAATTCCTTGCTTGCCAAAAAATGAGGGAAAGAGGCAGCCAAGTAAAGTACAGAATGTGCTCTGCAGAACTGTTTTTCAAAAGCAAGCAGCATTTCCGCCACCCAAATGCTTTGCTGTGTAACAAAATGCTTGAGCCTAAAACTGTGAAGCCTATATGAAAATATTATATGCTAAAATAATCCAGATTTTTTATTAATTACCAAAAAAAATACAGCTAGACTTTGTCTGTAACAAAGACAGGCAGGAGGGGAAGCATCTGGCATGCTGTTTCACAGGTTAGGAAGCTGAAATAGAGAAAAGCACACAGCAGCAAATCAGGAGAATGTGCTGTACAGCACTTTTTTCCTTCTGGTTTCACACTGTGTATCACAGCTGTGTCCCAATGTATCCATTCATAAAACAAACTCTTTGTACCTGTATTGCGAAGTCTATCAGTCCATTGATATTCAGTGCTGGTTCCATGAGATCAAAGATCAGCTGTATGTGGTGAGCCAGGGGGAGGTGATAGGATGTTCCTGAGGCAAAACTAGTTATTTGTTCGAGAACATTGCTGGAGATCTGTGAAAATGAATTTTGAAAGGCTGTATGACATCCAAGGGCTTCTCAAACACACAAGCGCTCCAAAAATCCTGCTTTGTAACTGCTAACAGCAAGTGACAGCACTTTCTAGATAACAGCACTAACGAATCATGTACAACCACAGAGCCTATGTGTTACTCTACTATCCTGCAAGTCAGTTATAATGCTTCCATATTTTCTAGAGTAATCATGCAGAAAATGCTGGTCTGCTGCTTTACAGCTGAGGGTCAAACGCCTCTTGACAAATACCTACTTTTAAAATGCAATTTTTGTTTCAAAGAGAGGCCAAATCTTTTTTTTTTCCAACAATGGCACTGTGATTTTTGTACAGCGATAACAACTCACACCTCACCCTGCGACCATAATGTGTGATAAATTCATTCAGAAGAAAAGCACTGAAGATGTGTTATAAATTAAATATCAGTTATTCACTGTTAGTCTTTTCCTAGGCTGCCCTCGGGATATCAGAAACAGTTTGAAACAGTAACAGCTGGAAGTGAGGAAAGCCTGTGCCCAGACATTGGCACCTGAGTCCCGACAGACGCCAGGAGCACCAAGCACACCATCCCCAGGAAGTTATTTCTGATCGCCATCCAGCTGCTAAGGCAGCCTGATGGTAGCAAAGGGCTGAGTACCAGCTTTAACAGCGAGGGACAAACAGACTGTATTATCCAGCTGTTTTCCACAGATAGACTCAACACGTTGCACAAACACACAGATGTGCTCAGCATCCTTCACACAAATGCAGGAACAGACCCTACACGTATGCAAGAGACTGGCTGATAAGACCTAATTTACCAATGAGCCCTAAACAAAGCTGTTAACTGAAACGTAAAATTCCAAATTTTCAATTAAAAAAATCAAACCTATAATAACCCTGAAAGCTTCTTGCAAACAAACCAACAAACAAAGTAAAGGCAAACAAAAGCATTCCAACAAAACAAATACCCACAGAAGCAGTATTTTAATATACCAACACAGCACTTTTTTCTCTTACCTTAAAAGAAGCAGCGATATTCCTAGCATATATAAAACACTTCTTAAAAACCCAGATTTGTCCCCTAATTGATAACTCTACAGCAGAACACAACAGGATACAATTTCATATGAGGGAAGTACCTGAGATGTCACCTGATGTTGGTCAAAATATGACAGCTGCTGCAGTTTTGTGAACACAGTCTCTAGAGTTGGAAATGCTTCTTGTTTGTTCTTCCTGGCTTTTTGCCCTTCATCCCCAACTTAACAGATAAAAGATTATTTTGGTCATTTTATATTTAATGGAGCCCTAGTAGCTACGCATTACTATCGCTTTGTAAGACATTTAACAGAAAAAACATCACTTATGACTACACAGATTCCTTCTTCCCTCAGTTTTCCACGTAACAATGTGAAAGCTACTTTAAGGTCATCAGTGCAAAAAATGTGATATTCAATAACAACTGAAAAATGGTCCCACTGTTTTGCTAGGAAGGCAAGCAATGCGTGGCCAGAGCACCAAGCTCCAGGCTTTATCCCCACACCGGTGCAGACAGCTTGGCTGCCATAATGCCGAGCAGGGCAGGGCAGCAGGCTGCACCTCATGCTGGGGCTGCACTGCTCCCATCATCTCTGCTACGGGATACCAGACAGCAGTGTGAAAGCATTTACCACCCGTTTCAGTAGTACTCTTCTTATTCAGAATCTTCAGGATGTCTTTGGTAATCTTCCTCAGCTGATGTCTTGCCTCATCACGCTCCTTGCCAACACCATAGAGGAGAATCATGCGCTGGTTACACTCATGACTTGAAGATTCATCCTGAAAAGAGCAGGAGTGAAGACTCTCATCACTGTTCTGTCGTCACCTGCAGAAGCCCAGCAGCCCAAATTGCAACAAGCAATAATGAATGTTTCATTGCAAAAAGCATTTCCTGTGACTATCACTGGGGAGGAAACAGCACCGAGCGAAACTGCTGAACAGCCAGGTTCAGAACACAGAGGGAATACTCTGTTACTGCCATCTGGTACCACACGTGCTACAAAGACAGGGCCAGGAGACGCACACCATGTCCACCCCCAGCCCCACGGCAGGCAGCACTGAGCGCGCAGAGCACATGTCCAGCAGCTGCTCCTCACTGCTCTTTGTACAACCCACCAAAAAGCCGTCTGACTCTAAGACAGTATTTTGTAAATCCAAAGGAACTGACGTGTGCACAGTTTACTGAAACTCTAACTACTTACATTTAGTCTTCTACTACCATCTATCACACAAAGTTGATGCCAAATTTGCTCAGCAAATTATAAAAGGTGTAAGTATTTTTAAATTATAAAATAAAATCACCTCCAATAAGAAGGAGGGCTGTGTACAAAAGTAGTAACAAACAGCTCCACACAAATCACAGACCAGAGATGGGAGCACAACTCCACGCTCAGGAAAGTTGTGCCGGCTTACAAAATACATGATACCATCTCCTTTAAAAACAGCAGCTCTATTCGTAGGTCAAAAGCAGGAAGTAAACCTCTAATTGTATAGAAAGTTCTATTTCTCTCTCTGTTCTGGAGGAAACAAAAGCAGAAGCACTGATGGCGTCACCTGGGATCAGCAGCTGTCCTCCCGGCTAAGGAGCCAGACCCTGCACAGCAGCCCCGGCACTGCAGCAGCTGAGGCCCCCCGGCTCCAGGCACTCCCAGAGCGCTGCTGCAGCACCAGGAACCACAGCAACCCAGCACGGCAGCGCTGCTCGGCAGCACGCTACGGTAACCCGCTCTCTGATTTCTGCTTGTTTTCTGATGCTGCATGCCTGGGGAATCCTTCCTTTCTTAGGGCTGGACGTGGCAGCCGGATCTGCCACGCACTTCAGGGCAAAAGCAGATTCCAGTGCTCCTCTCAAATCCTTATCGATTGAAACTTGGCAGCTCAGTGAGGGCCGTGTCGGGATGCTCAGGTGCTGGCTGACCTTGCTTTCAAAGACAGCGCTCGCCCCAGCCAACTGCTCTCCCCACAACCGCATCGCTGCACACCCCAAAGCGGCCCCTTTGAGGACACACGGCGCACACCCGCCTCCACAGCAGGCACAGCACGGCCTGCCGGCTGCACGTGCTGATGGCTGCAGGACCTGCAATGCCACGCAGCTCCACACCGTGGGTCGTCGGTGCTTTCTGCAGTACCATGTTGGATAGAACAGCTGACTTAGAAAAGTGACAGGAAAAACTAGTTGGGATGCTGTAAATTAATTCCTATACAAGTAAAGCTACAAAAGCCTTCACAGACCATGCTGGCAAACGTGCACCCGCCACAGTAACACCCTGATGTCCGAGAGCTGACATCTCAGCTGCACAGCACCCACCTGCCCCCTCTCCCAGGCAGCCTGCAATGCCCGACTGCCACAGCTGTCTCCTGACTCCGAACCCACGCTGGGAACCTGCAGGGCAAGTGGCCATCCCTGCATCTGGGGGATGTGTGGGGGGAATGGTAGAGAGGGCTGTGAAGGTGTCCGACAGTAGGGCTGGGGCACCGACAGCCAGGGCAAGAAGGGAATTACTTTTACATCGGCTTCTCTCTACCAAACGTGCACCCAAAAGCAGTTCCGCTGCTACCTCTTTTCCACATTAAGAAGGACGTGGAAAATGATGTTTGCCCTTTCTCCTTGGGATCAGAGGACACCATCCAGGCAGTCACTGCCGCAGGCCCCACGTGGCAGAGCAGGCGCAGCCAAGTGGAGCTGGCAGCCCCACAGCCCACCACAGCAGCAGGCCTCTGCCCATCCTATCCCACACCTCCTCGCTGCCCTGGCAGGCAGGGACCCAACAGCCAGGACAGCAGCTCCCCTCGGCCTGGCCAGACCCATGGCCATGCCCAGCACTGCCTGCTCCACCCTGCCATCCTCAGAGGAAAGCAGCACAGGTGGCAAAGTCCAACAGAAATATTCCCTGTATAAAAATGAAAAATAGACTAAGAAGACCGAAATCATAAAAGGCACAATCTCCAGCTTCACTACTTTTTACTTTTCTTCTTCTTTTGTTGTTTCTGTTTTTTAGAAGGAGGGTGGAAAAGACGAAATGCAAACAAAAGCCACGAGCAACTTCAGCTACCCTATCAATGGCAGCAACTGCACCAGCGACAACAGAATCAGACAGGTCATCTTCCCTTTGCTTTATACTCTTCTCTTCCTGGTGGGTCTCACTATGAATGGCCTGGCAACGTGGATCTTCTTCAAAATATCAAGTAAATCCAACTTCATCATCTTCCTCAAGAATACTGTCATTTCTGACATCCTCATGATTCTGACTTTTCCATTTAAAATCCTCAGTGACGCACAGTTGGTACCGTGGGTGCTGAGAGGATTTGTGTGCCAGGTCAGCCAAGTCGTATTTTACTTCACCATGTACATCAGCATCTTGTTTCTTGGGCTGATAACCATCGACCGCTATCAGAAAGCCACCTCGCCATTCAGAACATCAACCACAAGGAGCCTTCTAGGTGCCAAGATCCTCTCCATGGCTATTTGGATATTGATGTTCATTCTTTCATTACCCAACATGATTCTAACAAACAAGAAGAAAACACCTAAGAATGTAAAAAAGTGTGCTCTCTTGAAATCTGAGTTTGGCTTAGTCTGGCATGAAACCATAAACTACATCTGCCAATTTATCTTCTGGGTTAATTTAGTAGTCATAGTCGTATGCTACATACTTATAAGCAAAGAATTGTATAAGTCCTATCAGAGGACAAGATGCACAGGAAGACCATCCAGAAAATCTGTAAATCTGAAGGTTTTTATCATAATCGCAGTGTTCTTTATTTGTTTTGTGCCATTCCACTTTACCAGAGTTCCCTACACTTTGAGCCAAACAAGGAATGTTTTTGACTGTTCTGCAATGAACACCCTGTTTTACTTAAAGGAGAGCACGCTGTGGCTGACATCGCTGAACGCTTGCCTAGATCCATTCATTTACTTCTTCCTTTGCAAGTCGTTTCGAAAGTCCTTGCTAGGCATGCTGTGCAAGCACACCGCGTTGCCAGAACTCGGAGCACAGACAGCGGGGCAGAATGAAAGAGACGACACTGAGGATACCCCACTTTAGCACAAAGGACCACCCACACCCCTGCCTGGCCATGTATGTTTCCCTGGGGGCAAGGGGAGCAGAAGAATCCTGCTAAGGCTAACTACAATTTCACCTGCACCTTCACAAACTGCTCTACAGACGAAACACAGATCCATGGAGCCAACATCACCAGTTGCAGAAAGGACAAAAATTAGAACAACTGCATACAACAAGAGCACCATCTGCTCACATGCTTCACATTTGGCAGAGTTGCTGGGAAAAAAGTTTGAATTTATAGTTGGGGCTGTAAGAAAAAATTAAACCAGTGTCACAGAACGCTACTGAACAGAAGATGAGCTGCAGAGATTTTGCAGAAACAGCTTAATTTGGGCCAGAGGAAAGTCTGTGACAACAAAGAATGGATGTAGATAAACGCAGTAACAAAAATAGCTTTTCAGTATGGGAAGTTGCCACTTAGCATCCAACCATCAGACAAACAGAAATGCAGCACATCTGTAGGTAAGCTATTTGCCTGTGCAGATGTTTAATAACAGCATAACGTTTTGCTTATCTCAGTATATGCTTGCAATTCTTAACCCACTGACCAAAAATCAGTAGTTGTTCATCAGGGAAAGTTACTATGTAGTCAGGCTTGTCTTAATGCGACTTCAATCTTCAAATATTTCACCTTTGTAGATAAAAATAACTTTCATAGAGAAAGATACATTACATTTAAAAATGCACAAAGGCTTGATTTACAGAATATTTATATCTTAGGGAAAGAAAGACTCATGGTAAAATCTTTACTAATCATTAAGGACTGCTTTCTTGCACTAAGAAACAATTTTAACCACTTCTCTTCATTTGGAAAAACGAGAACAAGCAGGCTGGAATTTTCAGGAACAATCATCATACAAACCCTAAGCTGATGCAATGGATAAGGGCTCATTTATCATCACAGCAAAACAGCTCGCATTAGAAACATGTGCCACCACCACATCAGTGTGCAGACCGCCCACCCAATGTCCTGTCCACCCATCTCTGACAGTTTCTGCCCCTTGGCGGGGCACAGGGAGTCTTCAGGACTGATATCCAACTTCCTAAAACATTAAAACACAGTTCACACATGTCAGCACTCAGCCTCAGAGCTGATGCATCTGCTATAACCTGTCAGCACAAATCAAGGATTTCACAAAGCCTCCTGTGCACAGATGTTGTACATTCCAGCATCAAAAACACGGTGCTGTTACATCCCTGGAACCAGCATGCAGCCACTTCACTGCATGCTTTCAGCACCCGCTTGGGAGCCAGTAGGGACGTGCAAAATTCCCAACACACTGCCCACATTTCTTGCACACATGGAGAGAAAGTGGCAGTTATCTGGCAGATGCCTCTCCTGATGAGCTGGAGTGTTCAAACAATAGGTACTGCAGCTCTCTGCGTACCACACGGATGCCACTGACGCTGTACACAGGCACTCAGTACCTGCCTCTTCAGTTGGGAGCAGCATCAAGATATAGGAGAAAACATGGTGGCTCTCCCTTGGAAATCAGCACTATGCAATGAACCACCTCAGCTCACGTAGTCCTGGTGCATGACCAGAAGTCAGGGCAGGCAGCCAGGGACACATCAGGATGATGGCAGTGAGAAAGGGCACCTTCACCTCCACCATTCCAGGGGCTCTGCCCTCTCTGCCCAACACTGATGTTGACATCTGCATGCACATCTACAGCACACTGTAGCCACTCCACACAAACAGAAATCCAGAAGGCATGCCTGTCTTCACAGATGTGGTAATTTTTCCTTTGTCAGTAGAGAAAGTTCTTCCTGACAGAGAACAAAAGGAAGACAGAAAGGCAACAAAAAACATAATTAAGTAACTTGGGTGATACATGAAAATCAGGAAGGAAACGGCACACCACTGCCAGCAGAAAAAGTCTCTTCTTTCTACACATTTCCTCGCTGATACAACTTTGCTCCAGGCTCCTGTCTACAGAGGAAGCAGATAACCAGAGACCGTCCTTGAAACAGCTGTGCCAGCTGTGCTCAGGTGTTTGTGCTCTCGCAGCGCCCCGTGGCGTGGTGGAGCACTCGGGTGCCTTGTTTGCAGATGTGAGGCTGACAGCCAGCAGGCGCATCTTATTCTCAAAAATGTTTAAACCTGTGCTGATAAAGGAAGAACTGTGCGTGCTGGGTAAGAAATACCAGAATTCGCTTTCCCAGAGGCACCTGGGGGGCTTTTTAACCACAACCACAAAATCTCTACTCCTTGTTAGACAGATGGTAACTCCATGTAAAGACAAATGGTTCTCTAGGCATTCTACTGTTATAACCTTTCAACTCTTCACTACTCTGCAAACAACCCCTGACAAAGTTTTACATTTAATGTTGGTCAGTTTGTTTAATGCACATTTGAGAGATTTTTGTGTATTTGTATAAACCTGCTAATAATAATAATGAGGAATGTGTCATCCTGAATACAAACTGTCATACTTTACATCGTCTCTCCCTTTTTTATCCAAGTCTATTTTGAAAAAAGGGAAACTCTGCAAACTAGAGTACCAGCAGTGACTCCAGCACAGCGCCCCGCTCTGCACTGTGCCACTGCGACACTGCAGTCACCCACCTGGTCTTCCCAGTGCTCTACATGCTTGTCTTCCTGCTGGGACTCACACTGAACAGCCTGGCTATTTGGGCTTTCTTCCATATTCCAAGTACACTGACTTTCATTGTCTACCTGAAAAATAACTTAGTATCTGATTTTATAATGACTCTGATGCTTCCCCTGAAAATCCTAACAGACACTGGCCTGGGACCATGGCAACTGAAGGCCTCTGTCTGTTGCTTTTCAGCCACAATATTTTATGACACCACGTATATTCGCATAGTGCTCCTCAGTCTCATTGCTTCTGATAGGTTTCTCAAGATCACGAGACCTTTCAGGAAGTTCTGGGTGCAACAAGTTCAGCAAAGATCCTCATGGGTCTGGTCTGGCTCTTCTTCCTGGTTCTCTCTGTGTCAAACATGATCCTATCGGACAAGAAAGCAACACCGCAGTTGGTGAAGAGGCGTGCTTCACTGAAGAGCTACCTTGGATTCAAGTTGTCGATTACATCCACAGATTTGTCTTCTGGGCTGTCCTCGTTCTTACGCTTCCATGTTATGTAATTATTGCCAAAAAGGTGCACAAGTCTTACTTAAAAACATGGAAGAAAGAAAGCAAAAAGAAACAAAGGGTCAAGGGGAAAGTATTCATCATTTTCACTGTGTTCTTCTTCTGCTTTGCCCCCTTCCATTCCCTACATGCTGAGTCAAACGACAACCCAGATGGACTGCTGCCTGCAGCACCAGCTTTCTGTTGCTAAGGAGAGCACTCTGGCTAGCTGCCACACACACCTGCACCGACCCTTTGATAGACGTGTTCTTGTGCAAACCATTCCCAGCAAAAACGCTACGCAGGAAAGCAAACACACTTCAGAGAACAATTCATACGGACCCAAGAACTGAACTGGATGCAGGAACCTTGGCCATCAAATCTTGATTCTGTAGCTTTACACTCTGGAGCCTTCGTACATCCACGGAGGAATTAAGAAATCTGTTTTACTGCTGCTGTAGAAAACTGAAGGATGGTGGTGCTGTAATATTTTAATAAAAAGGGCAGGCTGGGTTTCCATATTTATGCTCACTCCTTACCCACAACAGGTGAAAAGCCACCCCTCCAACTGCCAGCTGATCTGACAAGGGTCTTTCCGCAGGCTGTTCCCTTTCTCATTGATACCCCATCAGTAACCAGCTGGGGAAGCCCAGCAGTGTTTGAGATGTGCCCGCCTGGCCACAGCGCCGCTGCACTCATACCACAGAGATGTGTATCGCTTCCGATCACTGACGACTTCACAGCTGTAACCACATCATTCTGAACTGCCTGCATCAATGGTGCGTAACACTGCTCAGCCTGTGGCCCTGCACTGCTGCGCCGGTGCTGCGCAGGTAACAAGAGCAGGGGCTTTTCTGGTTTGGTCGATAAGTCACATCCACTCCACATAATACAAATGGTTGTCTATGAATTAGCGTACCTTCATATCACTTAAGAACAAGCTATGGAATAGTTTGATGTGCTTCGCACAAAACAAACAAAAAAACACCATTTCTTATTAGTACTTCACAGCTCAGTGGCTACAGCTGCTTCTAACAATTACGCTTTATTTGGAGCAAAACCCAGAATTTCTCACCCCGGCGCCAGGCTGGCTGGCAGGGCACGGGGCGGGGAGGAGAAACCGCACTTGGCAGAGGGAAGGAGGCCAGGCTCCCTGTCCCTCCCCACCTCTGAAACAACTACCTTCCTGCCGCCTACCCATTTCCTCACCCTTCCTCTCCACCCCCAAAGAGAAGTTAGCAGAGGCCACTGCGGCTCTGCAGCACCTCAGTACCTGAGCAGCCACCAAGGCTGGGCCAGCAGAGGCCCCAGAACTGCAAAGGGCAACTGCTCAGGCGACACGATGCTGCAGAAGCAGCCACAGCAGAACACCACCACTTGCTCCCTTCCATCGGCCTTGCTGCTCACTGTAACTCCAGTGCCACCCCTGCTGTTCAGGGTACCCCTCCCACCCCCCTACTCCTTCCTGTGCCCCCCCGCCCCTTCTGCCCCACCACATCAGTGTGTGCTCACAGCACTCCCACCTGGTTACACCACAGGGAGCCCAGTACTGTGTCCAGACGTCCCAGAGAGCCCAGTGCCATGCTGAGATGCACCAGGCCCTATTGCAAACTACCCTTCTTGGGCTCTCTTACCACTCTGGTGCTCACCTCCTATGCCAGATGCTATGATTTCCACTCAATTGCTGGTTTTAGACTGTCTGTTTACAGCAGCATAATGCACTTGCACAGGTTGCTCCATAGAGCTTGATTTTTTTCAAAGTTGTCTTTAGATTATTGCATATAATTACATGTGTCTGTAGGACTCCCTGTCTCTACCACACAGCTGGATGCATCACTCAGCAATTTCAGCTCATTGTATCTCCTCCACTAGGCACAGTAGTGCTTTCTTTAATGCAACACTCATTTACAACTGGAAACTGAACTAATCCCTGGCCAGCCTCCAATTGGTTCAGCACTGCTCTACCGATCAGTGTTTTCTCAAACAGTGCCTTCTCCTCGGGATTAAATACTACTCAGGAATTAATTTCTCTCTCCTCTCCCCCTCCCCCCCCCCCCCCCCCCGCCTTTAAGAGGATTAATTTGGCTACTTTAATTAAAGTGAATATACCAAATTCTTAGCTGTTAAAACACTCCCCGCTTTAGCAACTGCCTGAAGAAATGCACGTTTTGCTGCTCGGAACGCAGCACTCCCGTTACTGCTGTGTGCACACTGGCAGCACACAGGCACAGACCAGCAGCCCGCGCCTATGGGTGGGCGTAGGCACAACACGGGCAGGGGTGGGTGCTCCTCCAGCGAGGGCTGTGCCGGAGGTTCCGAGGAGCCTGAGGCAGCCTCTCAGGATGGTAGCAAGCAGCCGGTTCCCAAGGTCTGCCACGGGGAAATGCTCACTGACTGGGAGGCCAGGACATCTCGTTGATCTCACTGATCCACTTTCAGGAGAAGCCCCCTAAATTCTAACGGTCTAACAGATTTTAGATCCCTGCCTCCAGACAGAAGTAAAACTACCTCAGCGTTCCAGTCTCTCCTTTTTGAGGCTCAGAACAGCGGCGCAGTGCTACCTTACCTCTCACACGAGCAGAAGTGAGCCCCGAGCTCAGAGCTGCCCCACTGCGAGCGGCCGGCAGCAGCACAGCACCAGGGCTGCTTGCGGAGCTCCGCAGGGCTCCTCGCTGCCATCCGGGAATCCGTCTCATCCCCGTAACGCTTACAGCACGCTCAGAACAACAGCTGCTATTTTTCCAAATCTGAATTTCCCCCAGCTGAACTCAGAAAGGTGCCGACACCCGTGCGCCAGTGCTACCGAGGTATGAGAGCAGTTACACAGCACAGAGCAAAGCTGCACCGCCCCGACGCGGCGCACACAGCCCATCGTCGTCGTGATGCAGCACCAAGTTCGCATTTGCTTGGCTCACCTGCAGTCCAGGTGAGAAGCCCCCACAGCCCAGAAGAGGGAAGGCTGGCAACTGGTCTTGGGCTTGTTTGGACAAACGAGCCTACAGCAGGCTCCCAGGCTCTGGTTTCCCATGAAAACTACCGGCACTCGTTCTAAACATTTCACAGGTTTTTGGGTTCCAGAAGGGGAAACACAGGGCACCAGGAAGACAAGTTTTGTAGGAAATGCATCTTCTTTGGGTGCACAACGGCTAGCGTATAGTTCTTTTTATTTATTACTCTACTTGCTTCTATGAAAAAGAGAAAGCCATTGCCAGAGACACCTACAATTTAGCCCTCCAGATTTTGAGTCAGAGGGACAATAAGCTCATTCCTGAACATCTCAGGACAAATTTTACACTTCACACATGTCCTGACTGCCCAGCGCCAATACAAAGCCCTCCACCAGCACTTCTGTGACCCAGTTTTGAGAAAGCTCTCGTGATATACAGCGTACTTCAGTTCACTTGGAATACAGAAAGAAAATTTGCATTGTGAATAAGAGCTAGGAAGCCAAGCCCAGCAGCCAGGATACTCCCCGTATGACTGTTCATGAGCCAGCAGGGCCAGCAGGTTGCATGTGAAGACTGCAGGCTCTCAAACTGACTTCTGGCCCCAGAAGGGATCATCAGCCAGAGCGTGCAGCTGGAGGGACCTACAACACAGCACAAGGATGGAGAAAGAAACGAGCTTTCTCCAAGTGAGCTCTTAGCTCCTTTGAGTCCTTAGCTCCCTGCCTTTCAGCGGCAGCCACCGAGCAGGGGCTGCATCAGACCTCCATAGGAAAGGAGGTGCTGGAGGCTCCCAAGGCATTTCCAGGGCTCAGCACCTCCTGCACACAGAAGCACAGCACGCCAGGTATCTCACCAGTGCTACAAGCTCTCAGAATTCCACCATTTTTTCTTTTTCAAAGAAGAAAAAGTGATTCTCAATATCTGGGTGGCAAATCTGCTTAAAAAGTAAGCCCACAGCTTGTACTGCCGATGTGATAGTAAAGGAGTTTTACAGTAAAGCAACACAATAATTACTGTAATAAAGTTGTTCAGACTCTCGTGGCATCTGAGAATTGCTCAGTAACCATCAGAACACAAGAAGGGACATCCAGCCTTTCAGCAATGACAGAGTTACAAGTCAGCCCTCGGTGTCTCAGTACACCACAGCCCCACATCTTGTTGGCGCTGCTTTTACGTAAGCTCCATCCACAGCATCTCTCTTCTGTGTGCAGACTTGCCTAAACCTGCTCCCACCTGAGAACCACCACACAGCTTCTCCAATTTAACAGCCTTCTGGGGATGCTGCAGCAGAGCTTATTAACACATTTGGCCTTACTAATATATCAAAACATGGAGATTTTAAAGAAAAGGTGATGTGCAATCACACTACATTCAAAAAGACAAAAATATAGGACATCAAGTACTGAACAATTGGATCTCTGTAAGAAATTGCTTCTCTTTTCCCTTTTTTTCTCCTCCCTCTTCCCCACAGCACCTCCCACAGCGCTGCTTAAGATCCCAAAGACATTCCCAGTACCAGAGATGCCTGAGGTCCTGAAGCAGCCGCATGAGGCTGCCCACTGCTGTGGGCACAGTCACAGCAATGCTGGGAGCACGACCAACACATCTGGTCAGTGCCTGAGCTCAGCGGTCCTTAGAGCAGCACAGACCCCAGATACTGGAATTCAGGGTTGTTCAAACATTCCAGAGAGTGAATAAAAAAGGAATGGAGGAGGTAGGTTTCTCTTGCCATATCCAAGTTGTGTGCAAGCAACAAGGACCACCAGTTCATGTCAGAATACCCAGCTCCTGAGATCAGATCACAACTGCACAAGTATAACTTGTGCTCCTGCCGCCTCCCTTTGCATTATCTGTTTTGCCTTGCAAAAGCTGGTCTTCAAAGATGAACCTTGTCAAAAGTCTCCTGTGATCAGGGACTGTATCTGATTAAGGTCCTGAGGCAAGTAAGAACCTTACAGATTGCCCAGCAGCGAGCAGAGAGCAGAAATGCGAAAACGATCGCAGGATTCCCCTGCACACGCAGCCAGAGGAAGCGGCGCACCACGGGTATGGCAGCCGGCGGGCCTGGCTCTGCCTCAGCAGGGCTCCAGGCAGCTGCCAAAGGAACTCGCGCAGAAGGCTCTGATGTCAGAAAAGTAGGGCTGGGGGTTCCATCACCCACAGCCTGGGGGAAAAGAGAACAAAGTGCGCACAGAGAAGGCCAGGCAGAACAGACACAGAAATCAAGGAAATGCAGTGTGGCAGCCATTGCTCTGGAAGCGCCGTTCGGAAGATTAATTTTTCTCCTGAATATTCAATGGAAGGAGGGTGCTATCTGTATTTGTTTTCTATTTAAGAAGGCTGCAGAAACGGGGAATCAATCACTTCATCCTCTACTGACACACAGCAACATTTTCCCTTCTGTAACCGCTTCAGTGCTCATTTCAGAGCTCCCAGGGCAGCACGTTGCCCTGCTCGGGACGCACACCAGGACCGGCAGCACTGCACCGCAGGAGCCGGCGGGCCCAGGGTCAGCCTCAGAGAGCACGGTGACAGCAGGAAGCAGGGAGCTAACAGGCAGCCCAGTCATTTCAGCTGAAATTCTTAGTTACAGACTTCACATTTCACTTTCATCCTGCTTTTGGATGAGAGAATCTGTTCAAAGCACAACTTTAAAGGCGTCTAAATGCAGTCAAATTAATAACTGACATGATAATCTTGATTAGCAGGTATTTGCATCTACCCAGCACCAGAGCTCTCAGCCTCGCGTTCAGCTCGCACTCGCTGCGCAGACGAACAGTCCTAGCTGGAAGGCACGGGCACGGCTGCACAGGTGGCAGCGCACAGCGCACTGCCCGGGGCAGACAGCAGCCCACCCCTGGGTGAATCACGGCTGCGTCCCAGGCCTGGGCTGCTCCGGAGCCGGGCGCGAGCGCGCTGCCTACCCGGCATGTGAGTCATTCCCGGGAATGAGAGAGCCAGTTGCTCCAGTTGCTCCTGGCCAGGTGAATTCTGCCTCTCTGATCAGGTACCACAAAAAAAGGCGACTGGAAGCACAGAAGCTTACTTCCAGATATGGTTTATTTAACCACCTTAGCACAAGAATACTCTCGTGACTGTTTCTAGTCTCAAGATGCATTTTGGAGGAGTCTGAGGCACTTCCGCGATGCAGCTCAGAGACAAACGGAAGGCGACGGCGGGGACAGGTAAGAGATTTCTGACCGTCTGAAAAGCCTTTGATAGGTTGCTCTGTACGTTTTCCCTTTCTTAACCCCTAACTGAAAAGGAAGTGGGAATTAAGACAAAGTTGCTGAAAAATCAGACAGAGAGCATAAACTGAGTATCAGATAACTTAAAAGCGGGAGGAAGTCTCAAGCAGTGAAAACTTCCAATCTTTTATTAATTCAGTGGTGAACGTTACTTGTTATTTTTCTCCCATGAGAAAAATACAGATCTATTTCTACTAATTATTCCTTCTGAGATACTGTTCAAAGTGCAAGAGGGTCTGTGGTTTTAACGCCTTGCTTCCTGACACAGGTTAAGTCACATCGCGTAAGATCCAGTAACCAGAACATCTGAACCTCTGCCTGAGGATCGCATTCGATCCTTCTGTCCTCGTTCAGTACAGGAAAGCGTACTTGAATTCTTTTAATTACTTTGTACAGAATGAAGGTTCTCTTCCTTCATGCTTCACTCCGGTCGTGTTAAAACTTGTCAGGTTCACTGGAAAAACCACATAGCTCTGAGCAGGCAACTCACACTGCGTGTCGGATCTGTCTCAACGTTCGGGATAGGCACTCTCACAGATCCCTCTCATTTAACAAGTACTGCAGATTGAAGTGGCTGTGCTCAGCGACAAACAACTGCAAACAGCAGCGCAACTGGAGGTTTTATATTTCGCAGAAGTGGCTTCCATGGGTGTGCTACAGGGACGCAGAAACCTTTTTCTCATTGGGCACGCTCGGTGTTACTCTCATAGGTTTCACATATCGTCCCATCACTCCAGAGAAGATTTTGCAATCTTCCTTCACAAACAGGGATGCCAGGAGCACTGGCACCGGAGCCAGCAGCCGCTTGGCACAGCGCGGCCCGTCTGAGGGCCCACTGCAGTGAGCAGCCGAGGGGTGCGGAGAGGTTTCAGGCAGAAAGCGTCCGTTTGCACTCGGGGTGCGTGGGAAGCAAGCAGCCGCTCTCGCAGCACTGTGCCGATTCCTGCCTGCCGCCCGCGGCTTTCCCTCCCATCACGGCCCGCTGCCGTCTCACCCTCGTGCCCTCCCAGGCTGCCGGGGCATCCCCAGGGCAGGGCGGCAGCAGCAGGCAGACCAGCTCACCCGGTGCCCGCGGCGCAGCCTGTGCCGGCACGCAGCCCCGCAGCACGCAGCCTGCTGGGCAGGGCCGGGCTCTCCCAGCCCAGACGGCCGCGGCGGCCCTTCGCTCCTGCGCACGGCGGCGGGACACCCAGGCCGGCCACGAGGAACTCAAGGTGTGCCGCACTTATGAGAGTTCTGGGGCCAGGCGAAGATGCGCCCAATGGGAATTGAGGTCCGCAGTTACTCGCTGCCATCACCACGTCCCTGCCAGGGGACCAGAGCTGCTCACCCAGCGCTGCCAAAGCAGCGCAGCAGGATTTCAGCACTTCATTCCCTCATCCCAGCTGTCTCGGCCCTTCCTACCATTACACATCCCAGCATCTTCTTAAAAAATAAAACCACAAGTCCTGTGCTGCGAGGAGCAGGCAGACACGTCTGATCAGCCCTGGACCTGGAAGGACACCATCACAGCAGCACACTGCTTCTTGCTTTTCCTCGGGAAGTGCTGCTGGCACACTCAGGTGAGAACAGTGAGCGCAGCGCAGCCCGGCCCACACCGCCCTCACACAGCACCGCCGCCATGGGCGCAGCGCCGGCAGCTCCTACAGGACACCAGTGCTGCCATTCCCCACACGTACCTTTTCTGGCTTTGCTGCCAAACATGGTGAGCCCATGTTAGCAATGTGCACTGAAGCACAGAAAAACTCAGCTGACTGCAGCAGATGTGGACTTATGTGGATTTTGTCCTTTTGTAACAGGAACTAGTACTGCATATAAAAGAAATAGAAATTCTGATGCAAAGTAAAAAAAAAAAAAAAAAAAGCCTGAAAGTGAGTCTAGAATGACTTCAAAACACCAGTCAGCATTGCCTACATGTGTGCACCAGCATTTTATTCTTACCTTCTTGCAGCATCCCCTGCAGCACCTGGGAGACATGGCCAGCACGCAGTGGCCAGACCTGTGCCATGCAATCACAAGCCTTCATCTTTTGCTGACCTACACAATATCTTGATTGCATTTAAAGTTCCGTTGCAAGTTTTTCAATCCTGTTTCCCATCGCACAGAACCAACATCCACACTCACAATGCAGCACTATTCAGCAGAGGCTCCCATGCCCACTCGAGCAGCCATCCCCCACTGCAAAGGGCCTCCAGCCTTCGCTCTCTGCCAGGTCAGTGCATTTCTAACAGCTTCTTAACATGCAGAAGACTGACTCTGGGATAACATCACACAGGAGGAACAGCTTATGGAACGACAGGAACCCTCTGACAGTCTGACTGTGGGGGTGGTCAGACCTGCTGCTGCTCTGGGCAGAGAGCTGGATCGGACCATCTCCAGATATTTGTGCCTTCTGACCTCACCCAGTCTACGATTCTGGAAATGGCATCCTCCTCTTGAAGGAGGGGGGAAAAGAACTATATATATTTCTACAGTTATCAGCACAACAGTGGTAGGCACCCAGGAGGGGCAGCTGAAAGGCAAAGCAGACATACAAGCTTCCGCCAAGAAGGGAAAGGCATGGAACTGATCTCCAGCATCATCCACATCACTGCCATCCTGCTGACATCACGTGGAAGATCAGAAACAACATGTGGAGAGAGAAAGAGCCAAGGCCAATAGCACAAGGACAAAGATGATGAAGATTCAGGAAGGAGGGTGCTCTTCTAATTGCCAGATGAGTGAGAGAAAGCAGTGGCAGGTGCAGGAGAAACAAGGGAGAGGGGAAATGGTGTGTGCTGTGCCATGGCGAGGCCTGCAGCAGCCTGACTGCACCTCGCATGGCAGCTCCTAACAAGGGCTCAGGGACAGCAAACTGAATGGGCTGCAGCATGGCTTCTGCTATCAGCAGGTTCTGCACAAGCAGAAACGACCCAGTAGCATCTTCTAGACAGAGACAAAGGAAGCGCTTCAGAGCTAATCCCTTCCTCCTGCCTAATTAGAGGCTGCCGTTCCAAGAAAACATTCATTATCCCAACCCCAGCATTGTCCTCCCTTCGTTTTCAGGGGGGAAAAAAAAAAAAAAAAAAATCAATTGCAACACTTCACTCCTCTGCCACCAACAGCCCTTCATCTGCAGCCCAGTACGGGGCCTTTCTGCTGCCAATTCTCTCCTAAACCCTCATGTAAAAGCAACTGCAGCCTATAAGAGAGATGCCTGAGCACTACACTTCATACCACACTGCTTTAGAACTGGCAAAGTGCTGGTCACCAAAGAACCAATGCTGAGGATCCTGTTGCTCTCCCTCCCATTTTTTAAGTTCAGCAGACTGAAAATCTCAACAGAAGATTTACTGACCGGGTGCCCACGGTCCTTGAGGCACACGGCAGCCCACTAAAAGTATCTGCTTCAGAAAGTTACCACTGAGCAAAACCAAAGAAAACAGAGCAATCAGTATTTGAGATGAGGATCTGCAAGGCTTAGAACCACTCAACTTCAGTTCTGCTTTGCAAGTCTGTCCTGAGTTACAGACAATAGCCTGCACACAGCCAACCGCTATAGCCAGTCTGCCAGCTGCAAAGCACAGCACAACAGAGCAGGACCCATCCTCAACATGACAGTTGTGCCCCTGATTCTGGGTCAAAAAAAGATGCATATTTTTCTTATCAATGCAACCAAAGATCTGAAAGCATTTCTTCAGCATCACTTAGGAACCCTTATACATATTTAAGAGGAAAGAGAACTCATGCATCTTTAGGTTGCCAAATGAGTTGGCAAAATCAAAATTGGCAACAATGAGTTGCCAAAATAGACAGCCTTATACCAAAGACTAATAACTTCTGCTAGGGTTCGTAACTGTGCATGGAAAATCCTATTCAAAGTAAGCAATATTAATCCATGAACTTTAAATGATCTCAAAAGACAGAAAAATTAAGGACAAACTTGATAATTCAGGCAGCAACCTGAACAGGCCTCACGTCAGACCCATCCCACATACTGGAAAATTAGGGTTCATAATCATTCACTTGAAATTAATATTTAAAAATCATTTGGACAAAATATTCCAAAATTGATGTTGAAAAAATAATATATACATATATATATATTATTTTTTTTTAAACTAAAGAAGTCACGTTATGCTATAGGTATGGCCCTACCCCCTGCTGAGCTTAACACCTGGTGGCAAGAGTGGCAAACGGAGAATTTCACATATAAGCAGCATTACTTACTCCCACTGCAGCACCCACTGCAGGCCCCCCAGAAACTGGACAGCAGAACAGAGTTACAGGTACAAGCCAAACGCGGAGTTTAAGGAGTATCTGCAATAAAGCAATGCCAAAGGCTGCTGCAGAAAGCAGAAATGAGCAATGGAGCTGGTTACTCAGATGCATATGCACTGTACTTTAACCTTTACGGCAAAGGATTAAGAAGGACTAACACAAACTTGAGCGACTGACACGGGAAACTTAAATCTTGCCAGGAATTGCTCATGGAGGGTTTTTCCCACAGCCAGCTCGTGGGCCAAGTGCTGTGAGGGCAAAAGGCTCTGTTAGCAATGGCAGGGACCACTCCCCCACTGCAGGTACGGTGGCACCAGGCTTCGCTGAGCACAAGCGGATAGCAGAGGATAGGCTCTCAGCAGGAGCTCTCCCGCTGGCAGCAAGCTGTACTGCAGCTAGCCAGAGACGGGGCTGCTGGTCACAGCTGCTGAAAGAAGCCTGGGATGGAAGGGAACTTCCAGGAGGAACCTAGAAACCAAGAAGTGGGGTTTGTATTAGATACTGAGGCAGACGTGAAGCTCTCTGAGCCGAGGCACTGGTTCCTGTTTCTGGGTATGACTAAGCTGCCAGGCACTGGAGCCCACAGCTGCAGTCATGCCTTGCTCCTGTTCCTTAGCCTCTTGAAGTTCAGTCAGGGGTGGCAACGCATCTGCTGTACGCAGAGCTGCCTGCACACCTCCTGGGAAGGCAGGAATGGGGAGCAGCAAGTGCAGAGCCCAGGGAGGGTGCTTTCAGTCTCCTCCCTGCCAGCACACATGGGAGCAGCTCCAGTTAGAGGCAGCCAACATGCACAGCTGGCTCGGCCTGAAATACAAGCAGTTGCATGACCTCACCAGCACTCAGCCCACAGCAGTGGGCACCCAATGCCAGGTGTGCTGAAATGATCCAGGGAGGGAATGGATGGAGGCAAAGAAGAGGGCGGGGATGCAGGCCTTGTACGACTGCGTGCCAGCTGGCTGCAGCAATACGCACAAACACTCTGCAGCCTACACTAATGTGTTTTTTTCCCCCTCACAAATCTTTACAATTAAGCAAGTCAGTGATTTTGCTATGATGGCAACAAGCAAGAAAAGAACATAAGAACAGTCAGTCAAGAGCAGATTTAACAAACTGCTTCGCATTTCTTCTGCTTACGTTAGTTTTGCCACTTACCAGACCTTATGCTGACATGCCATGAGTGGCGTACTGAGCAGCTGTGCTCAGGTAACCAAGCATCCCTTAAAGCCCCACAGCATTATAAAGCAAAATCTCTGCTCAACCTCACAAAGAAGATTTTCTAACTTTTAAGGAGTTGTAAATAAGAGATGCGAGAAGATCAATTAGATGTGACGGTACTGAATTTCTTCAAATAGTGAGGCAACCCAAAGCCTTACTCATTAGAAAAACCATACAGTCATTCTCTACCCATCTGGCAGTGAAATCTACCGTGCAGACTGCTACTTCATTTCTCATCTGAGGCCACCGCAGTCAGGCACGTAAACCAGTCTGTCAACAACGGCAGCAGAACGTTACCTCACCAGTGAAACAGCATGTGCTTAACCTACATGTGCTGCAACTGACAGCCTTCAGGGGAAAGACAGAACAAAAACAGCCAGCCAAGTGCATGAGCCACAGAGAAGAAGGTATGCACTGGTTTAAAATGTACATGAAATAAAGGAGCAGCTTCCAGTGCATCTTCAGAAGCACCCAGACAGAACGCATTTGTATGGAAGCATGAGGCTGGAGGTTGGAGAAACACAGCATGAAATTGGTCAGAAGAAAAGAGCGTGAAGAACAGGACAAAGAGTTAAAAACCAACCTTATCCAGAACAGAAATACCACATCCAATACCACAAGTAAAAAAGTCACTGCCAGAGCACATTGCCAGCGTACAATCACAAAATGTCTCAAAATATTCTTTAACCTTCTTTGTACTCCTCAAGTCTGAAATGCAATGGTATTTACCAGAAAAGCTGCAGCTTGCAGAGCCAAGGGATACAAGGGATGTGCTCTGTCTATCCCAGTACTTCCTGCTAAAGCCTATTAAGCTATCTAAGCACCTTCAGATTTCTGAATCTAAGCAGGATCATTTTTGTGTATCCAAGAATTTCTCATATAACCAATTCCATGCAGCAGGGACTACTGTGACCGCATCTGCTGCCCTCACCAACCTGTTTGTGATCTTAAAGTTTCAGAATTACAGCAGCATAAGGGAAAGTCTGCAACACATACGTGGGGCAGCCTTCGGCAGGTGTCATCTCCATCCTCCACCCCTTGCATACATGGAGGCTGCTGCTGAGCTCAGCTGCGCAAGCAAGGCAGGACACAAAGCACTGCCAACGTGGTGCAGCTGTCACAGCTCTGTGACAGTATTTGTGAAGAGTTTGCTGCTTTCTTCTGCCAACCAACACTTTACTGGGATTTTATTTTATTTTGGAACATGTTTTAGTATTAACAACATTAACAATAAGATAACAAAGAAAAATCCATCCAGGTGCTCGATCTAAATGGCCTGCAGAAAGACAGAGCAGGGTCTGTCTTCCAGGGTGATTTCTGTTTCCCTGGGCAGTTTGACTGTGGTCACACCTTTGGAGGCAAGAAAGACAAATGTTGCAGGGTTCTCCCACAGCCAGTGCTGTGGGCAAGGATGAGCCAGACCCTATGGGGTCTGATGGAAGAAGCACTGACTTGAAAAGTGTGAAAGAAGGGATACTTCTGCTCCTTTGCCCTGCTACACCTGGAATGGACAGCAGAGCACGGCGAGCAATCAGCTGGGCTTCTCCTGCACACATGGCTTTGCAGGCACTGGGACAATGAGCACCCAAGCACATGCATCACAGAGCAAGCATAGGAGCTGCTGACAGCATTGCACGCAACAGGCACAGCTAAGCTGGAGCTGCAGTCCACTCCCCACGCAGTCAGGTATGTGCCTGTGCAGGAAGAGCCCTCTGTGACATTGATTTCAATGTTTCTGGTCCAAGCAGCCACAGTCTATCCTCTGCAGCAGTTTCCAGCTATAAGGTAACAGCCTAAATCCCAGCACTCAGACCAACAGCCCTGTGGCTTCCAAATAACAGCACCCACCAAAACAAACCATCTACAGCGAGGAAAGGAACTGCACCCTGATGCACTCTGAGCAGGGGCCTGAAAGTCTCAGCTTGTCCCATCTGTGCTGACAGCAAGCCCCACAGTGCCGATGGGAGCTGACTGGCACAAGCTGGGAGAGGCCGGTGGCTGAGACCACCATGCAGCCAGGGGATCCTTCCCGTCTGTGACAGAAAACAGCTGCTCATTTTCTGCTGTGAGTCAAGAGACGGAACCTTTGGAGTGTGCAGGTGCTGCTGCTGTGCAAAGATGCACTCACAGTCACTACATGTTGTCAGATCCAAACAGCCCCTTTGTGACAATACTGTCTTGAAGGATGGAGGCAGAGGTGGAAAAGTTCACAAGCTTTTTGTAACAGGATTTACAGCAATTCCCTTCAGGACCTGGAGTAAGTGACAGCACACAAGAAGCACAGACCTGACCCAGTGCCATTGAACCCCACAGCATTCTCCAGCCACTGAACTGGCACATGGCAGCCACCAGTCCGGGCTGTGGGACAGCAGGGAGCCTTCTGGGGACCGGGCAACAGGCAGGAAAGGAGTTCTGAGAAGCAGGGAAATAAGCATCTTATTTGCCTAAGATAGAGATATGCATCTTTCCTTAAAATCACTTGTCCTTTTGATCTCAGTGCCTCCTGGGCAAAAAAGAATAGCTGTGAATTATAAACAACAGTAACAGAGTGATGGAGATTTTTCTTACTCCCTAGGAAGACAACTACTGCTTCTCAGCAGAAGACAAAACAAAATACCTAAATCACTTTCAATGGTCTCATTAGGAGCCAGAAATTGTAAACAACGTCAGACAAAAAGAAGCTAAACTGAGAAAAAGCTTAAAAACAGCAGAATTACATTATTATTTTTTTTTTAAACCAGAGCTTTAAGACATAATGATTTGCTTTACTGCCACCTAGTGACAATTTGAAACTCACAGAGTCACAGAAAATCCTTGGAGTTGGAAGAGACCTTGGAAGAACAACTTGTTCCCTTCCTGTGTCAAGTTTAGATCTGCACAAGGGCTCAGTAGTTTTGTCCATTGTTCATCCCCATAGGAGAGGCAGTCAGGGCCAGTGGAACAGCTGAGAGCTGAGCCATTTAGCTGTAGTTTTATTACCAAACTAACAAACAGAAAAGGAAGCATGGAAAAAATACTGCACTTGCATGATACAAGAATCAATAATCTGCAGTACTACCTTACAAATTGGTATCACCAGATTTCTTTGAGCAATGCCAAACCACTGTCATGCCTTCATAGCACACACTGGGTTGTTCCACATTTGCAGCCTCACAGTACCTGGTGCCCACGCTCCCGGCACTGAAGGGCTGCCCCGGGGCTGCCTCTAACTTCTGTTTTTCCCCCAGAATGTAATATTGGTGCTGCCTGCACCAAGGCCTGGACCTGTGGCTGCCAGAGGGATTCCTGAGGCACCTCAGCCGACGACACATCACAAATAATGGGGTACAACCTGTCCTATGGACCACCACCAGGTACAGTCAGGAACAACAGCTCAGTGTCACCAACACTGCCTCCAACGTTCAAATGAGTCCTTTTAAAAGAGGCCTTCAGTATTCCGCCACATGCAGCCCCATGGGCTTCAGTCCTGGCTTACCAGCCAAGACAAGGTGCAAACATTTTGGGTAAAAAAAAAAGTTGAGATAACGTAGAAGAGCCTGGAGTTTGTTCACAAACACTTGTACACAAAACCTTGAAATCCCCAGAGAATGTGATTTTTAATTACATTCAAGTAAATTAAGTTTCAAATTAGTATTTGAACAGGCTCAAAGATGCCCTCCAGAGCCCTGTTTCTGGGTACCTGGATGGACAGAGCTCTGCTGCCCCTTTCCAGCAGGAAGCAGCACCGCTGTGCTCACCGTGTGCTGTAATGCACTGAGTTCAGCAGCGCTGATTTGACTGCTGCTTTCAGTGGCTGACCAGCAGCCCATGGGGCTGCCCAGGGAGGTGACATTCTAGAGGACAGTTCTTCATGCAGCAGACACCACGAACACTCTAACACTGCTCTCACCCCACAGAGGAGCACCTGAGCACAGTTGCCAGCGCCACCCCCAACCGCTCTGTGGGCCCCCCCGGGAACGCCACGCAGGATGAGTTCACTACCATCGTCCTTCCTGTGCTCTACCTGGTCATCTTCCTGGCAAGCATCCTGCTGAACGGCCTGGCGGTGTGGATTTTCTTCCACATCAGAAACAAAACGAGCTTTATATTTTACCTCAAGAACATTGTGGTCGCAGACCTTCTCATGACGCTGACGTTCCCATTCAAGATAATCCAGGACTCCCAGCTGGGTCCGTGGCACTTCAACTCGTTCCTGTGCCGATACACAACAGTTCTGTTCTATGCCAACATGTACACCACCATTGTCTTCCTCGGGCTCATCAGCATCGACCGCTACCTGAAGGTTGTGAAGCCCTTTGGGGACTCCAGGATGTACAGCATCACCTTCACTAAGGTGCTCTCTGCCTGTGTCTGGGTGGTGATGGCCTTCCTCGCCCTGCCCAACCTCATCCTCACCAACGGCTACCCCACTAGGAGGAACATTGACGACTGCATCAAGCTGAAGTCTCCCTTGGGAGTCAAGTGGCACACAGCCGTCATTTACATCAACACCTGCACCTTCATGGTGGTGCTTATAGTGCTCATAGGGTGTTACATTGCCATATCCAGGTACATTTATAAATCGAGCAAACAGTTCATTAGCTCATCGAGCAGAAAGAGAAAGCATAACCAAAGCATCAGGGTTGTAGTGGCTGTGTTCTTCACTTGTTTCCTGCCGTACCACTTGTGCAGGATACCCTTCACTTTCAGCCATCTGGATAAACTGCTGGACGACTCTGCACATAAAATCTTGTATTACTGTAAGGAAATGACACTGTTCCTGTCTGCATGTAATGTTTGTCTAGATCCAATCATTTACTTTTTCATGTGTAGATCGTTCTCACGAAGGCTGTTCAGGAAATCAAATATGAGAACCAGAAGTGAGAGCATCAGGTCTCTGCAGAGTGTCAGGAGGTCCGAAGTGCGCATCTACCACGAATACACTGATGTCTGAGCTCCCCGCGCACGGACTGGTGCTGACTGCTGAGGGTATTTGTACAGCATGTAAATAAAACCTGTCTTTGGGTATCAGACCACAGATGTGCATTGAGAGTGTGCAGACATGTACAGCTCTGCCATTTCAGCTCACTAACACCTATCTTAACTCAAAACTGTAAAAACACACGCAGATTGGCTTCACTTCAGAGACATTTGGGTACGTTTTCTTTGTTGTTTTGTTTCTTAAGACCAACAGAAGCCAAAGAAATCCCATATAAGTATTCTGTAATGTAAAGAATGTTCCTATTAGCCAAGAGGAGCTGTTCTCCCCCAGCTCAAGGTCCAGTGACGACTCCAGCTCAGTAACAGGCCTTTGTGGTTCATTTACTTTTTAATTCATTTTTTACTCCTATTGATCTTCGATCCGTTCTTCCTTCCTATCTTCTTGCAGAGTTCAGACAGTAATGCTGATATTTTCACCCGGATTATTTACTGTGAGCACAAGAACATCAAAACATTGCTTAACAACCAAAAAGCAGAGTGAACTGGTGGCAGCAGACAGAAGCCAGGTTAAAGGCAGCACCTGGAGAAGGTGGCGGCGGCAGCAGCGGCAGAGCAGAGCAGGTGCCTGAGGGCAGTGCCATGGCATCCAGAGCCACCAGCAGGTCCCCTGGTAAGCGCAGCGAGCTCAGGCAGCAGGAAGCCATGAACACCCACCTGGTGGCACTGCCAGCCGAGCTGCAGGCTGGGAGGGCCGCAGGCCAGTCCCTAATGCACGTCAGCCCAGCCACAGCACATCCCCACCAGACATCAGCACAAACTGAACACCCTCCCCGTCTGTCTCTTCTCAAAGAAGAATCCCAAACACCCCCAGATTTCTTCGCCCTCTGCTCCCCTCAGTGAAGGTACCAAAACACAGCTCAGGGCCCAGCACTACCACCGTGCCGACAGCGGACTTCCACAGCACTTCGCCTGCTAACACAGCACGAACAACACAAGGGCTTCTTTCTTTAAGTTATTTTAGTTTTATGTACTATTTTATATATAGTTTAAAACTTCAGTGTGTTGTATATAATACAGATAGTATGTACCATATATAATCATACAAAGCATTTGGATTAAACCGATGGATTAATGCAAACATTACAAATCTACTGATACTGCTCAGGGGAAGGGGCCACTTCTGGAAAGGGGGGAAGAACACTTCCAATATTTACCCCATTTAAAACACAAATAGTACAGTTAGCCAGAATAACACAAAACAAACCCTACTTTGGCCCTGTAGAAAAGACCACACTCACATCCACAACACCAAAGGCAATTTCTGGGGCTGCATTTGCCATTCTGTGCTCTTAAAGTCCGCGCATACATGAAGCACACGAAGCCATATTAAGAGAACCATTTCTGTGACTGAGCTGCATGGTTTAAATTCCCTTCAGCTCCACGTTAGATGGAGCAGCACACTGCTGGCTTGGCTCTGAGAAACAGCAAGGTCAGTGTGCACACCGACATTAGTAACCAAACACCTTCTTATCATGTCCTGTATGGTTAAAGTGACGCCCGAACGCTCCTGGTCTCCTCGTTATGACACAAGTAACAGTAAAGCACAGCAGGCTGATGGCTCCTCAGACCGCACCACACCATTACTGTGCTACATTCTCAGCCCCTCCTGCCCTCCTCTCTCCAGCTGTGCTTCCTCCAGCACACTGCTCCTGCCCTCTGCACACACACTGGCTGCTGTTTCTCACTCCCTCACTTGTTTTTACCTTATGCATTCACATTAGCTTTCCTCCTAGAAGATGCAGAACTGCCATTCCCCGAGTAATGATTTCGTACCAAAACGATCTGTTACCCAAAGCACTGCCATCAGGAGATGCCCTCTGAAGAAAGCTTCACGACACCCTTTCCAGAAGACCAAACCTACGAAGCAGCAGAGCCTGGGGAAGGCAGAGGTCCCATCCTCATTTGGAGGAGGCACAGCTGAGCAATGCTGGCACAGGGTGGCCAGGATGGCTCTGCTCCAGAGCCCAGCAACAGCAACACAGACAGCACTGTTCCATAAAACTGCCTGTTTACTTTATCTTGACAGGGTGTATCTGTGATAAACATTTCTCACTACAACTTACACTCATGCTTATACAACAGTTCTTGGAAGATGCTGCTTGGAAAACCTTTTCCCAGGACTAAAAATGAGTTATAAAAGAAAATCCTACTTCTCAAGTATCAGATAACTAAATATAATGCCTGCGTTTTACAGGGAATTTGGTACTTAAAAGCCTTCTCTTTCTGAGAAGAAATAGGCCTGATCACAGCACTGCTTCACCAACACCCACTGCTGCAACAAGCTATTTCTGGGCTGTTGGTAGGAAGCTGCATCAGTCACCATTTGGTTTGCATGGCCTGAGGACTCACTCTCAGACATCTCCTCCTTTTTCACTTCCCTGTTCTGAGCTACCATTCCTCTTTAGGTCTGTTATCTGCTTAGGTTATTTAAATTGCTGGATTTTTAACTAAGCCTCCACTTCTGACCAAAAGAAATTTCATAAGCAGTAATGAGGTTAGTAGGACCAAACAATAACAATTTAGAAACTGGTTTTGTTTTGTTTTTTCACCCAAATTGGTCTATTTTTGACACGTGGATGTACTTGAACACACACTACTCCTTGTCCTGTGATGTAACTTCCAATGGCACAGCACTGTTTCCCCTCACAGCCCCCACAGTGCTACACATGACTCATTCCCCACCCTTTCAACCATAGCTCTGGTGTTCCTTACTCTCCGTGCTGTGCCCAAGTTCTTCCTGAAATGAGCACTTAAAGGAACAGCATCAGATGCTGACCTAAGCTGTGCCCTCGGGAAGCAGGACAGGACAGGCACACACCTGAGTTTGGATCACACAGATTGGGACTGCTGTGTTCTGCAGGGCACCCCACAGAGAAGGTCTTCCAGGTGGAAGTATGACAGCAAACCAGACCCAAGAAAGCAAGGAGGACACTGTTAGTGAACACCAGTGAAAGTTTCCACTGAAGAAGTCTGGCATTATGCTGTAATTGATGGTGCTGCCATAGGCTGCTGTGCAAGGAACGTTTCTGGAGATGTACTTCAGGTCAGCTCCAGATCACCATCTGTGCAGGACTCGTGGCACTGCATGCACTGTGTGCTTTGCTTTTGAGATTACTCTGGCAATCACCTTTATCATGACTTCCTCCAAGTGCAGCTTCCTGGGCTTCTTAAAAAAGCAAGGCAAAACATTCTGAAGATGTCTTTGTTGTGACACACCAGAGCCTCCTCAGGCAAGCCTAATGGTGCGGCCACTGCAGCGCCTGGGCTTACCGAGGCTCACAGCAGCCCCAGCACCCACCCCCTGTGCCACAAGCACCAGGACACTTCACCCCAAGCTACAGCCATCAGAGCACAGCCATATCCCAGCTGAATTGGAGACACATCCTTGTAAGGCCTCCCAAGGCTACTCTACAGCGACGCCGAGGCATCGAGCAGCCAGCATGGCAATGCTGGGCAGAAAATATTTGCTGGCACGCTTTTATAGCTTAAAACAAGCATTCATAAGTCCTGTAGTGCCTTCGTAATCAGCATGAGTTCTAGGGGGATTATTCTAGAAAAATATTTATCTCGTTCATTCCACTTCAGCCTGTTCACAGCAACTGGATGTAAATACATACGGTCTGTGTGGTTTCATGTTTGGTTGGGTTGGAAGGGTTTGATAATGAGGCACAGACCTCTAACAAGATTTGGGTATATTGTGTATTTGTGGCAACAGTTTGGTGCAGTAAAGTACATTTAGAAAAGATCAGATCTCAGCCTGAGAGACCCCCTCCTGTTCCCAAGGGCAGCAGGGCTACCAGCCCAGCTTTAACTTCTGCCAGCAGCTTCCAGCATGAGGACCGCCTGGCCATCACCACAGCCAGCCCCTCTGTAACCAGCTGAGCTCCAACATCATGTCAGTTTTCTCCTGTTTCTGGCTATGAAAACACATTGTCTGGTTCTGATGTAGAAGCTAATCAATAGGACTATAAAAGCAGTTTCCTTTCATAGGCACTGAGCTCACACCAAACCTCCAAATTATTTTCTCAATAAAAGAAAAATGCCAAGACCAGGAGGTGGGAGTTTTGGAGTTCAGGGGAAGAAAAAGACTTATATGGCTAAGGGTGAAATACATTATCTGTTGTTCTTAAGCCACCAAAAGCACGTGATACACAGAAGGAATCTTTCTGGCAATCATGCTCACCACCTTCTGACCCTTTGGAAATAACAGCTGTGTCTGCAGATCCTTATATATTAAAATTGGCTGGCATTTTGGAAAAATATCCATGTTTGCATAATGAAGTGACCCTTCAATCTGCCCTGATGTCTGGAATCATTCCGATGGGGTGAAACTGCACACAGAGCTGAGGCTTCCTGCCCACCCTCTAAGCTCTTAATCCTCTGCCCATGAACAAATGACTGCTTCTCTCTGAAGCATGCAAAAAATTATGTGCCGTAACATTTAATCCATCAGAGTGGCAGCCTGCACTTGAAAACACAGCATTTCTCTCCTTCCTCTGGGACCTCACACACTCATGCAGAGCTGCACACTTCAGTCTTTTACTGAAGGCAGAACTTCTTTAGTAGCTTTAATGTAAACCCTCTGGTGAGCTTTAACCAAGAACAACATTGCAAACCAAGTACAGCCATGCCATTAAGTGATCCTACAATGACTTACTTCATAATACAACACACAACACAAAGAAGTCATCTCCAAAGCTGTTCACCCTTGGTTTCTATTACTTGTCAGCATATGATCATGTTTTAAAAGAACTTCATACGAACGGCTGCAAAGCTTGAACTGCCCTCTGCATCATGAGCCCTGCACAGCCTCAGGGAAACCACCCAGAACCCACACATTCCATTTGCCAACTGCTGCCTCTGCGTGCACTTAGCACTGCCTTCCTTTTTCAGTATTTGCTGCCCACTTGTGATTTTCAGAGAGGAAGGCCAATGACATTTCACTTCTGCTTCCCTGGCAAGCGGTTCTCTGCTTCTACTGTTCTAACGATAAACAATGTGAAAAAATAATACAAGTAAAGCTGAAGTAAGAGAGAGCATCACTAACAGCCTGAAAACAGGATGGCTCTTTAAAGCCACCAGAACAGCTCTGAACATTTAGCATGAAAAGGTCCTTTATAAGGGTTGCTTTTAAGCTTTTCCTCCTTTATATCAGTACATTAAACCCAACACAAGGTTGTGTCCTTTGCTCATTACGAAAGGCAAACACTGTCACCAAACACTTCCTTTTGGGAAATAAAGTCACACTGCCCATCCAGAGATTCTCCCTCAGCTTACTTCAAAATACGTAGGGTTCAACTGCCCGGAGATGTTTGGCAAAGCACAGGAAAGAGCTTTGGCTTTGCAAGAACTAAGTGACAACATAGGACTTCAATCTAAAAAAATACAGATCTATGTCCTTCTGTGAAGAACGAAATTGAGATTCCATTCGAAGGCAGACTGTATTTAACAACATTTTCATACTCTCCTTCTGAAGATTCAAACCAATATATGTAAGCAGAGCCAAGCAAGAACTGCTACAAACGCATGTTGTTGAGTCTGGGTGGGCGGTGCTGGGGAAGCAGTAGGACCAGCCCTCAGGGCTCACCTCTAAGCGTGCCTGCGTGCAGAACAAGCACATGGTTTTCCTTGGAGATCTGCTCTGCTCTTCACTAAATCACAAATAAGCAAATGAGCTTTTCAAAGCAAACCTGGATCTCCAATATTGCAATTGGTGAAAATCAGCTGCAGTGTCAGTTTGCTCACATTGTTATTTTGAAGTCCTCTGTCTAAATCACCTGTTTAAGATAAATACGGTGCTAGTATTGTTTTCTTCAGAGAAATAGTACCAACAAAGCCACAATTTGTTAAGCATTCACTCTCCCAGCATCAATGCTGAAAGCACGCGTTTCCAGATCTCTACTACACGCAAAGCTGGGAAGTCAGTTCTGTGCGCACTGCTCTGCTGCTCACGTGTTGGTCAGCCTACCTTCCCAGCTAGGAAGCAGCAGCCATGCCTGCCACATCGCACCTCAGTGCTTTCCTTTACTGTCAGTAAAGGCTGACAAGAACAAGAGGCTTCACTTTCTGTTTCAAAGCGTTCTTTTTCTTTTCCTTCCAGAGGGTGGGGCAGCAGTGGGAAGAGATAGGAAGACACCCAAACCACCACTTCACAGCATCAAAGCCCCACTTCTAGGCTGCACGAGGGAAACTGGGGTGTTAAGTGAGATGCAAAGAAAGGAACCAAGTCCTGGAAAGTGCTGAGAACTCCTCTGCACACTTAGGAATTTTTCAAGTCAGACATCCTGATTCAAACCAACTCTTTGGTGGAGAATAACCTGCAATCAAAACCCAGGTATACAAAAGAATGCTATCAAAACTGTCCTAGAATTCACCTCACACTGGAGGCCAGTGCCAGTTGATGCCAGATCAGCATCAATGCCACAGAGGCCTGCTCCCTCACACCTTAGTATACTGCAGAACATTTCACCCACATGCTTCCAAGAAAAGCCACAAGTCCTGTCCCACTGACAAATGAACCTCCTGACAGGTACCTCCGTTCATAATTACAGGAGCTGTGTCATCCTACTGCTTCAGCATGTGCAGGACTGACATTCATTCAAGCAATTCCTGCATACAGCTTCATAGTCCCAGAGCCTTTCCTTGATACCGCTGCAGTGATTTCATGTATACCTACACTCCTACTTGCACAAAGCCAGTCTACCCAGCACAGAAATCAGAAGGTTTCTCCATTAACAATTCTTCCTTGGAAGATGACTCAGCCCCACTGCAGTGGTTTTCTACCTTTGTGCATACTTAGAGGCTTAGGGCATCAGTTATCAGCATGTTAGGGCAGCTGGCAGGGAAGACGGCACTGCACTGCTGAGACGATTGCCAGATGTGATGCTTCCAGGAAACCTCTGGTTGGTAAAGAGAATCACAGAATATCAGGAATGGGAAAGGACCCTGAAAAATCTTTGAGTCCAATCCCCCTGCTGGAGCAGGAACACCTCAATCAGGTCACACGGGAACACGTCCAGAATGTCTCCAGAGGAAACCCCACAACCTGATTAAACTTTAAACATGGCAGACTTTAAACACAGCAGCAACATATTTAATGGACAACAACTTTAGAGTACAGAATCTGAGTTAGTGGATTTTATGACTCTATAAAGGGAATTCTTCAGGCAAAACAGGAGAAAGTTTACTGTTCTTAATTTATAATAAAAGGACAACAGATTCCCACGACTTAAGGCTTCCAGAGCTCCTTTCATTGAAAAAGACAGTATGCAGCTATGTACAGAACTCAACCATGACTATTTCCTAATGTTCATTTGGTTATTACCTAAAGGAGTGTATCCCTGAGAAAACTAAGATTCTCTCCCTTTATACATCAAATTAAAAGTAAGCATGATGCATTTCTCCCTGTGACCACAGCAGTGACACTGCTCACATGAGCAGCTCAGGCTGAGGAAAAGGGCCCTGCAGACACTGCTGTCTGGCACTGGTAATCTGTACGTGGAAGGAGAGACCTCACTTCTTGCAGGCTTAAGAGTAACGTTGATGAGTCTATGGATGTTCTGCAATGGAAGCGCCATTCCCAAGAAACCAGGTCCTCTGACAGAGGGAATCCCAATTCCATACCACATAACTAAGTTTTGACCCAACACAATGCACAGTTGCCTGCGCTTCACGTGGAAAACACAGAGGCCTTTTGTGATTGCCTTTCAAAATCCCTCCTCTTGGCAGACCACACTTTTCTACCCTCTCTGCAAGGATTTCACCTAGATAGAAATAGAAGATCGCTTACTTCAGTTTTAGGTTTAGATGAGGAAGCTATCATAAAAAGCTTGCTGTGAGTCACAATGTTCCCAAAAGGGATATTGAGGCTGCTGCTACTGGGAAAGAATAAAACTTAAAAGCAAGAAAGAAGAAAAACAAAGAAAAGTCTCTATAGAATTAACTACAAAGCCTGCCTCAGAGGGCCACAGGCTCGTAAAGCTCTTCTATCCCACTCCTCATTTCCCAGCCCCAAAAATACATGACAGTAGGATAGAGGGAAAGAGATGAGAAACTGACTGTGTGCCTTCTTGGAAGCATCTGAGAAACCTGTGGTGCTTGGTCCTTAGCTGGTGCAGAATATGCAGCAGAGGAGGACAAGTAGGGCAGTGCTCACCCCACCGCCCCGCAGCAAGGCTCCTTGCCCCAGCAGTGCGGCTCAGGATGGCTTGGGGCTGCCCAGACCCTGCAGCTCAGAGCAGCCCCTCAGTTCAGGCAGTCCTGGCTCCTGGCAGCAGGGCCCTACAGCCCAGCACGCACCAGAGCATGGGCTGGGAGCTGCAGAGCTTCCCAATGCTGCGTCTGTGCTGGCCTTCACAAAACTGACAGCCTGGTCTACCACCAAGCCTGCATAACACACAGGACCTGCCACAGACACAGGTGTAAAGATGGAAGAGTCTGTACTGCCACTAAGCTGTCCTGCTTACCACAGGAAGCCAGGCTCCAACCCAGGACACACGCAATGCCTCTCTCAAGTTCTATTTCTGCTTTTTGAGCAATTAAAGAGAATCTGAACTTTCCTGAAACACACATTGGTTAAAGCAAGATAACATCCCACAGCTGTCAAAAGGAATTGCTTTCTCCTGAGCCCCACCTGGAAGCCTGGCACTCCAGGCACAGCTTCGCACCACCCCCAAGGCTGCCAAAGCAGCTGAGCCCCAGGGCTTCCACCAGCTGCTCACAGCCCGCCAGGCTCCTTCCAGCCTAAGCAGAGGGGAGCAGCTGACCCTGGGGACACATGTTAGGAATGTGGAAAAATACTGCTGTTTATATTCAAGAAAAATTTGTAAATGGTGTACAGCAGTGTTAACAAACGTTCAGCAGAGTCACATCCATCTCACAGGCAGCAGGAACAGAGCAAAGGGCCACACAGCTGCTCTTCTACACACCACAGGGCCGCTCAGCAACCATGCAGACAGAAAGCCCTGCTGCAGGGCTGTCACCCAGACTGCATGAATCAGGGCAGGGCTAAAGCCTGCAACCCCTGGCACTCACCACTTCTTCCTCAGCTGTGGGCTGGAGCAAAAATGCAAGGCAATTTTCTTAAGGTCCCTGAAGATGTCACCGTACTTCACTGAGAAAGACTCAGTGACCTTCAAGGACTGTTAACTCAGGTCAGCACGCCCTGGCTGTGTGCAGGATGGGCGCAGTGCAGCAGCAGAACTCCACAACTTCTGCAAGAATAGAAGGAGAGTCTGCCAGGGCAATGTGAATTTGAGGGGGCTCCAGGTAGTGCACTGTAAGACAGAGATAAATCATCTGCTGAACGTTTGTTAACACTGCTGTACACCATTTACACTTTTACTTGAATATAAACAGCAATATTTTTCCACATTCCTAATAAGAGATTATACTAGCTTCTTGATTACCAAACATTTCAATGGATTTTTGCTTGGTTTCAATGCCTCTCAGTAAACATATGAGAAGAATAGGAATGGAGGAAAGCAAACAGGCAGACAGGTGATTAAGGTTAAAAAAAAAAAAAGCAAAATAAGATAAAACTGCAGAAAGTGGAAAGAAAATGGCCACAAAGCAGAGATTTATCACCTGTCCCAAGAATAATTCTCTGGGTCTCAGAGCATGCCCAGAGCAAACGTGACGCTACCCTGTGAACTCCAGCGCAGAACACTCCCATTAGCAAAAACAGAAGCCATCGGGGCAGCCAGCCTTACAGAAGAGGTCACGGCCAGGCCTGGGAACTGCTTAAGAAAAGAAAACACCCACCCTAAACTTCAGCTCACTGCTTTGCTAAATGCACCAATGTGTCTCTTTTGAACCCAGCTCAAAGCTGATCTCTGTGGAAGGACGTCCGAGTGCACTAAAATAGCACTGCCCAGCTGCAGCACTGACATTTGGAGCACAGCAGGCAGAGCAGCAAGGCACCGTCAGCGGCTCCTCAGCTCTGCGCTCAGAAGCACACACTGCCAGCCGAGGAGCACAGCCCCGCTGCAAGGAGCACAGCCCCGCTGCAAGGAGCA
>JAPSGF010000026.1:8305156-8340882 GCA_035772895.1 Perdix hodgsoniae
AGGAGCACAGCCCCGCTGCAAGGAGCACAGCCCCGCTGCAAGGAGCACAGCCCCGCTGCAAGGAGCACAGCCCCGCTGCAAGGAGCACAGCCCCGCTGCAAGGAGCACACCAATGAGCCCGGCAGGGCGGCGCAGGACGCTTGGCTGTGAGCAGTAAGTAACAACCTGCTGTCATTAATGCGGTACTTACGGAGCTTTATGTTACCAGGCGATTGCAAAGGCTGTGTTCAGTCCTACTTAACTGCTGAAAAGCTGACAAATATTCCCAGGTGGAAGATGCTTTTGTGACAGATTTCTGTACTTGATCAACACTCCTCAACTTTTTTGATAAACTTTCTAAACATTACTTTTTTTTTTTTAATTGACAATGGAAAATCATCCAGGTGTAATACAAACCAGAAATAAATCAACCCCTTAAAACACAAAGGAACTGTAAATAAATACAAGAGATGAAGGCAGCCCCTGTCAGTGCAGGGCGCTGCACCAAGCAGAGCTGCTGTGTGTGGGGAGGAACTGCAGGGCACCACTGAAGGAAGCAGCCACGTATCTCCACAGCAACTGCTTCTATTTTTATTGAGCTGATGTCTTTGGCCGTAATAATAAAGCAGTACATGTGAAATCTGAGGAAAACATCCCTGCACCTGGTGAAATCCAAAGAGATCAGCAGCCTGTGGCAGGGGCGTTGAAACTAGATGATCATTATGGTCCTTTTCAACCCAGGCCACTCTATGATTCTGTAATGATACCAGAGCTTCTTGTGGAGCAGAATCATTGAGGCAAACCAGGCTGCTCACACACCAAGCAAAGCTGGAATGGGAAGGTTTTAGAACCAGCACTCACCGATTCCTTTGCTAAACTACTCTATTGGTCCTTACCACGCTGATCCCCTGCTGCTGAGCACACCAGCCTGCATCACCAGGCAGCAATGCAGGTGCTGATCTTTCAGTGCTAAAAGGTTGAAGAGACAAAAGCAGAATGAAAATTTCAACTTCTTGTTAGGAAAATGAGGCTGTCATATTTCACACGGCACACCATAGCACAGGGACCCTCAGACAGGAAGAAATGAGGCAGTTCCTGGTTCCACCCTTGAGGTGTCCTTGCTCTGGAACCAAAGGAGCTCACACTGCCCTCCAGAGAGCTCGCTATGTTAACGGCAAAGCAAACGAGCTTATCTACAACTGCTCCTCACACCCACTGGCTCTCCTCACAGGCTCCGTCATTCAGAACACCAGAAATTAATCACAAATGCAAAGAAAGCATCGCACACAACCCAACTGCCTGTACCAGTTTTGGTCAGGAGAATCTGTTGGTACTGCATGCACCACGCAGTGCCCCGCAGGGCACACCGCTGCCCACGCACAGCAAAGGGCTGCAGGCAGACACAGCACATCCAGGCAGCTCTGCCCATGGCAGGGCAGGTCCCTGTTAGTGATGCTGAGCAGGACAGTGGCAGCAGGGCGGCTGCGCAGGGCCTGGTGTGAGATGCTCACGGGAGGGAATGGCGGGCAGCGCCCAGGGCAGACAGGTCCAGGCCTTGGCACGTCATCTTAAAAGAACCCCAAAGGGCTTTCTGAGCTGGGGGTGGTCCAGGTCCAGCATTTGGTTTCACTCATCCCATATTCAGGAAGTAAAGAGCTTTTAAGGAAAATCAAACACCATGATAAAACATGTCCACCAATGACTGACTCTTACCTCCTCACTAGAATATTCCAAATCTTGCTTTTTTGGACCAAAAGGGAGAAGCACAGCTACAATGGACAGAGTTGGATGCCTGCTCTTCCCGTGCTGAGCTTAGCTGCTGGACAGACCCACTCTGTCCTGCACCAGCCTGCAGAGGTCCCAAAAGTGAGGAAGGCACTGAGACCCTCTGAAAGCCACTGCCATGTTCAGGAAAGCCCCTTTCATTGAGCCAGATCTGAGAGTACCACACAGGCTGCTATCTCTATTAGTTGCTTACTACCTTTTGCTACAGGAGTACCACTGAAATTTCTCTGCCACTCTGTGCCAAGCATTGCACTGAGCACATGGCCAGGCTCTGCCCCCAGGGCCGCACACCTCCCCCAAGGCTCTTCTATCAGTCCTGTCTCAAAACATCAGAGATAAGCTTGGCATGTTCTTCCTCACTGATAAATGCCATTTAGCAGTTCAGAAAAGAGTTCTGGAGAAAATGACCATCACCAATCATTTCTGACCCAGCAGCTGCATTGCGTATCTATCAAACAGCAGCATTCATTTCCATAAATAGCTGAAAGTGTCCACTTAATACTGCAGAATACACTCAAGACAACAAAAACCCACTCCAGACTGAGCGAGGGCCTGTCAGAGAGAGCGAGGTGCCCAACCAGGTGAGAAAAAGCACAGGTAACTTTTATCAGGAATGCCAACAGCGTGATGCGAGCAGCAGAGCCACAAGCCTCGAGCTGTATGCATACAGTGATGGTCCAGGACAAACACAGCTGCTCCCATCATGGCTCTGATCCTGAGCAATGCTGAGGGCCTGCTGACAGATTAGAGGAGGTGCGCTGCCCTCTGCACAGAGCAGCGCTGTGATGGCAGCGCTGTGATGACAGCTCGAACCGCCGTGCATTCCTGCCTAGCAGATCGCTCTGCTGGAGGACAGGCCCTGTGCTGACGATGGAAGGCTCTCGAGAGCCTTAGCACCTTCACTGAAAGCACCACAGCAATCCAATCCAGAAAGGTAAGGGCATGCCACAGGTATGGAAAGGTTTGGTGTCTGTCTTGGACTCTGGCCTCCTTCTCAGGCACAGACAGCTGATAAATCTGCTGCCATCAGAAGTGACATCTTCCATGTCTAGAATTTCCTCCATGCTGCTAGAGACAGTACACAAAGTTACGATGGCCACATCTCTGAGCACTGACCGCACACTCCTGAAAGAATCCTTTGTAGTATATGATAGTATGAGAACTGCTTTGCAGACTTCCCAAACCATTTAATACCTGCTGCTGCCAGGCCCAAGCATCAAACCTCCCACATACATTATTTAGCAAACCCAGCAGGTGAGGAACAACTCTCAAGCACACAACATGGGGAGAGAAGGTCCTGCTCAGACAGCCTTGCAGGACGGACAGGACCCACACACACAGCAGACAGCAGTGGGAAGAGAGCAGCTTTCAGACAGTAGTTGGTGGTGCTCTCCCCCCTGACTGCGAATACATGGCAGAAGCAGAGATCCTCCTCCTTTCCAGCAGTATCACCCCAAACCTTCCCTCTTATTAACTCACAATCCTAGCACACCTGGTGGCTCTATTCTAACAGCCACTCACCACACCAACTTCAGCCTTGAAAAATTCAGCCAAACAGAAACAGAAACAGCTTAACAACTCGAGAAAAGTCTGAAGATAGGAAGGCAGGTCTGCTTGTGGGAAGACAGTAGGCAGAGATGAACTGCAGCTCTGGGCACATTACAGACTTATCAAAGCAAGTTCCAAAACAGCCAGAAAGTTTGTCAGCCTTTATGATGTCCTCCAGAGACACAAAGAAAACAATATATCAAGGGAAACTTTTACCTATGTGAAATAAAGTTTCCATTTCCAGTTACTGCTAGGTTGAATTGGGGTTATATCTGCTACACAGAGGCACCAGCTATTGGCTCTAAACTGCAGCAGTAAGGAAATTATTGACCTTCCAGCAAACAGGATGTTTCTCTCCCCTTACTCTGCAGCACACGTTTTCCAGTTGCCCAGGTTTCCACGTGCCCACAAAGCAGCAATATATACCCCTATCTGTTCAGGCTTCCCAGACAGTAATTTACCCTGGCAAACCTGCCAGAGAAAAGCAGCCAGCAGGTGTGATTTCTTGGAGCCTCTCTGGGGATCCCCTAAAATTTAAGCCTGAATGACTTGGGAGGGCGCTCTCACTTCTAGTTCATGCTAATACAGACACTCTCCTGTATGTTGTGTTACTAAAAGCAAACTGCTAGCTGCACAGAAAGCTCTCTCTCAAGAGAGAATCAGAAAATACTGGCATCTATTAGTTATTCCCAGGCTTGACTTATAGAAGCGTGTTTACAATGACCATATACAAAACACTTTTACAAGGAACTTTTGTATGTCATCTGTTTCTAGGTAACCAGTGCTAAAATACACATGGGTTGTGCAGGGTTAATGAGGCACACTTACGGTCACTGAACACAGTGGCTTCCCAGCACGTAGGCTCACACACACTGAAAGTCACAGGACAGGATTTGAGCAAAATAGATGGACCCAAATCTAGAAGAAACGACGCCCAAAGCAGCAGTATGCCCCTGAATATCATCAACACTGAGATGGCACCACCTGGAAAGCATTTACTGCGCTGGAATTTACTGTGCTGGAAACAATAACATGGCTTCTGAGAAGTACACCAAGTTTATTTTGAAATAAGATTAGAAATCCTACACTAATTAATAGAAAGCACAGTATTGTTTTATCTTACTGAGATAATATTTCTTCTGCTTCTAGGAACAAAGACATTGTAAGATGTTCAACTCCAGCACAAACTCCTCGGGAAGCAGCTGCAGTAACAGCACAGTAATAACAAAGACAGTCATTCCCCTGATCTACTGCTTGATTTTCGTGGTAGGATTCCTGCTGAATGGCGTGGCAGCATGGATCTTCCTGTGCATCTCCAGCGAGAAGAGTTTTGTCGTCTATCTCAAAAACATCGTTGTTGCAGATCTCCTAATGAGTTTGACATTTCCTTTCAAAATTCTTGCTGATTCGGAAATTGCACCCCCACAGCTGAACACATTGGTGTGCAGATACTCTGCTGTTGTTTTTTATGCAAACATGTATATCGGAATAACGTTTTTTGGCCTCATAGGTTTTGACAGGTACTACAAAATTGTGAAGCCTTTATTCACCTCCTTTGTTCACACGGTTCGCTACAGTAAGGTTATCTCTGGCATCATATGGCTATTGATTATGTTGATAACGCTTCCAAATATGATTTTAACTAACGAAAGCCCTAAAGCAAATTATTCCAGGACTTGCATCGGTCTTAAAAGTGAGCTCGGCAAACAGTGGCACAAGGTGTCGAGTTATATTTGTACAGGGATTTTCTGGATTGTTTTCTTCCTACTCATCATTTTTTACACTTCAATCTCAAAAAAAATATACAGCTCCTACAAAAAATTCAGACGGAACTCAGACTTCACTAAGAGAAAAACCAGCCGTAATATATTCACCATCATGTTCGTGTTTGTCCTCTGCTTTGTGCCGTACCACTTCTGCCGAATCCCGTACACCCTGAGCCAGACGAGCTCACAGTTTGACTGCCACGCACAGAGAGCTCTGTTCCACGCCAAGGAGTTCACCCTGCTGTTATCTGCTGCCAACGTGTGCCTCGATCCCATTATTTATTTTTTCCTCTGCCAACCTTTTAGAGAAAAGCTGTATCAAAACCTGCACCTCAAGCTGAAAACGTCAGGTGAGGCTGAAATTACCAAATCGAGGAGGTCAAACACGCTTCAGGAAAGTGTGAACGTTCTGTAAGTTCAGGTCTGTAGAATAACGCAGTCTTGAAAGTTACCTCAGAATGCAAACATTGACACTGCAGAAAGAAACTGAACAGATGATGACCTGCAATAAACCAAAAAATGTTTCAAGCACAAAACACCAAGCAATGTTTCTCTATATAAAAAGCCTATTGCATGCTGTCAGTGTATTTACTATGCGGTATTTCAGCTGACACTATGATTGCACTGAGGTGCAATGTGACCTATCTGGATCTCAGAAAAGGGAAGAGTAACTGGAACAAAACATTCTGGAGTGCCAGGCCACAGTTCTCAAAGAATTATCCAATATCCCAGCCATGAACTGCTCTCATTTCTCATGAAGCCAGGCAGGACACATCTGAGGAGCAGCAGGGCAGCCCAAAGGGCCTGGGAACAACAGATCATCCCAGCTAAACGGAGCAGACAACACAATAAGCTCAGCTGGGCTTCCCTGGCTCAGCCTCTGCCACTGAGAGCTCTCTGTGTATTCACCAACTCAGACAGCAAAGCCTTTAATGAAGTGCTCAAATGCTTTAATGAACTGCCAAGAAAAAGGCAGCTCTGTGTGTGTGTGTGTGTGTATACACACACACACACACACACATATATACACACACACATACAGCGGTCATGTATGTATATACACGTATATATGATGTAGTGATCCAATCAAAGATTTGCACAAGGCCTGAAAAAAAAAAAAAGGTGACACTTATAAAAATATTCTGACTTCGTTAAGCAAAGCATTCTACAAGTTTAGGGGATTAAACAACGTGACTATTCGTCATCCTAAGGCATCAAGAAGTCAGAGAACTTCTAAGATGCAATGTTCAATATACAAAAACGTTTAAAGAGGGATCCTCCCACAAGCTGCTAAGCACTGTGCCACACCATTCAGGGCTTTCTGACAAAACACAGCACACACCAAACTCGCGCACACCCTCTCTGTTGCTGCAGGAGGTAAGAACAGTTCAGGAGCTGTGTGGGAACTGGGAGGTCATACATTGAAATCCAGAAGGAATGGTCTGATAGTTTTCTATGCCTTTGGCACTATGGTAAAACACTTAACTATGTACAAAAGTAACAGCTGAAACACCAACCTTCCACGTGCAAATATAATCTTCTTTCAGTGATATTTTTCAGTGCAGCCTTTCTTTTTTCCCCCCTCAATCATCATAAAGGGAAACTGTACCAATGCATTAAGTATCCGCAAAAGCTTTCCAGAAATGACTATGGAAGCTCTCATTTTGCATAACAAAGAAGTTACAGGAACAGAAATAACATCTATGACCTTTCTGCCACTGCGCGTTACTTACTTTAATCCAAACAGGTGACGTCTCAGGATGAATGCTCTATTTAAATACAGTCTCTGTAAGTTTTCCAAGGCTGTGGGCAACTTCTTGTGGTCTGACATCACTGATCTGCAGTAACAATACTCCACCACCACCCTCGACCATGAGCTCCCTGCTCACATCAAAGCTTTTCAGGCTCTTCCTTTCAAGCAGGAGAAATAATTTGCAAAGGAAGGGAATCTTTTGATTTTTAGGTGACTTCTTGTAATTGATGGCAAAAACATTTGGTTCCTTATGCGAGATGGATTTTATTTGCCTACGTAAACCTAAGTAATTGCATATGTCAAAACACAGTGGCGCACAGTGATGAAATCCATGTCTGCAATTTGCATTTGTATAACTTTTTTTTATTACTTTGCAAGCTTTGGGGAAAAAAAAACAAAAACAACAACAACGACTTATTGCTATTGAAGCATTGTCTCCATATCCTGCCAGTTTACCAATGCTACAATGACAAAAATCTACATATAGCACCTCAGGTGAAAGCATGCTGATGCCATACATTGTTTCCAGAGCAACACTGAATTCCAAGCTTCTGATGAGTTTCAATTTAAAAAAATAAAAAACAAAAAAGAAACAAAACAACTCCCTGCAGTAACTTCATTGCTCAGAGAACATTTTGAGACCACTGACCCTACAGCAATCCGGTACTGAGGGAGCCACAGGTCTCAAGTAACTCCATTATCCAGCCAAGCTTCTGCTCCACACTGCCAACCTTGCTCTGCTGTATAAACCAGCACAGAAAGGTACAAGGCCAATCTCTTTCCTACACTGATAAGTTAATTCTGTGACACTTTTCCCAACACACCACGTCTCAGGTAACCCTGGCAAGCAATTCAGACACCCAAGTCCTGCACTCCCACTAGGAACCGGCTCTTGCCTTGCCCATCTACTTTCCTAACGTTGTTGCAGTAAAATTTACGGGTAACCAAGGCTAAATCAGGTTCCCATTTGAGGGGTTATGCTTAGCAAATGGAAATCCTTCCTCCAAGCACTATTTTAGGAGAAAAAGTTCATTACACAACCTTCTCAACATACAAAAAATCCTGTTTGTGCTGAAACCAGCAATGTGGCTCGTAGAGGTTAACTGTGCAAGAAGCCGTCTCCAAAACTGATCGATCTCTATTGCAAACAACAAAAACATCTCACCAAAGAGGAGTCTGATGCCACTTGTCGGTGCATAGCAGACCTCGTAGTCACAGCCAGCAGGTGTAAATGTGTTTGGGCACAGAGCACAGACCGGGGCACAGGAGGGCCAGACGCAGCCCATCACTCCCCAGGGATGCGCCCCAGCGCTCACCTCACAGCCGCACAGGAAGAGAGGGAAAATCCCACAGGGCTGATTTGCATCATCTGCTCATCACTGTGCCTCGGAACGGCTCCGACTGCTGCTCTGAGCTGAAAAGCTGAGAGAAAACTGACTGTTCGCAAGTGACTGTTCGAGAGGGTTTGCTGCCTATCATCACGTAAATGGCAGAAAATTACGACAAGACCAGGGCTTCCCCTGTACTGTGCCCAGCTGTAAGCTCTGCAGTCAGCACACATCTGTCTGATTTACACATCTGCAAAGCTCGCTGAAGGCATCAGAAGAGAGGTGAACCCAAACCCTCAGCAGCACAGAGTGAGGCCTGGCCCAGCCTCACAAGCGTGGAACACCAACACAGGTCCTGCTGCAGCCTCCCCTGAGGAGTGCGCTGTGAACGAGCCCTGAGGAGCCCGCGGAGGGGCAGAAAGCACAGGCAGCACTTCCCCAGGAGCCAACCCACAGATGGGCCAAAGGCATCACTCAGTGCAGTGCCCACAGGTCCTCTGACCCAGGAATGGCCAAGGGCTGTCACAGGGCACGGCGTGTGCAGACCCCCAGCCGTGCCTCACCACGCAGCACTGCCCTCACACTGCCACCGCCACAGAGCCCACAGCTCCAGAGCACACCGGCCCGCTCCCACCCATGTCAGCTCACAGCCCCTCTCTCCCTCCAGCCTGTCTCCATCCCAGTCTGCACAACGGAGCTGTTCTCTGTGGGAGATGCACAGAAAAACAGACTGAATTCTGCAGTTCAAGTTAAAAAATAAGCAGTACCGTGCAGCTTAGCCTTGCACCATGAGCACAACAGCGTAACATCAGCCCGCATCTGCTCAAAGCTGACCAAAGGAGCACTCCAGATTAAGAAGCTTTGCAAACATCTCAACAAATATGGTCTGAACTTTCAGTCTATGACTAAATCTAAAACCAGACATTCTTAACTTGGTTTTTCACATGGCTCTGGTGCACAATACATGAATTCCTGGGGATTCTCAGCTACCAGGGCACTAACAAGACAGGAATCAGTGCCAATATTTTAGCAGTGCCTGGCAAACCTCTAAAGGTTTTATCTCCTAATAGAAGTACTCCCCCCCCCCCCCCCCGGGTCACACTGTGCTCCCCCAGCTCTCACCACTGAGCTCCCCATCCCCGTGCGTCATCTGTGCACGGTGCATCCCCTGCTTGCACTACAGGAAGGGAACAACCACAGCACCAGTGGGCAGCTCCACGGGCACTCACATCCTGCTGTCACCTCCCTAGGTAACTTTCATGCGCCTTGGCTGCTTGAATGCTGGTTTTCATTGCGTCAGCGAGAGCATTTAAAAACCACAGACATGTAAAGAAAAAAAAAAAGCAACAGCAGAGGCAGCAAGGGGAAAACGTGAACCTGCTCTTACACTATGAGAAAACATGCTGAGAGACACTGAATGCTAACAGACTGCTGCTCCGGACTCTTCCCAGGACCCTAAGGCAGGTATGTGCGTGTCAGTCTTTGTCTGCTTCCCTCTGCCTACACCTAGGTAAACCCAGGCTTGAAACCCAGCCGTGCAGACTGCAGGCACAGCAGAACCAGGAGCCCAGCAGGCAGCTGTCAGCAGCACCCAGCACAGCGCGCGTGTCGGAGCCAGGCAGCACTGCCTGTGCAGGGGGACGCCAGCCCTGAGCCTGGGCTGGGCAGCACTGCCTGTGCCCAAACCCACAGTGAAAGGGTACATCTTCAAGACAGCAGAGGCCAGCTAGAAAGGCAATGCCTTTCTAGGCATTTTAAACCACTCTGTGGAGTATCTGCAGTCAATTGTATTTACTGAAACACAAATTACCATCTTTTTACCAGATTATCATCTGGATATGTGATTTACAGCAGAAAACAAATGTGAAAATGCAGCACTTCACTTGTGCATTAGACAATTAGAATAATATAGTGCTATAAAAACTGATGCAGATCTAGGCTATTTGAGACATCAAGGTGTCTTTCATCCCAAGGAACTCCAGCGTACCTCCTTTGTAGCTGACACAGTGCTGCAGTCCGTCAGCGTAGCAAGCAAAAGTGTGGTTGTTGAGTAGCAGATTTAGTTAAAATAACACCATTTCTACTTTTCTTCCCTCTAATTTCTAGTGAAGCCTAAAAACAAGGCAAACAAAATTATTTGATAGCTGCTTTTTCCAAAACATGCCTTTTTTTAAAAGGCTTGATTTAAATCTGCAGTTCATTTATCCTCTGTTTGGGTAAAAAGAGACAGCAGAAACGTAGAACTAAGAAGAACTGCCTGGCCATCCAGCCAATGTATTTTGCATATTGGCTTGACAGGGCATTAACCTCAAAACTTCTAATATACTTTCCTAAAGCAAGATTGCTACAAAAATTACCCTTATTTTTAAATGCAGCTTCACCTGTCCTAAAACTGCAAACCAGATGCTTAACCTGAAGCAGTTTCATAGCTTTTCTGGGTTTGTTTTTTTTCCTGAGCCTCACATGCGACCTGAAAGACTGCTCTTGTGGAAACCCTTCTGAGAAAAAGTCTGTATGCTTCCTAGAACAAATCCTATGCATTTCCAAGCATTTCTGACACGAGAAGAAAGCGCTCTCAAACATCTGTGAAGCAGCATGAGGAAAACACGCAGTTTGTCCTGACTGCATCTTTCCATGAAATCACACAGACGAAGCTCTCAGAGAACAGCGAGTATTGCTCAGAAAAGCTGATGTCTTCTTGGCTGTTTGTCGTAGGTTCTTGATCTCTCCAGCCAGCAAAGCGCACAAGAAGCTCACAATGCCAAACAACGCTTCACAATGCTACATCAAAACAGAACTGGAACCTTTCACCTATTTTTACTACTTGATCTTTCTTACGGGTTTTCTGGGGAGCTGCTTTGCGCTGTGGGCATTCACACAAAAAGGTCAAAAGCAGAAGTGCATGAGCATCTACTTAACCAACCTCCTAACTGCAGACTTCCTGCTGACTTTGGCGTTGCCAGTAAAGATAATAGTTGACCTAGGTGTTGCGCCCTGGAAACTGCAGATATTCCACTGCCAAGTGACAGCCTGTCTCATCTACCTGAACATGTATTTATCAATTATATTCCTGGGATTTGTAAGCATGGATCGTTACCTTCAGCTAATGCACAGCTCTAAGATCTATCGCATTCAAGAGCCTGGATTTGCCAAGATTTTGTCTGCAGTTGCATGGACAATGGTTCTCCTTATAACAGTGCCTAACATGGCTATTCCAATAAAAACCATTGAAGAAAGACCTAATGCAAGGTGCATCGATCTCAAAACAAAATTTGGGAGAGACTGGCATGTGTTTACTAACTTTGTGTGCACAGCAATATTCCTGAATTTTTCAGCTGTGATACTCATCTCCAATTTCCTTGTTGTAAGACAGCTCTACCAGCACAAATACAGCGAGAGCTACACAAATGTGAAGAAAGCCCTGGTGAGCATACTGCTGCTCACAGCAGCCTACCTGCTGTGCTTCCTTCCCTACCACGTCGTTCGTATCCCTTACACTCTGAGCCAGAGTGATACCATAACCAGTTGCTCTCTGAAGCAAACTCTCTTTCAAGCAAAAGAATCTACCTTGCTCTTTGCAGTATCAAACCTCTGTTTTGACCCAATTCTGTATTATCGTCTTTCCAGTGTATTCAGACTGAAAGTTAACGAGGCTTTCGTGGCATCCAAACAGGCAAAGGTTTCCACAGATGAAGAGGCACAACACCAAAGTGAGCAGTGGGTGCAAATGTACTGATTCTCAACTACATGGAAAGGATGTGCAAATGCATAACCTACACAGCCGTTGTGCAACTGGAAGCACAGCTACTACCATCAACATCACCACTGGGTGGATGAGAAGACTCACATCGCCATACCAAACAAGCAGAGCACTCGGAGTTGCTTCTTGGAAATACTGCAGCGTTTCAGTGACAACCTGTGAACAGTCAGCAGTATTGTATAATAAAGCTCGTTGAGCCACACCCAAATATATATTCTCATTATTTATGGTAAATACTTCGGGCTCTCCCTAAGTAACATATTGTATTCTTACTAGATTGAAGAGCTTGGTGGAATTAAGTAAAGATTTGTTTTCAAATAGCAGCTCATCACCTGCAAAGCTTCTCACAGACACAGTTAACCCAAAAGCATTTTAAAGGGCATTACTTAATCTAGAATGCAGTGTTAAGCTGCACTGATTAACAAACTATTGCATCTGCTTAATCTCACCCATAATTCCCATGAATAAACCTGTTCTTGTCAATTTCCACTGCCCTCCCGCAATGCTACTGCACTGAACTTAAATAACCAGCAGCATGTGAGTACAGGAAACTCAAGGCAACTGTAAAATGAAAATAAAGAGTAAGCAGAAATACTCACTGTGAGGTCTTTGCTTGTATTTATAAAAATTTATAAAGTGGTAACTAAGAGCATTTAATATTATATATATATAAAATTACTATTTTATTTATTTATTTATTTTACACACACTTCCACAAATAATGCATTTCTAGAATAGATGATAATCACAGCGAAAAAATCAATTTGCTCAGGCAAAGTCAAACTGCCTGGATTAACTCCATCCGACCAAAACTACTGCAGAAACAAAAAACAACTAATTTACACGGTTCAAGATGTAAATCAGACTTCAAGCAAGCATTCAAAACCGGCCTGGAAAGAAACAGCTCATTCAGTATTCTCATAAAAACAAATCTCCTGTAGCAACTCAAAATTAAAGCAAGGAGGATGGGAGGTATCACATCGCACGCTCAGCTGACACCTCCTGTACCAGTAGGATTCAACACTGCTTAACAACAAACATTACTGTCTCAAAACAAAACCAAAACAATTTGAGTAGACACGCTCCACTTCCTGCCCGCTCAGCGCTGGGGCCCTCTGCCCAGCACTGCAGCAAACATGTACTATCTGAAATAAATAAATATCTAAAAGTCAACCACATGAGGGTTTGGGATCTGGAATGCTACTCACAGAGTTCTCTGCAGTTCCCAAGAGGTCCCAGATCAGCAGAATAACAGAAGCAGCCCAAAACTACAAACAGGAGGAAGTGGGAGGAAGGAAATAGCACCATTCCATCCATCACACTTCAGAACTGTTTCTTTCAGTTATTTCAGTATTCATCCATTTGTCCAACTACTAGATCACGTTTTCAATTTAACAAACTCACACTGAACCTTGGAATATGGCATTTGCAACGTAGTACCACCTCCCTTCTCTGCTAAGTTAGCATAAATCATTACTGCTCAGTAATCATAAATCATTACTTCCTTTGATAAGATGAAGCTGCCTGCACGTTGCACATCCTGCAGCACACAGCAGGAGCAGCCTCATGAGAGCCGACTGGAGCCCTCAAATAAAGCTCCGCTCCCTGCACACAGTGAACACTTCTTCCTTTAAGTGCTTTTATTTGCCATCACAACAGCCAACACTGCTCTGTGCCCAACCAGAATTCACTCACCAGAGGTATTGGGAAATGCGTCGCGTATTGCAGATGACGAAGGAGGTCATAGTTGGATGGAAAAATCACTTCTCTGAGTCTTTCCCTCTTGACTGACTTCTCACTGGCAACTGAAATTCTTCTGTCTAAAGAAGAGTTCATGTTCTCACAGGACTCCCCAGCCATCGGAGAAAAAATCTAAGTCATGTAAAACAAATATTTGAGATAAGTAACCTCTATCTTTTTAAATTCAACAATTCCAAAGACAAGATTACTTTATAAGCATCTGAGGGTTTTTTTTTCCAGAGATAGACAAAACAAGGGCAAAGGTAATCTGTGCTGAAATGTAAGCAGCTACATATACATGTTATATTTCTATGTGAATCTCATTGTAATTAGACAGGTTTTAAACTAGAAGTGTTCTGTGAGGGAAGAAAACAACCAAAATATTACAGTTCAGAGCAGTTTCCACACATAATCAGTTGGGACACAGAAACTGCAATGAGATAATCCAGAGGGAACACAATGAAAAGGGTGAAGTGGGAGGGGATGGAGGACAAAAGACTCTGCAGCAGGCATGGCACACGTGAAACCATCACTATGGCAGATGCCAAGCACACACACAGCGTGTCCAGTATCCAGCAAGTGGGCAGAGGGAAGGGAAGGAGCATTAGTGTGCATCTGCATGTACATGCACAGCAAGGGGCTGCACAAAAAAGCCATGTGTTGTCACACAGTGCAGGTGCACAGAACAGAGGCGACGCACTGGCAGAACACAGCACGCACTGGGCCAACAGACACTGGCTCTTGGTGGAAGCAGCCAGGCAGCACGAGGGGCACAGAGACAATCCTGGTGACAACAGCAGGCAGCAAACACAGGCACCAAAGGCATGCAGAAAGCCAAAAGTTAAACCTACTGGAAATTCCGAACCAAAATCTGCCTTAAAGTCACCCTTGTCTACATCATCAAAGATACTAGTGGGTCCTGAGTCAGTGCCCATGTGCTCCATAATACTATGGTCCTAAGAATCGTCAGAGAGAAAAACAAGCAGCAGTCACACCGTACTGATGACCTATTTAACTGGTCCCAGGTAAACCCACGCATTTAACCTACTTAAGAAATAAGAAAAAAGTAGTGATGGCTGGAAGCTTTCACATACTGACTTTTGATTCACAGAAGTACTTCTCAAGCCTAAATCTATACAACAGTAGAAGAGAGAAGGGGATGAAGGGGAAACAAAGATTTACAGCATATCCCCGTAAGTTCTCCTCCCAGGGACACCTACACAACAGGACTCCTGCACTTGCCGCAGGTTTACTTAGACAGCCCCAGCATCCCAGGGCAAGTTTGGCCCTGAGCCCTACCTAAGAGATGTACAAATGGAATGAAAAGTAAAGATGAGAGAAGCTTCAGCTGGCCACCAGCTCCACAGGCACTGAGGGCAGCACAAAGGGCTGAGTCTCATCATAAAAGTCCAAATGTAGACCACAGTCTGGAGCTTAAAGGTGCCTTCTTTACTAAAATGACTGAAAAAAGATGGAGAAATCCTCATCTGATGAAAGACTGAGGATTGCACGTGAACTGTGCGCATTGGAGTCATGAGGATTTGCTTTAAGACCCAAGTCTGTATGGGCATCTGTGGCTGTTGAGCACACAGCGAGCTCCTGACCCCGGCGAGCAGCTGAGCAGAGCTCTGCGGCTTCCTCCAGACTCCTGTGAAACTCTCCTTCCTCCTCATTAGAGTTTACCTGCACATAAGTTTCTTCACTGCTAAATTCAGAAGCCAACATTAAGCCTTTTTGTTTGTTCAGAGTTATTTAGCTCAGCAGAGAACTGGCAGCTCAATATATTTGCACCAAAACAGCAATACTTAAGTTACACACAAAAACATGGCCAAAGCATCACTTCCAGTCTTCTCAGAGACAGAAGGCCAGACAAAGAGAGATTAAAAATAAGTTAAAAAGTCATATCTGAAATACTATTACCTTGGTGAAAATCCACATTTTATGAAATCAAGTACTGAACGTGGGAGAAACAACGTGAAGCATTACCTCTATTTTAATGTCATTATCCTTAGAATAGTGTTCATCCACAGTTTCCCCATTAGGTGAACGGGGTCTCGTAGTTGCAGTAATTGACAAGTCTCCACGTGATATTAAAGTGCACATGTATGCATCATGAGAGAAAACATCGTGTCGAGTGAATTCAGAAAACAGCAGCACCAAATTCACAAACTCTGTCTTCTCATGGTCGCTATTTGGGTCAGCTATCCAAAAACAAACAAACCAAACAAAAAAACAGGACTGTAACTCCAACATAGAAATATCTGGTTTTAGCCACCCAACATGCAAATCTGCAAATCCCAGCAAGTTCATGTGTTAAAGGTTGAGAGGCCTGACAAAAGTGGCTTGGGTGTCCTGGACGGATTTATCTTTGTCTCACAGAACAGACCGTTTCCCACCTACTGGCACACAAGCAGTGTGGTTTTGCTCTGCTGTCAGCTGGAGGCGTGTGCCAGAGCTCCAACTGCAGCAGATGCCAGAGCATCCCACCCCATCCATGCCCACTGCAGCTGGCCATTTGTCAGCAGCTAAGAGCAAGGTGCCAGCAGTTCAAAGACACATTGAATAAATAAACAGATAAAAAGAGGGAGGGGAAAAGAGGGCGAGGGCATTCCTTGTGTGCAGAAAAATGAAGTTGATTGTGAAGCTCTGGATTAGAACAGGCAACTCTGCCCTTTTACTCCAAAATTTTACTACAGGGGTAAATTTCACTGTCCTTTGACAATGCTTTTATATTTTTAAACAGAAAAGCTTTTAAAGTATTTTCAAAGAATTCATTCTGTGTACTTCAATTTATCCAGTAAGTGTTATCACAAACATCAGAAAAGAGCATATTAGAAACTGCCTGTTATTTTGCCCATTAAAAGCAAAATGCTATGTATTCTTTTAATTAAATTCTCATTTGTCCTAGCTATACTTAATTTGACTTGTTCTGTAATAAAGGAAGGTTTGCAGTAACGCAGTTAACAGAAAACAGCTGTATACCACAACTTCACCTGGCAACAAAGCCTCCAGCTACTGAGCCACCAAATTCAAATCATCAGACTACACTTAAAAGTCAGTTATGCAGTACAAGTTCAAACTAATTCAATATATAGCACATTTTCTATTTACAATCTTCATTTGTTGTCAAACTAGAAGGCAATTTACAGATAAGCAGTTAGAACTACTTCAGTGTTCCCCCACAGAAAACAGACGTTCTTTCAATTTTCACCCTTTTGCATTTTCTGCCCCTGTTTTTGAAACTCCTATTACCCTTCAGTACAGAAGTTGTAATGCTGAGCCCACAATACAGCAGTTTAACCCAAACCTCCCCTGCCCTGAGCTGCACAGCAAGCTGCTGTGTGAACAGGCACTAAGACATCAGAAAACCACATCTGCACACTGTGTGGTGAGCCCTCAGCCAAAATACAGCAGTTGTGCTTTTCAGACTCAGAGACATGGAAGCTCAAGCTCCACAACAACAGCATCCTTCAACAAAATTAGCTCTGTCTTCAAAAATCCCAAGGAAATTTCAAGCAGATAAACCATTCCTCAGCACTTCTCCCCACCCTGTCTCACAGAGATGCCCAAATGGAGAAGGATAATACCACATTTGAAACGAGGAAAACAGAAACTAAGTCTAAATAACACGTAGTTTGCATGCTTTAGTAAACTTGGGTCACCACTGACATGAAAATAGAGCAACACCAACTTCTCCAGGTGTTTCTCCTTTCTCGGATGTTGAGAATTCTCATCATCATGTTTCAAATCATTTAAAATCCACTTCAATGTAAGGGCACCAGGAAAAAAAAAAAAAGCACTCATCTGTAGTATTAAAGATATGAGAAATACAGGCTATAGCAACATATAGTTTTATTAGACCAGTGCATTTCTTTGAGCAACCTACAACGGACAAAGACCTTTTATTCAGCCCACCTATCTGTCAGCTGATGACTTTGCTGCTTGTGTGCAATGCTCACTATGAATGTGCAGCAGTGTAATGCTAGAACGGGATGATAACAGCAAGGTGACAAGGTCTTTGGCTACAGCAAATGAGAAAGAGTCCAAAGACAGCCACAGATGCAGAAACAAAGGGAAAAAAGAAAGTTCCTTACATTTGGAAATCCTCAGGTAGGCAGGGATCTCCAGTAAGAGATACCCTGGCCTCCACTGCCAACCCTTAAATGAGGTCCGGGAAGGGGTGGATCCTGGCTCCAGCCCTTCCAGTCACTCAGGTGTACTGCATGCACCTGAGCTCTGCTGGGCTGACCCTGCCTTCCCACCAGGAGCTCCATCACTGCTTCAGGTTGTCAAAAATGTGAGCGTTTGATGTTAGCTATGCATATTGTGCCAGTAATTTCCCCAGATCTTGTAAGATCTAAACAGAAATAAGTATTGCTTCTTCCAATTTTCATTTTGTGAAAGAAAAAATGGGGGAAAAAAAAGATCATGAAATGCTTACACCAAGGCAGGAAATTTTAAAAAGCGCATAAGAGAATGGAGCAGGTCATCACAGAAACCAAAACACCTGCCACAACCAAACGGTAACTCCAGCAGTCAGGAACACACCAGCTGTTTCTGACCCACTTGGGATGAGTTAATACTCACACAGCGAGGGAGCCTGTGTGTCCAAAAACCTCAGAAGGACATTCTGGAAAACAGGAAGACTGGAGCTCGTCAAGGAGGCTGAAGACAGAGATTCCTTTTCATCTAGGACTTCAGATTCACCACATCTCTGCAGAGTTAAATAAATAAAAAAGCATGCATCTATGCACAGACATGCAGAGTTCCAAAACTTACGTGTGAAGCAACTACAGCATTATTGTTTCCCATCTTTTCATAAAATCCAGTCTTAATCTAGAATGACTTTTTTCCCCATACTCAGTTTAGTTGCTTCTGAAGTATGTTTTTTTTATCACTTTGGATGGCTTACTGAGGCGTGCCTCTTACACACACCTTCTGCAGTGATGTGCTCTCACATAAAAGCAAAAAAATTAAGATCCAGAACTTCCAGGACCAAAACAAAGGCAAAAAGTAGCTCCCCCCACTTGTGTGCATTGACAGCACAGTACCAACCAGGGCCAATACCTCCTCCCGAAGCCCCTCTGGGCCAGCAGCAGCACAGTCATTGCTCTGCACAAAGCATGGAGCTGAGTGCCACAGGGATGTGGCAGAGGAGGTGTTGGCTTCTGCAGGATGGAGCGTGGTCATTTACCACAACAGACAGACAGAAGTTTTCATAACGATGTCACTATAGTGTTTTGCTCTCCAATGCAACATTTTCACTTCTAAAAAAGAAGGCAGTTCTACAGAATGTGAGATACAAGTCACACTGCAGTTAGGCCTCAAAATAAACCCTGAGTCTGGAGCCATCCCAGAGCCCTCCAAGGGGGAGCACGGATCCACCCTGCACCCCACAGAGCTCCCTCATGGCAGCATCCCAGCATCTGGGCAAGCAGCTCACGGACACAAGGGGCTCACAAAGGGCTCACAGGTGCCATCCAAACAAGCAGGTACCAAGGCTGCTCTCAGCTGGGCTGTAAGTAGAAGACTTTTTCATTTTACGTTTATATAGGATATAAAAACTGCAAATCGATGAGAAAATCTCCAGTGCTCAAAGTATAATCAAATTTACTTTGTTTTGCAAAGGACAGAGATTAAGGCAGTCTTTTCTTGGAAATACCCTTGCTTTTTTAGATATACTGTTCTCGCTATTCCAGACAGAGACAGGACTTACTTCTGCTTCAATTTCTGCTTGCCTTTTCTCCAGGAGTTTGGCCACCACCATGGCCCGGTGCTTCCCAGACCTCTTGCAGCTCACAGCCCACTCACACAGCAGCATCACCACGGCCTCATCGCTGGGGGCTGCCTGTGCAGAACAGAGACAGAATGGCATGTCACATTTACGGCCAGCAGGCTAAATTCTGAGCAAGGGCTTTCTGATGGATGGAGAAAGAAAACAGGTTTTGTTCTTTACTACTAATGGATACACAGTGGTGTTTCATTCATAGCATTTTCTAATATGATCTGGAAGCAAAAGAGGAAAATCACTATTTTCTCACTGCTGAGAATCAAATCTAAACTGTCTTGTAACATAGTGTCACCTCACAAGAAAAGGGCAAAATAGGAAACCTATATCCACAGAATCTCTCAACCACAGCTATCACACCGAGTTCATGGCTTCCTTGCACTAATTATTGCAGGCCTCTCCTCCATCAGCTTCCAGATCCTTACGTGTACCCACCTATGCATACACACAAAAAACAAACCCCAAAACACCACAACCACTGAAGGTGTGAGGATCAAACAACCAAAGTCAGAAAGCTCCCAACCAAACTGCTCATCTTCCCTCCTACCTGTGCTTTCCTAACAGACGTTTTTAAGAACAGTACACATTTAGACAATCCACATTTTGTAAGAGCTACGCTATACACCAGCTGTGCTTTGCCATGTTATCATGCTTTTGCATTTTTGAGGGGGAAGACTGGGACAGCTTCAGAGCAGTAACTTTCACACTTGAGAGGTCTGCAATGCCTGCTGGCTCTGGCAGAAGCACTTGTTTCCAGGGGAACCCACTGCTGTCAGATGGCTGTAAGTGATCATTCGCCTTCAGAATGACAGAGCGGATTCCCAAGTTCCATATGTACACAGAAAACATCGGGGTATTCATCCAGCCAAGAGCTGCACCCACACAACTCACACATGCTTAAAATTGGTGAGTTCGGTACTTGGGAACTGGCACACACAGCAGTAAAGCCAGTTCTCAGCATACAGGTGATGACTGAAACCCTCTCATACAGACCTGTGTCGGGCAAGGCATCATCACCAGAACTCCACATACACCAAGCTCATGAAACGTGGGCCACGGGCAGCAGCCGAGAGGTTGAGGAAAGTGCAGCTGAAGCACCTGACCACAGGGCACGGCTCTGCGCAGTGCTGGAAGCTCCAGTGCTGGCTGCATGCTGAGCACAGGCAGCGCTGCGCTGCTCTCAGGGCGGGGACGCAGCCACAGCAATGCTCAGAGCAGCACGGCAGGGCCGGGGCTGCGGCTCTGCTGCACCGCTTCCTCCTCCCCAGGCGGCTGCCGTGGCAGCACCTCCCGATTTCCCCCTCTGATGCTGATAGCATTTACTTAATTAAGCACACCAAGAACACAAGTCAGCAGCGCCGCTTAAAATAATCAGGTTCTGGATTTATCTAATTTGGAATTCTGCAGCTGCAGATGCTCCAGCCCCTAGAGCACAGCCCATTTCAGAGGGCTCAAACCGCTGCCTGGAAGAGCTGCACTAAGATCGTGCTTTCACTGAGAGCATTTCAGGAGGACGTGGGATGGGTCCAAGCACTGCCCAGTGTCCACATTCTGCAGGGCAGATGCCAGGCAGAGCTCGAGCAGAGCTGGTCAGGGGAACACAGCCCCTTCTTTGCCTCCAAACCTCATATCCTGCTGAGAGGAAATGCTGCATCAGACAGGGGAGCTCAACACAGCTGGTGGCACCTCGCCCTGCGAGGTTTCACCAGTTCTGGGTACACACAACCCACCGCCCAAGAGAGCTCCCATGAGGGGGTTTGGAAATGACTTGTGCTCAACCCTCAGTGGCCACAAACATCAGAGCCTGGGAACCAAACCCACTGCTTTCAGGCACAGAAGCTGTGTGGTTGATATCGTCCCACTCAAACCCGTTGCTCATCCAATCTAGCTACGACAGAAGGTAGCTGTCACTTTCTGAAAGCCATCAGCCTTTCAGAGAAAACCAGAGGTGTCACATCATTGCCTGTAAGCAGAGCAGGTCCGTGAAGAAGAGAAGAGTTCTTGGGGTTTTTTCAGTTAAAAGAAAGAAAGAGGCAGCAGCAGCAGAAGTAGTAATGCTTAATACTTTCTTTTCAGTGCTCTCCTGCGTTACCATTCTGATATACTTGGAGATAGGAAGCCAAAAGTATTATTAAAACTGCTTTTTATAGCTCAGAGCTCTTTTCCCACTGGTCCTCACTTTTACTATTAACTCCATGCTGCTACCAAGGAACAAGTCTGACTTCTACTCCAGCTACTGCCGCTGCTGAGCAGCAGGCTGCAGAACCTCTCTGGGACAGAGCAGGGAAGGCCGGGCGCAGTGCCCAGGACCAGCACAAACCTCTGCCCCAGGAGGTTCCCCGCCTGCCCTCGCTGCTTTCACACCTCTCAGGGCTGACCTGGCGCACGGCTCCCTGCCGCAGGGCACAAAACGCTGCCCCAGCGCCGCTGCTCTGGAGCTGCCTAATGCAGAAGGAAAAAACAGGCTGTGTGCTCTTGCCCAGGACCCTGCCAGTTGTTTAAGTCACTGAATTTATGTTTCTGTCCAGAGAAATTTTGCACTGACTCCGTTAGGAGTCGAGGTGAGCAGGAACGTTATGCCGAATTTTCTGAAACCACGAAGGGTGACAGTGCCTGCCCAGCCACGCTTCAGAACAGAGAATCAAAGGATCACAAGGTTAGAAAGGACCTACAAGATCATCCAGTCCAACCGTCCTCCCATTACCATTGCTACCACAAGCTACTAAACCATATCTCATAGCTAACAGAGCAGTTCAAGCAGCTGAACCAATGCTAGCCACACTATTTAAAATATTGCAAGAATGCTCCAAATATTCTCTATTTTCTCAGTGCTTATGGAAATAGACTTTGTACGCTGAATTGTCTGAGGAAACATCTCATTTCTCCTCCCACCCTGAGTCCCAGCACACTCAGATTGGGTCCCTCAGGCAGCAACAGTCTGACTGCTGAATTCCTGCTGCCCCGAACCCAGCAGCACCACCAGCCCTCTGTTCCCACAGACACAGGGGGTGGATTTTTTGTTTCATTTCCAGCAAAGTGATCTCAGAAAGACAAATATTAACTCCCAGCATCTGTTACTAGCCCTGTCGTGAGAACCAAGTTTAAAAACATAATTTTGCTCTAAAATAAAAAACAACTCTCAACATTCTAAGAATTCAGCTGGACTGTAAATATAACGTGGGACATAAGCTCTGAACACATGTTCAAAGACCTGAACTTAGAAAACAATCCAAGTGCACAAATTTCCAGGAAGGCTCGAGATTTTCCATAGTGACGTCAAGAAATTCAACATCATTTCTTAAAAACCAAGTGCTTTCTCTATTCATCCAACAACAGCTATATGCCGCTATGGAGCGTCACTCACCAGTACCCCTCCCACTGCCTGTGTGTGCTCAGGCTGTCCCTGCATGCTCCTGCACAGGCTGCTCACACAGCCCAGACAACCACTGCTGGCCACGGATGCCCCTGAGCGCGGTCATAGTGGGGCTTCACCATCACGGCTTCTCACAGGACCCCTGTCACACACAGCACAACGCCCACAGCCTGAGCTCTGCTCAGTGCCTGCTGTTTGCCATTCACTCACTGTCCAGCCACAGCTCAGCCCCTCGCTCCACTCTTTTCTCCATTTTACTCTCCTGGCATCAGTGCCTCCAGGTCCTGTCCTCCCCATAACACCTCTGTACCACCCATGGGAACAAAGCAGCCATGGCCTCGCAGCCAGCCTGCCCCCCATCACCCTGCTGCCTCCCCCAGGCCTGCTCTTGCTGTGACACTCAGAAGTCAGCAGCACAGCTGTGTCAGGAGGCAGGAGTCCAGAGAGGACATCTCGTCCACAGCACAGCAGTCTGTGCATGGGTCGCCATCTGAAGGCAGCGCGTATGTGACCTCTGAAATTATGACATTTTCTTCCTAGGAAAAACAGCCTAAATTCATTAAGGGGGAAGGGTCTAGGTTTAAAAAAAGAAAGGAAGCACAGCATTTCATGTGGGAATGTGCTCATTTCCAGCCTGCAGCACAGCCTGGCAGGAGGCACTCAGACATGCGGCCGGAGGCCTTGCTCTGCCACTGGGAGCTCATGGTGCCGTGGGTAAGAGGGAGCAGCTGCACCAGGGAACCTGAACACAGCCTCGCAAGTGCAGGCACCAAGTACAGCCTCTGTTCTGTAGGTCAGGTGCTCAGCAACACCAGGCAGCCTCTGGCAGCCAGATGTTAACCTCAGGACAGGCAACTCGAGCACTGCAGAGGGCATCCGAAGCTACAGACCATGTGAGTGCTTAATCTCATACCTGGGCCCAAACCAGCAAAGTACTACTGATGCGTTCAGAGTTTTCTTCTCTCAGGAAAATATATATATATTTCAAAAATCTTACCTGCTTTCCCTACAATCTCCTACAGCTCTTCTGCAAACACAGGAACATTACCAATTCTGTACCATCATGTTTTATTACAGCTCAGTGTTTTCCACCTCAGAGTAAATGATTACGTCATTAGAAGACTGGCAGTAAATTAACCACATGGATCTCATAAAGGTGTTTGGTACCAGAGCTTCAAGAGTGCTGCTCAGGGGCCACAGCAGGCGTGTTTTCAAGTCAACCCAACTTCAGGTCATAAAGTAGCAGAAAAAAGGGGTAATAATAGCCAACAACTGACAGCAAGAACAGAACAGAGCAATCGCTGTACTTTCAGAACACACACTACCAATACTGTGCTTTGGAACATGAAGAAACATTCTGGAAATACAATTGCAGTTCAAGTTAGAAAAGCCTTCTGAAAACCAGAAAGTAAGGAGGAATGAGACACAAAAACAGAACAAATCTGACCATGGCATGAAATGACAAAGGGATTTAAAACTCAATACAGAAACCATACAAGTTATCCTTTCTTCCATGAACGTGTGAAAAAAGTCAGAATGGACCAGGATTTTATTTCAGCTACACAATAAAAATTGTGATGATGAAATGTGTATTATAAAACCTATCAGAGAAGCTAACATTGCAACATAAAGAGACAATAATTTCAAAACTACATGACATGCAAAATGCTGCTATGTGCCATGTAATTCAAGGATTGTTATGGCTTTGAGTTAGACCGCAGGGGATTAAACTTGAAAAAATGTGGAACCTTCATGTCCAAGAAAGGCCTGGCCCAGAACAGATGACTCAAATTGCTAACATTGTTGCTGCCATCAGATGGCTGCATTTTCTCTCTCACAGTCTAACACTGCGCCTGAAATACAAACACAATCCTGCCTTGTCTTTCACTCCTATCTGCCAGTTCTGCTTCGCAGGTGTATCTGTTCAGAACTACTTCCAACTATATCTCCCTGTCACCAACATACCTTGTTTATCTCAGCAGTCATTACAACACTGATTAATAATTATTACACAACATTTCCGAGCAACAGTCTCAAATTATGAATACCAGTCACCAAGAACATACCATCACAAGCAAGAACAAGGGTATATTAAATAAAACACTCTGCCAAAAAGCTTTTACAACATTAACATAAGCAGCTATGACAGATCCACTACCATTTTCCACCTTGACATTTTACTTTATTAATGTGCTTTTAAAGCTGCTTCTTTTCCCCCCAACAATTTCCAAGTTAACACAGAAATCCAGTGTTACACACAGACCCAGTGACACGGCCAGCTGCACTGTGCAGAGCGCAGTTAAAAATGTTAAAGACTTCTGATAAAGATTTTTATGATCTGTGAACACAGTCCTGGAAGCACAGGGAAAAATAAAAGTACACAACTTTAAATAAATATTATCAACCACTAAAATATTCTAAAAGCTGTTATACAACTTTCTGCAACGGGTATAAAAGGTGTGGATATTTTACCTAATTCAGGACAGTGTTCGAGAAACAATCCACCTAAGAATTACATTATAATAGCAAAGAGTGCTTACTTCTAATAAATGAAATTTTGAATAGTAAATGAGAAAAACACACTGTGAAAACACACAGCTGTTGTATCAGTTTCATACATGTGCACATGCAGTTCTCACACGTAAGAATAAAATCCACTGTCTACAGATTAGGCAGTGAGAATATAGCCCTTACCTCTTGGTTATCTTTATTCTGGTTTGCCCAGAAAATCTTATGATAAAGTGTCTCCATTGAATTGCTGGAATCTGATCTGTCAAAACAGTGTCGATCCAACACCTCCAAGGTGTGCAGGACTCGGCTGATGGTCACCCCTTGATACAGGAGTCAGAGGGGAAAGAAAAAGTTTAAATGAGATGACACTGTGGGATTTCAGGCACTACTGGACACTACAGTTATCAGCATCAGGCGAGCAGAAGATCACATTTGATGTTCATTTCATTGTGAGGCAGCTACTAAGCTGAAAACATACTATTTCTCACACACTTCTCACCTATGTATCCAGCAGCAGGAGCCAGAGGTAACCAAGTCCAAACCTCAATTCTTAGCTTCTACCCAACATTTTCATGTTAATGTTATTCCACTAGTCCAAGAGCTGAGGTGCAGGTGGAGAAATGCTCTATTACTACGATGAATCGTGGTGCAACGGGTTTATACTCAAAGAAAAATCACAGATGCTAACCCTAAGGCTCCCAACACTTCACTACGTCTTGCCTTACCTGCAGTTGATTCTTGGCACTTGTCAAAAGACCACCGCACCTCCACAGCACGACCTCTTTGTTTTATCTGCTGTTCCACTTCATAGATCTTTGCCCGAACCTGTAAATGAGGGAGTTACTAATTAGCTAGCAGTCTCAATTTTCAGTTCAAGCTTGTGACAGGTTCCTCAGTAGGAGCACGGTATCTTATGATGTTCTACAACATTCCCTGTATTTGGTAACAACAAACTAAAGCATGTTTGGTTCAAATGCTTTTATCTGTTAAGTATCTTCTGGTACAATAAAGCCTCTTTTACTTAAGTTCAACCCAGTTTAATTCCAATCTGAATTTAACTCCCAGTGTGAAAGTCACAGCTCACGATATGTTATGCTACACCTCCTCTTATTTGCCACCTTACATCTTAAAGAAATTTCTGTTTAATAACTGAAAACATCCGAACGCAAGTGAAATTACTGATATTTTCACAAAAATCAGAATCTGACTGACATACAAATAAGGTCATCAAAAACTTGCACAATGCCAGTCTTAGAAGTTGAACTACATTAATAACTACACCTCTAGCTGTAGTCATGAACGCAATCACTTCTTGGGATATAGAACAGATCTTATTTATCTGAACGTTAAAAAAGTTTACCTGCTGATTAAATGTTGAATTTCCACCTGGCATAGGTAAACTAGATGGAGCAACTTGAAGCAAATCCAGGGGTGAGCCAGGATTAATGTTCTTATTTTCATTTGTGGAATAATTCCACACCAAGGCACTTGGGCAACAAAGAGTTATAGTCTGCAAGCAATAGTACAAAACACAAGTAGTGTGTGATAGACAAGACCAGCAAAACCAATAATAAGAGAGCTAGAATCATTTTGGCCAATTACAGAGAAAAAAACAAAAGACAAGTCCACACACACATTGAAGAAATTCAATTGCTATGTTACTTTCCTCGTTATTAAAAATTTATTTTTTAAATATTTTTATATTTAAATATATGCATGTATTTAAATATATGCATTCTCAATTCCCATTTCTATTGCCTTTATAATGCCACCAAAGAACATCACCAAAAGTTAATCCCAGACAGATCCTCTCCATGAAATGTGAATGAGTCTTAGAAAAAAAGTGAGTCATTTTGGTATTCAGCTTTCAGAAAGAAGCTACAGATGAAAAATTAAAATTTAAAAGACTAGAATGAATACTTTGCCAAGTTCTAAAACACGAGACACCAAAACACACCAGAAACTCAACATTTACTTCAAAAGAGAGACACTGCATTGACAGGCTTCAAGAGGGTCCTTCTGCAGTGGCTTACCACTGGATACCTATTAATCTGCAGCATCTAGAGCTGTGCAGAGCAAAAGCAGAAAGCTTTGGTGCTTTTGGGTCAGACCTTAAATATCACCTGAAGTGATGGAAGCTGATTCTTATAATTGATTTTTTATCTTTGAAGCTGCTGCAAAATTTGTTTGGAAGTTCTCCCGGTCCAAATTCGGCCTTCAAAGCAGCAGCTCAGCAAAAAGACTGCCTAGAAAAACACTTTGTTAAAAAGCTGGAGAGCTTGTCTGCATCAGGGCCATCCTATGGAGCTGCTTGGTAGTACAAAAAAAAGGGGTAGGAAAAAACACAAAGATCACACACACAAGGAGGAAAAAAATAAACAGTACGGGATGAACAGAAAGATTTTCCTCTGTGCTGTTATCAGAGGAAAGCTGTAAAGCTTCTAAAGATAAAGCTGTAAAGCTGTGTGAGACAGAAGCAGCCCTGTGACAGGGAGCAGCCCACCACTGGAGGAGGGTGCCCAGAGGTGTGGAGGAGATGCTCAGAACCCAACTGCAGATGGTCCTGGACAGTCTGCCCTGGCCGGCCCTGCCTAAGCAAGGCAGGGCTACCCGAGCTCAAAAGGCCCCGCTGCACTGCCCGCCCTGAGACTGTGGTGCCGTGACCGTCAGCACGCTCCTGCTGCGCCCCTCACAAACCTGCCACCACCGATCAATAAGTGCAAGTAAACAGTTTCTTCTGATCCACACTTCTGAAAACGGAGCAGGTTGTGAAGGCAGTAAAACGTTTGTAACCCTGCCAAAAACAAGTGTCCATAGTGGCACAGGCGCCCAGGACAGCCTGGAGGAAGCAAGGAAATCGCCAAAGTCCGAGGCTTGCAGGAGTCAGTGAGGCGCTGTCCTCGGCCCAGCTGCTCCCAGCAAGGACAGACGGGGTCCGCCAGGAACGAGCGGCTCCCCGGTGACGAGCGCACTGCCCAGAGCGCTCCTGCAGCCAGGGAGGCTCCTTCCGAGGGACGGCTTGGCCGCTCCCGTGGCAGAGCTGCTCCCCCGTGCGGCAGCGCTGCAGGCACACACGAAGCACCCGCACCCCCGGTGCCGCCGCAAGCGCACCTCGGGCAGTGGCTGAGATTCCTCCTCCTGCTACCTCCACGCCCACAGTCCTCTCGTTTACGTGACGCAGCTGCATCTCAAACCGCAGCCGGCGCACCCCGTCAGGCCCACACATACAGCTTTCCAATACGCTCAACGGCCGTGGCCTCAAAAACAAAGAGCAGCAAAGCGCTGGCCTACCTGCAGCATACAGCTCAGCCCATACACCAGCGGACGGTGCTGTGGGCAGGAGAGGAAATCCGAGCAGCTGAGCTGCGCGGGGCCCAGCACGGCACCGGGCGCAGTGGGACTCGGCGCTGCCACAGGGGGGTTACTGGGTGCGATTATCACGTGGGGGGGGGGCGCAGCTGCCGGGCTGGGGCCGTCGCTCAGCAGCAGCGACAGGCGTCTGGCACAGAAATAAGCAAGGCGGCGGGACAGGTAAGCCGACTGGACAAACTCTTCTGAATACTGAAATTAAAGCAAAAAAACCCATTATTTACCAGACTGCCTCCTTCACATCTTCACTTTAATTAGCAATCTAACATTCAATATGCACAAAGTAGAAGGGATCACAAAAGAGTATCTAAGATGCAGATCTATACTCTTGTCCCTTACAGATTCCATCTGTTCTGCAGGACCGGCTGCAGGACAGCAGTCCTCCTACCAACTTCAGTTAAGAAGGATTGTAAGGCATAAAAACTGTAACGATACCTAAACATTCCAAACATACCTCGTGCAATATATTTCCCTAAATGTTTCAAATAAAAACGCTCACATTGATTTTAACACTATAGCTATTAGAATCATTCAACATATGCGAATCATGCTTCTGCTGATTGTGTCAATTACACAGCTGTAAAGCACACACACACACCTGCAACACGAGCGGCAGCACCAGCTTAAGAATGTCGTCATCAGCAGGTCTGATTTTTTCCAAAACATCCAGTATCCATGTCAAGTACTCGTGTCTCTCAAGCATTCCTTCCTTAAAGGATTTTAAATAGCACATCACTTGTTAGCTGGGAGCTCTAAGAAAGAAAGTGCGTAACTACAAGCTTTATTTCATTTCCAGTCTAACTCTCACTGCTCACAGCAGCTGCCAGGACCCTCACACAGCACCCCGCCGAACACCGTTACGGCAGCCCCGTGGACAGACAGCTGTGACCAGGACTCAGCATTGTTTCTATTCAAGGAGCAAAGCAGCACTCATTCCTGGAGGCCTCAACCACCAGCACCACTGCTCGAGCTCAGACAACACTGAGTCAACCAGTGTCCATCAGGACTTCTGCTTACACAAAGGCACAATCTCTTCAGCTGAAGGCTGTGAGGCTCAGGACCCCAGGTGCAGTCCTGGCAGACTGCAAAGGTCAGTATGGGCTAAAACGCGGAGCTCAAAAGCCAGATCACCACTGTAGCATGCAAGGCTTCGTGCTCCACTGTGACCAGAGCCCAGCTCACAGTCATTATACACATTACACCCTTAAAAGATGGGATAATACAGGAAGAAAGAGAATAATTGAGAACATTACTGCAATAACACTCAAGCGCACTAAGCAAATCAAAGTTTTTTTCAGATAGCAAATCCCTAAAATGAATTAGCACTTAAAATTTATTCTAGTTTTACAACACAAATTATCAGTAATATCTAAAATGCAACTTTCTAAAAACGGTGACATAAAAAAAATATCCATTCATTCCCTAAAGTATTACCTGAAACATATAAAAGGACAATTTTTCATTATATTCCCATTGCTTCAAGGCCTGTTCCATCTCTTGAGGCATCACTACAGAGCTGTTGCCTTGGCTGGAAGTCACATGATAAAACTCTGCAACCTTTGCCAGCTGCTCTCGAAGGTATCTGGTTATAATTTGAGTCCATTCTACAAAATAAGTTTACAGTTAGAACACTTCAGATGGTAAAATGTTTCCGTCTCGGTGAGAATCATAACAAATGTATGTTGAAAAGTATTTACCCAAAATATTAACACACAATCACATAATGCAGCACCCACTGTGAATTAGCAGCAGTTTTATGTGCCTCCCCTGTGCACTGCTCTCAAAGCACACATACTGTCAAGTCTGTAAGCAGCCTGCTAGCACAGTGTGATGTAGGAGCACAGAGACAAGCCATGCCCTTGGGGAATCACCTGTCTCTTTCATCAGAGTTCAGCTTTCAGCCTCCAAATAGCTTTGAAACAGATAAATATACTTCAGTACTTCCTTCCTTCCGGAATGTATTCTCCTCTTCCTTCAAAACCAGCCAACAAAAAAAATGAGCAGGACTTTGCAGAAGCACTGGGATATAACACTGCTCTCTCTACAGTCACTGAAACTGACAGCTCCTCTGGATTTTGACTCTGATGAGAATGCACAAATTCAGAGGCAGCCTCTCAGGTCACCCTGATCAAGACAGTGCAGAGGTCTGCGAGTGCGACTCATCAGCTCTGCTCTGTGACAGATACGTCAGTGGGTGCTGGTCATCAAACACACAAACCCACCAAAAACCATCAGCTTTTCTCTACACTTCAGAAGTGATTTTATGTTTAGGATAACTGAGAGAAATTAGTGAAAAAAGCAAACTTGCTTGATCATATACATAAAGCTTTGGGAAAAACAAAATGGTAACTGTTCCAGTTTGTGAACAGTGCAACTGGAACAGCCAGAGATTTCTGTTAAAATCTCCCAAACATCTGATGGAGTTGCATGTAGCCTCTGTGCAGCATATTTTAGATGAGCTCTTTCACGAATGAATAATGCAATTACTTTCACAACCTGAACCTGCTCACTGCCAGAGTTATGGGAACTCTGACAACTCAGACACAGCTCTGTTCACCAATATCTACCCGGCTCAGTTCTCAGCTACTGCCCTCCTTCTTCTATTCCCCATTGAATTTGTAATTGGCAGTTCTGTCAACGTATACAGATATATATTAAATGCTTTTCTATCCAAATCTGAAATTGCTGTATGAAGTTATAGTGGGCTTTAGTGTTTTCATACAGCTATTTAGCTACATTACTTCAAATGTTCACTCGCTTTTGGAGAAACAATTCTGAATCCACCACATCACACTTGTTTTCATGTCGAAGTATGAAAGATAAATTCTCACAAAGCAATTACCAATATCTCTGTGCTGCTGAGTTAGAAACATCACAACACAACCACCTTTCTGCTCCCTAGAGCACAGATCTAAAGCTTTAGGGGGAATGTCAAAGAATACACAATAATAAACATCGAATTACATCCCCAAGGGCCCCAAATAACCTAACCTGGCTCACGGGCCACGGTACAGGCTTACACACAGAACCCCCAGGCCAAGCCCTTTACACAGAAAAGCAGCACCTGCACTACTGGCTGCCTGCCCCGCCACGCAGTGCTGCTCAGCTGCTGCCACACACCCAGCAGGACCACGGAGGCTCACTGACTCCCACTGACTCCCTCCCGTCCTACAACAGGGCACGGGCTAAAGCAGGTGCAGGACCAGGGGAGCTATGCACAAGAAAGCCTGCCAGTGCTGCAGCCACCCCATACAACCGAGGAAGGGACAAACGCACTGTACTCAGCAGAAAATCGCACCACAAGGACTCCACCTCTCCCATTTTTAAAGAAAGGAAGGGGAAGGAAAAGTCTGCTTCAGGATCTCTTCGTACAAAGCTCTGTGTGAAGGACAGAAAATGAAGCTGAGAGTAGGAAGGATGGAGTCGCACGGTCCTTCTAGGTAGTTCCAAAATCACTGAGATACGATTCACCCCATGTCAGCAGGAGCAGCAGCACAAGGCAGCAGGGAGCTATGCTAATCCCCCACCAAACCTCACTGACCTCACTGCAGCACAGCAGCCTGCCATACCCATGGAGTCCCAACCTGCCATGACATCCTGGGCAGTTGTTCTGGTGCTGCGTGGGGCAACCACAGACTGCCTCCCCCTTTGCTGTCACCAGGCTTTTTTTTTTTTATTATTATTAAAACTATAACAAAGAATAAGCTGAAAAGGCTTGCTAGAAGATATTTTTTGGGCTTTATTTAGAAACTCAAAGCGAAAATGAGTGTTACAAGCCTAAAAACAAAAACAAAAAACAAAGCAAAGTGATAGAAACAATGGAATTAGTTGGTAGAAAGATTCAGACATCTCTCACAGCAGTATGGAGATGCTGCAAAACAGCATCTGATGACAGATGCTTTAAGAACAAAAGAGGAAAAAGTTCATTTCAAGCAGTGGAAAAGCTGTAGGTAGTGTATAAGAACTACGTGAGCAGTTTGGTAATATTAGGGTATCTTTTGTCCCTTAGAGGTGTCCATTGTTTGGCCTGCTGTCCTGGTGTCAGACAGCACCATTTACCATCCGTATTTAAAATACATGCATTGTCACTTATGCTTGAAATTAGCATCTAGTTTCAGGCTTTCTAAATCAGCAGTTCAGGTTACTCCTGGGTACCACTTAGCACAGCCTCTGCCACACCTGCGTCCCCACCAGAGGCTGGGATCCGTGGTTAAGACGCTGCACAGACAACTCCTCAGACACTGTGCTTGTAGACTGAAGGAGAAATCAGCTGGGAGGAGAACGAGCCAGCAGGGCAGTAGTTGTGCTGTACAGCTCTTCGTACTCTTTGACACACAGTTCTAAGCAAAACCAATTAAAAAGCATTTCTAACTGCACAGGCATTAAGTAACACTGATGCAACAAACAAGAGTAGCAGGTCCTTTCAGCTATCACTACACATTTAGATAGCAGAGCTGTTTACTTACCAGTATTTGGATCAGTGGCCTGGCGTTTCTTGATTTTAGCTTCAGAAATGGCGGCATAGTAGGCACATGTCATTTTGATCAGCCATGCTGCTCGCAGCAGTGGTACAGAATATTTTGCTAAGTAGGCAAAAACATCTTCTTTTTTACTGAGAATTGGAACCTGAAATGAAATGGGAAGCAAGTTATAGCACAGTGCTAACAGCAGAAGCATCTGCAGGTTAGCCCTAGCCTCCCCTGCTAACTGCCAGGACGGCAGCAGACCTCTTCATCAACCAGGAAAGCACTTAGACAAAACCCACTGACTAGACACATACAGAGACTAGACAATACAAAAGAACCACCCCACACTTTCCCAAGGTTACAACCAGTAACATCCTTTCCCAGCTTTGAGATGCCTACAGGGCCACTAGCAAACCTCTCAATTCTGCCAAGGACACAGAAAGTGCAGAAAGAGTTCTGCAAGCTGATCCTCAGAACTTCTGGAAAATAAAGATGATTTTGCTGCCATTCAGCAAGACCTGGAGAGGCTGGAGAGCTGGGCAGTAAGAAACCAGATGACATTTAACAAAAGCAAGTATAGAGTCTCTTGCATCCGGGGAGGAAAAATCGCATGCACCAGTACAGGTTGGGGGATGACCTGCTGGAGAGGAGCTCTGCAGGGAGGGACCTGGGTGTCCTGGTGGATGACAGGTTGGCCATGAGCCAGCAGCGTGCCCCCGTGGCCAAGAGGGCCAATGGCATCCTGGGGTGCATTAAAAGGAGCGTGGCCAGCAGGTCGAGGGAGGCGATCCTCCCCCTCTACTCTGCCCTGGTAAGGCCTCATCTGGAGCACTGCGTCCAGTTCTGGGCTCCCCAGTACAAAAAAGACAGGGATCTCTTGGGAAGAGTCCAGCGGAGGGCCACAAAGATGGTGAAAGGCCTGGAGCGTCTCTCCTGTGAGGAAAGGCTGAGGGAGCTGGGTCTGTTCAGCCTTGAGAAGAGAAGACTGAGAGGGACCTGATCCGGGTCTATAAATATCTGAGGTGTGGGGGGCAGAGTGGCGAGGCCGGACTCTTTTCAGCAGTGTGTGGAGACAGGATGAGGGGAAACAGCCAGAAACTGCAGCATGGGAAGTTCTGCACAAATGTCTAGGGGCTCTACCCAGTTATCTTCACAGGGCTTTCAACATGCTTATACACCGCTGTTAAGATGCCCATAACTCCATTCTTGGTTTTGTTTTTTTAAAGCATAAACAATGAAAGAAATCTGTGTGGAGCTTCTATTCATAAACTTAACATCTAACAAGGTTAAAGGAAAACTCTGGATTAGCAGTATTCTCGCCACAGAAAAGTGTGTTTTGCTGTGACCCTATTGGTGGCAAAGCTGCTCGTGTTCTTCATCAGCCAGTTCCTTACACTTCACTGGGGGGATGAACACGTGTCTAGATTCAAACTGTATCACTCAGTTTATTCTCCTCTTTGTTAAGGAACTGCAGAATGCTAAGACAAGGAATAAAATGCAAGAGCTCAGTGTTATTCTTTGCTGGCCACATCTCATTAGTTGCACATTACTCGCACCTCAGTAAAAAAGGCACAAAGGGTACAAAATTATAAGCTTACTTTTTTTTGAAAGCGATATATCTTAAACTCTAAACCTTTTAACATATTTTATGAATACTGCCTTATCCTTATAGACCATTTCAGTACAATTCAACGGCCAAGAAATAGGAGCAGTGCTCTTATACCTTTTTTGCTAAAATAGTCAGTGGTTTACTTCCTGCTAAATCTGTGAACCAGTTGTGAATCGCACTCTGAGAGCGAGCAGTAACCAGCCAGTAGTTGTCTTTGGCATTTACTTGTGGTTTCTTCTTTCCTGTGTCCTGGAACGTATTAAGTTTTAGCTTTTCTGCTAATATGCTGCTGAAGTAAGCGCCGATCTGGTGGGTGACAAGAAAAACAAACATGCATATGACAAGGCGGTCAGCAAGCTTCTACTGCACATGAATGCACAGGGGACTTCCGTCTCAACAGATGCAGTCATCGCGCTAGTCCAGGCTATCAATCCAATAAGATTACACTTTAATTCCTTGCAGACAGAAGACGGTGATTCCTGGCACTAAGTACCCCTGCAACACTTCTGCAGTATCAGCAAAGAAGCTGCAGAACACCAAAACCAAGGCAAAGACCAGGCCTCAAAGATACCAGAGAGGCAGCTACCACTTACAACGACTGGGCTGCAAATCCCCTGAGCCACATCACACCAAGAGCTGCACAGCCCACATTTAGGACCTGGCTCAGTAGATCCTACAAGTGCCTCGGAGCATTCCTCTTTTCAGCACGCTAGCACACCGTAGGCTATACCCCTGGTTTTCACTTCTATTAAGAACAAGTCTTACTGTCACAAGAATTGCATTCATTGTCTTTCCATCACCCGTTTCAGCAGGCAAAAATTCCACAATTTGGATAAGCTGCTGAGTCCTGACTCCTACCAACACTGCCTCCAGTACCACTTCACAGCTTCCAAAGGAAAAATACCGTAAGATTGCCCCCCCCCCCCCCCCCCCCCCCCCCCCCCCCCCCCC